>JAOXJM010000002.1:8034476-8060826 GCA_026413425.1 Tringa solitaria | reverse complement strand
CTCGATGATCTCTGAGGTCCCTTCCAACCACCACAATTCTGTGATTCTGTGATGTTATGGACTATGAAGGGGTACAGTTGTTGATCAGATGAGAAAATGGAAGTACTTTTTATACAAAATTGTGATTTTGAAAAAAAAAAAGCAAACCTAAACTTTCTGCATCAAAGAATTAATAAAAATAAAATATACAGAATTCAAAACAGAACTGGGGGGTAGAAGGGCATTCTGGGTACTCCCCTGAAAATCTCTAACAATTTGCTTCTCTTCAGGGTAAATGGTGAAGGAGTCATTGATTTGATTTTCTTAAGAGGGGGAACATGGACAAAAAAATGCAACATTTTGGCACATCAAGGATTATACTGGAAAGATATTTATCCATGAGAAAACATCTGCAGCATGCAGTTTTAATGAGATTCTGTATCTGTGTGGCTACATTACAGTTTTAATCTGAAAATGGTAGAGGATGAAAGCTGACAATTGTAAGTGCTTAGCTAAAACTTGTTCTAAGATTTTTTTGGTGAAGGAAGAATCCATAGTCATAAGGCAGCAAAAATAAAACTACAGTCTGAGTTTCAGTCAGGATATTGTCTTTCCCGTTACCAGTTTTGTACAGTCTCTAGAGCAACCATGTTGGATACGTAATTAGCAGACTTCTCAGAGCTTTCTCTGAAAGACAGCTAACATTTTCATGGCAAATCTAAAGCCCAACAAGATTTCATCATGTATTTTTTGCTTCATAGAACTGTCAGGATGTCATTTGTTCATTTGTGCTCACATTAAAAGAGTAAATGATCCACATATCAGCATTCTCACAATTATAAAAATATTTCTCAAAATCATCACACAAATCAAACAAATTAGATATCACAGTTGATTTAAACGCAACATTTCAGCAGTGTGATCGGAGGCTTGCCTGCTTTCAATGTAATCAGCCATCTTTTCCTTTTAATATTTGAAGACTTCCACCTGCAGGCTATTAGCTTTATTGCTTTGCAGAAAAAGAGTCAAAAGAACTGATAAATAGAAAATACCAGCCATTTTTGCCAGCCAACAGAAACATCAGAGGTGACATGCAAAGATAGCCAATATGAAGTAGCTCAGCATGATTTTTCCATTAACTCAGGAATATGCTATTTGTATGGAAAACTACTGAACTTCAAACCTAGGAAGAAAAATGCTGCTACTGATATATCCATCTCAACATATTACAACAAAACCAAAACAGAAATTCAGAGAGATTGCTCTTATGAAGGCTGTAGTGTGAAGTACTAGGAAGAATACTGGGTTGGATTGTTGGGTTTTTTTTTAGAAAAAGAGGTTAGTTTTGAAGCCATGGCTATAGGATATGGAAAACAAATAATCATTGTTTTAAGAGATACTCTGATTTCACTATATCCCTGCATTACTTGGAAAAAAATCATACGTGACATATATGACACTAAAATGCCAAAGCTTTGGAAAGCCATGAGTGAAAATGGAAAATACCTTGGAAAACTAGATGGCAAATGACTGTCAGTGTTTTATACAAAAATCATCAGCATCAGAGAAAATAATAAGCAGTCAATGAAAAAAATAACAACCTTGACTATTAAATTGCAGATTGTCCAAGATATATTACCCACACATGGATGCACCAACCTCCCTGAGCCAGGTGTAAGAGCTGGATGAGTTATACTGCCCACTGCATTGGATCACAATGTTAACGTAAAGTTAGCAATCCTTTACTAAGTCAGTATATCACCTGGAAAAAAGGATCAAAGTGGCATTCACTTGATGACTATTGACATGTTGCACATGGTCTGAGAAATAAATGAAACACAATTATTTTTAAAGGGATGAGAGCAAAATAGCCAACATATGGATTGCTGTAAAGTCAAAACTGTACTTCAGTTTGCAAAGAGCCTTAATAAAACTCAGACAGTACTGCCACAATTGCCATGCCTGTGCAGTACTACTGCCCTTGGGCACAGGGGCATGCAGGGCAGAAATCAGCAGGAAGTATAGGAGACCCAATACAAGCCCCAAAACACTGCTGAGTGTTAAATCAAACCCCAGCTCCAGACATTAGGAAGATGTTTTGAAATCCCAAGGTGGTGTCCCTGCGTGGTGCTGGCTTTTAGTGCCGACCAGCACAGTGCTACCCAACACAGCTCACATCCAGCATAAGCCAGAGCATGGCCATGAGCTTGGTGCATCTCCTGCCTTGAACACAAGGCACTCGTTTCAGATCCAGGGGCCTGAATACACCATCCACACGTCCAGTATCTTCATTAGCCACAGCTAGATTGCATGAGTTGTCTGACTTTACTCAACAAGAAAAGTACATGTGCCACTTATAGAGGTGTGCAGTCCATGAAAGCAGAAAACTGAAACATCCAGAGCTCCCATTCCTTCCACAAAACAGTAACAAGTACTGCACCAAAAACTAAAGAAGATAAGGTTTTATTTTCCTTTCTTGCCCCAGCAGCGGAGGTTTCCTCTAAAAGACTGCATACAAACCAGGATCAGGCTTTCCTTTCTCAGTAGTAATGTGGCTTCAGAAAAGACCAATGAATACAAACATTTTCAGAATCTAATTTCTGTCTTGAGAAGGAATACTGAAACCCAACAGAGGAAGAAGTAGTTACGTTTTTTAAATCTAAAGCATAATCACAGAAGCATAGGTCCAGTCAGAGAGCAGAAGGGGAGTGGGGTGAGGAAGAAGTATCATTTGCTGAGGACTACTGACTGCTAGACCTGCTAGTCATGCTTAAGGAAGCTGACTGCAAAGGCCAGATAGAAGAGTCTCTGGTCCAGATAAGAAGCTGTGTCTTTGAGAAAAAGCATGAGAGGAAAAATATTAGGCTCCTTTTGCCTGCCAAGAGTTCAAGGAGCATAAGGACAATGCTTTTAGTCATATGATTTAGTTTTAGGTAGTCTTGCGAGGAGCAAGGAGTCGGACTCAAAGATCCTTATGGGTCCCTTCCAATTTGAGACCTTCTATGATTCTGTGATCAGACAACTGGGATAGGACATAGAAGAAGTTTATTACCACTAGTGCTGCCTTAAAGACAAAATTATTCCTTAAGAAAGTTTTGCAATCTTCTTTAGCTGTTTCCTTCAGGCAGCACACATTCTTGCACAAAGAACACATATCAGAGGTTCCCTAGGGCACCTGGAAAGGTTGGAAGTGCAATACTGATCCAGAGTGCAGAGAATCAGCACTCCAGGGTACCAAGGAGAAATCCAGATGAATTACAGACAACCTAAAGAGACCAAAACTGGAAGCCCACGCCCATCCAAGGACCTGGTGAGAGGCGAGGATTAAGCATGGGTGTTACACACAGTTGTGCCATGGACATTAATCATTTACTCAACAGCAAAAGATTTAAATGCATATCACAGCCCAAGCCCTCTTCTATTGCCCACAGCTGCACAGAAGTCTTAAAGCATGGATCACCCATTGCACAAAACATATACTGAAAGAGGTCCCTTTCCTCCCTCCTTTTTTTCAGGACTGTGCAGTGAAAAGCATCACTAAATAATTTTTTTTGTTAGCCACCAAAATTATTTCACTCCTTCATAAAGAGCAAAAAAATAATTCAGTTATTTCATTGAAGTTAACCACAATTGAATCTTCAAATCACAAGAAGGTCAAACAGAAAGCATTTCAACTCAAATACGCTAGGGATGCAGGGAAGTTGAAATATTAGAATAAATTAATAATTGTTTAATGAAATATAAGGCAAAATCAGAGGCTTTGTATATTGCTAGTGGTTTAGAAATGCCTTCAAATTCTAGGTTTAGAATATCTCATTAAACCTGACAATTAATTAGTGGGCCTAATGACACCCTCTTCGGCAATCTGAAAGAAATTAATAGGAACATCTTTTCTGGCCACATCTATCCTCTCTGGAAATGTTCTGCAGTATGTTGCAATAAATAACTAGCATTTCTGGTCTCCTTTGCAAAGAGGGGTTTCTTTCAGGTTTTTGTGCTATTACTCTCAACTACTAAATTACCAAACTGAGTGGGGAAGTGGACATTTCAGAAGGGATAACCACCCTGCAGGAAGTCCTGGACAGGCTGGAAGAGTGGGCTAACAAGAACCTGATGAAGTTCAACAAGGATAAGTGTCTTGCACCTGGGAAAACATAATCCAGGAGTACAGCACAGATTGGGACCTACCTGTCTGGGGAGCAGCTCTGTGGAAAAAGGACCCAGGGGTCCTGGTGGACAAGCAGCTCAATAAGGGTGAGCATTTTGGTGCTGCAGCAATGAAAGCCAACAGGATGCTGGGTTGTATCTACAAGGGTATCACCAGCAGAGATAAAGAAGTCATTATCCCACTCTACTCAGCGCTTGTCAGGTCACACCTGGAATACTGTGTTCAGTTCTGGTCCCCACTATGCAAAAAAAAGATGTGGACAGGCTGGAGAGGGTCCAGAGAAGTGCCACCAAGATGATCAAAGGACTGGGAAACCTGCTGTGTGAGGAAAGGCTTAGAGAACTGGGTTTGTTCAGCCTTGAGAAAAGAAGGCTTAGGGGAGACATTATCACTATCTTCTAGCAATTAAAGGTGTCCACAAAGAAGACAGAAACTCCCTTTTTGCAAGTAGTCAAATAGAAAAGGCAAGGCGTAACAGGTCTAAGTTACTTCTGGGGAGATTCTGACTGGACACGAGAGGAAAATTTTTTACAATGAGAACAATCAACCATTGGAATAATCTACACAGGGAAGTGGTGGATTCTACAACATTGGACACATTTAAGATTCAGCTGGACAGGGTGCTGGGCCATCTTGTCTAGAACGTGCCTTTTACCAAGAAAGGTTGGACCAAACGATCTTTGATGTCCCTTCCAACCTGCTATTCTACGATTCTATGATACTCCAAAATAATTAAATAGAATTAAACAGCTAAATGGCTTCTGGTATCAAAGAAAGAATCAAGGAGTAACAGGGAACTTCTTTCCCAACCCACTGAATTTCTTTTCTTGGTAATAAAGCACAATCTGATCCAGAGTTACATCACGGACCAGTAGTCGTGGAAAATAACATTACCACTGTTTATATGATGATTCATATCCTCTAATTTTCAAATTCTCTTGACAGTCCTGCTGTGTCACAAACAGCATTAATGTCACACTAGAAGAAAACCACAGATCTTAAGTGTCATTTCCGAGAAGGGAGTCAAATTCATAATCTGTTATTTTCCAGGCTCAGCCATTGTCAAAGATATATCTGCAGGACAGTAACAAAGTCAATGGACAATACAGGTCTCAATATTTCTCAAAATAACAGACCATATAAAGTGCAAAACGTATTTGACCATAAAACTAAAAACAAAACCTAAAATATTCCATATTTACAATGCTCATTTTATGAAAAAATCTTTGCATACCACCTTTTCCATGCAGTCTGAGTCATGAAAAATGTAAGATGTTGAAGCTAGGGTAGGAAGCTGATAAATTCAATTAGTTGCAGTGTTCTGCTTTTTAACTTTGTTTCAGCAGGAAATAAAATCAGCTCTGAGACACTTCCATAACCTTCTTGTGTGAAGAAAGATTTACTCATTATCTCCCTCTAAAGCTAAGGAACTGCTCGAAAAGCAGAGCCCAGTACCAGGCTGCATTACCATAGCTGCTTACAGTGGCAGGAATGGTGCATAAAGAACCAGACAGTCAGCCCTCCCTCTCCTCTGCCCCACATGCCTTTGTACTGCCCATTACCACTGGAATGACCCTATCCCTGAAGCCAAGAGCTGGTCCAAAGATAGGAATAGTACATCCAAAAAGAGTTGGCTATTTATATATTTTGCATATGCTTTAATCACGCTATCACTACAGCACACAACAGCAACATGCTTTATAAAGCACTGACAAATTTTATGGTAATTAGAAAGCCCAATTAGCAATTCTCACACCACAGGCAGATTTTGTTTGATTCGGCAACAGTTGAAGAGAGAAAATTCAGAAGAAAAAAAAGGCTTAAAGGTATTTGAAGTTACAGACAGAGGAATCTAAGTCTGTAATTTAAAGTTTATTTAACATATGTTTGAAATCTGTTCTTCTCACAAGGGCTCTGACTCGAGAACATGCTTCTTGACTCTATTCTCCAGCATTTTTTCTCTCATTGACATAACTGGCTTATAGTTTCTCTGGAAAATAATTTTATTCCTTAAGTATAACTATGAAGAGCTAAGAGTGAATGCAACTTCAGCTTAGCAAGTTACATGCCATAATAAAACATTTCTAAATAGATATACAATCTGGGGTTACACTAGTATAGGTAACACTCCAACAAGAGACAGTTACAATTACCTCAAGTTAAGAAAAAAAACCTGGGTTTTAATACAAAATTGTTCTCTCTGTGCTTTATACACCTTTCACTCTTAAAGCATCTCCTGCCCCAGGTGATCCTATTCAGTTCCCAGTCAAGACACATCACCAGCTGGATCAGAAACACAGCCCTGTTATTCCAGAGCAGTTTGGAAAGGTTCCCAGGTATGCCAGCACTGAAACATTGCTGTTTGATACAAGAGATGGACTGCATAAGTCGGAAGTAAAGCAAGCTCAACCTCAGACTTGGGAGAAATTTGGAATCTTGCAGCTCAACACTGTCCCTAGTGTAAACTGGGCTGACTTCTCTTTTTACATAGACTAACCAAAGCTCTTAAGTTAAATAAATTCTGTTTTCATAAGAAATCAACAGGGAATCAGTTCATGTAAATCTGTATTTCCAGCTCCACCCACGCAGCTGATAGGACTCATGATCCTCAAAGTTGTTTCAGCTTGCAGGGATATTAGGACTTGCCTCATTCAGTTTACCGTAGCACTAGTTATATTGAGATATAGACACCTGCTTTACAGCTGGGAGAATAATAAGCTACTTGACAGCATTTAAGGTAAAACTTTGATTTGGCATAAATTCTGGAAAAATGCTATTTCCTCAGTCTGTCATGCGCCCTGAAGAAAGGGTGAAATGTTAGCAAATTTTAATGACTGCTTTTAAGGGGAAATGAGGTAAATTCAGAGAATTATACTTGCAGATTAAAATACGGTAACGTAAAACGTCTGTAGTGTTCCACTGTCAAACTCCAAATGCTGAAAATGAACCCAGTGAACTACAATTTACAATGATTGCTGACAACACTTCCCAAGGATTTTGCACACATGTCAGTTGTTACTGGGTTTAATTTTACTAGAGACTAGATGAGGACTGTTCAGCATTTCCTTCCTTTTTCTTTTCAACAGTGAAAGTTAAAAATGAAAGCTTGACATTTGGCACAATGCTACTTAGAAAGAGTAGTTCCATCATTTATGTCTCCATCCTCATTCTCTGCTGCATACTCAGTATCAATACATAGGACTAAAAAGTGCACACACACATGCATGGATACAGCAGAACCGAGCTAACTCTGGAAAGTGGGTCACATTGGCTATAATCATTCATGACGATCTATTAGAGAAGATGTGCCTGCATCTGCTTAGTCTGGATCTATCCCTAGGGGCCTACAGGCAATGCCCAAAATGACTGGACTTGCTTTCACTTGACCAGCCTGATTGTTTAAACAGAAAGAATTATTGTTAACAATATTACTGCGAAGAATAAAAAAAACAACTAAAAAAGATTAGTGTAAACAGTGGACAGCAGTAAGAGCAATGAAACAGGTCTTTCTAAATGGGTATGAGGGAGCTGAAACAGTGGTAGCACACCACATTACTCTGGAGTAAGGGTGCACATGCACACAATGGGGAAGTAATATTAAACTGATTTAGTCAAGCTAGTACAAAAGGCTGTGTGGATGCATTGTCCCTTAACCAGGTTTATTTTGGTTTAATTCATATCGTGTGAAAAAGTGGAAGAAAAACTACACCTACTCTCAAAATGAAAGCAAAAAAGCATCATGTAGAATTTTCCATTACTTTAGCTAGCGCCAAAGTAAGCCTGTGTACGTAAGTATGTGGATAGATATACAAAACGGTGGATGTCTTTAAAATTCTCACATAGAGGATATAAAAAGAGTATTTTGGAGACTAAAGCAAAGCCAAGAGCATTTGCTGATTAATATGTCTTCATCATTGATCTCCCTTACCAAGAAAATACCAAAAAAAATATTTTAATTTCCTATATTTTGTACATAAGAAAAAAAAAAAACCACCAAAAAGTAGTTCCAGTGTGCTGCAAGAGGCATTGGTGTCTCAAGGCTACTGCACAGCCACAGATTTCCAAACCTTGGTCAACTTTTCTGAATCAAAGATAAAAAAATCAGTTTAAAATTTAAAGGATGATCAGAAAAAAAAATACTCTGGAAAGTTTTATTACGCGCTTGCCTTTACTCATCAGTTTTGCCATCTTTGATCTTCACTATAAATTGTCATTGCATTTGTATATTTTATGAAAAGCATATTAGGAGTGTGAAGGAGGGAAATAACAGCCTTGTGATCCCTTCCTTCAAAAAACACTTCATCCATTTCAAACTTTTCTTTGTGAAGTTGCTAGTTTATTAATCCCTAGACAGTTCCTAACAAAGCCTTCTTGATAGGTGGGACAAGGCATGACAATTTTATATTGCTAATATTTTATACTCTAAGCTCTCTGGTTACTTTGTACAACTTTTTCAAAAAAGACAACAGGATTATATTGGCTTTGGGAGTGATGCCAAATTTGCCCCAAAAGGGCAAACTCTCCAGGCCGCCCTGGACTCAGAGTTCCCCAACGCGTTGTTAATAAATACCTCCTGCTTATGGACTTGAAAACTTAGTCTCTGAGCAGTTTCTATTTCGCCTTTTGGGGCAAATTTGGCATTCAGGAGGTGCATAGTGGGGTTAGGCAGGACAAAAGACCAGTTTTCCATAACAAGAACAGTTCTGCTTGTGCTTACTAGATTCAACAGTATTTAGCATCATGTACAATCACATTAATAACACTGCCCTGTTATAGTGTGGTGCCATAGGCCTCAAGGACAGCTGCAGTTATCCTTGAATCTAGCCTGCAGAGTTGGTAAATCTAATTGTATTTAACAGTTCCTTTTACATGAAAAGAAGTAACAACAAACAGAGCCCAGAAGGATGAATCTGCCATAATTCCTCCCAAAAGAAAAACATCCTGAGGCATTTCTAGTATCCTATATATGCTAGTAGTCTGTCCCCAAGACAGACACTTTCAGTTGCCCTTAATAACGAACTTAATTTAAAAGGATTCAAATTGCCCATCTAAGCATACTGATAGACATCAATCACACATTTCTGTATATCAGATTCCCAACCTGACAGATTTGTGTTTGCAATCAAGCTAAGCCTCTACAAAACAAAACAGAAAATCAGTTAATAGGTAGCACACTGATTTACTTTAAAAGGGCATAACACTAAACCAGCTAAAAGAAAGACAACCCCTGTTACACTAAATTAAAGTAACAGAAGCCTATCCTGTTAATCAAAACTGTGAGTCATCCTCACTTTTCCATGGTAAAAGAAATTTGATAAAAGTTAAATTATCAGAACAAGCTTTAGTTCCATAATAAAAGACCACAGGATAGGAAGAAGGCAGTAAGTAACCGCAAAAGGGAACCATCGTCCTGCTTATACTAGAAAAATGCTTATACTATAAAAGAAACTAGCAACACCATAGAGGTGTACTAAAGAACAAATAACACATTTAACGTCTGTGATGTGAAGACAGATGCACAGTAATTAGTCTTACTCTCAGTTCAGAGCTAGCCATGAGTTTTGGAAAACTAAAGTAGATTTACTGTCCTTTCCAGTCACGTAATCTTGATAACGCCTTTCTTTACTGATGTATTTACCGAGAAACTGTGTAGCACTTAATTGTGCTTAGTCCTGATAGAAAGGTGATTTTTTGGTAACTGAATACTAACACTCTGATTCTGAATCAGTAAGCTAAGCTTCACAGTACATCCAGCAGGTTTCTTAATTCCAATACCTATTCCCATCACAGCAGATCGAGGCTATGGCTATCTCTTCTACATATTTATTTCATGACTATTTGTCTTGGTGCAGTATACACCTTTTGGGTGGCAGATTGCCCCATCTAAGAGCTGGTTTCAGAAGCAACCTTCTTGTGGCATTGGATAAATTTTTAAACCAACAATATTACTGAACACAAGGGGTGTCCCTGGAGGCTGGAGGGTAGGGTCCTTTCATTCAGGTGCTGCATTCTCTGCTCAGATAAGAATGCGCCATGTTAACTCAAACTAAGTGGTCAAATTATTAGTTCTTATTTTGCCAGAAGCAAATTACTATGTATTTTCACTCCAGCAGAGTGGTAGTAATTTTGATAGCCTGAGGTTTCTCAAAGTGAGTATTTACCAATAGCATTTGCCTAGTTGTGTTTAAATGAAAGCAAACAATTGGGGAAGTTCACATCAGCAACTGGTCCACTTGCTTGATTACTAGTAAACAAATAATAAAGCACTGCTTCCAAGACAAGCTTAGTCAAATTCATTTTCCTGAAAAAATTGCCTTTTGCTGATCTTCACCAGACCTTGGCTGTAAAAGAACAAACACCAGTGAATGTTAAGTTCTCTAAGAAATGCAAATCTGACTGTCCTGAGAGCACATAAATTAGGTTTTAATTTTCTGTAGAAATTTCAGTTAGCAAGACAAAATTATGGCAGATGGATTCACAAAAAATATTTCAGCATGATACATTTTTTTTTAAATCCAACATATGGCACAAACTCAAGATAGAAAACTTGGCTTTAATTTCACTCTGTGTCCAAAGGGATTTGAAGTTAAATCCCTGAGAAGAATGCCTTAATTCCAGTGGGGTTGAAGTTGAGCATTTCCAGTCTCCCTGTTGATATGCTCCATTATTTATGAAATACATTCACAGGCATGCCTTTTTTTTTTTTTTTAACTTTTTCCTTTTTTTCATTGCAGATATTGAAATTCAGCTGTTTTATAACTGGATGAACATGCAAACCATTAATTACCAATTGTGTAAGATAGGAAGGACTTAAATTCAGTGTGATCATAGAAAAACAACTGCCAGTTGTTCCATTATGATCAGAAATGTTGAAAAAATGCCCAGAATTCATATTATCTACTGAACCCGGTACTGTATCTCAGATCCAGAAATGAGTTAGGACTACATGCAAGTCCCCCACCAGACCTAAGCAATCAGTATGATTTAGAAGTTCCCTTCTCACAGAACAGACTATTATTTCAACAGTACTTTGTAATTGCTATGGTGATAAAGGCTCAACATTGGGAGGCACTATCTGCTGGCAAATAAGAGATGGTATCTTTTGAAATCTTCTCCCTTGACTTTTGTCCCCACATGATGTATTATACTCCCTTATATTGCTCTACTAGCATTTGATTAGCTTTTGGGAAATGCCAGCTTGTCTCTGCTTCAATAGCTTTGTCTAAATCCTTGAATTATCTTTCCTAGTTCTCTCAGAAAGCTATTTCCTAAGTAATGTGGTTTATTAATCTGCTGCATTTCTGGCAAAGCAAGCAGAATATTAAGTGGGATAGTTCAGCAGCGTCTGGCATTACAAAATATCTGGGAAATACTTGAAGTTGCTCTGAACCATAACATCTTTTCCCTGCCTTTTTCACTGCAGAGCACAATGAACTTGGCCTCCATCATGGTATTTCAGTAGAATCTCAGAACAAAACTTACAAAATCTGAAAGACTGGAATGTGTACCATGATTTTCCGGTGGCTATTAGCTTAGTCCATGTATTTCTACTCCAAAATGGTGGGAACACATTACTGTGTTTTTAAGCTTTATGGGTAAAAACATTCCCTTAAGAAATTTTTTGGCTAAGTTATGGTCCTGTGGTCAGACAAGTCAAATGCTGGAGAAATGATGCAAGGAAATCTAGTCTTGTGGCATAACATAATACTCTGTTTACATAAGTGCAATTCTTATAAACACCAATTTTTTCTGACGGAAACACAGCAAAGAATTTCAATGTTGTTGAGACATCAGTTTTTCTCTCTCCAGAAAACTTAGCCATTTGCATAAAGCACAGCCATTGCACACCCCAAACCTCTCCAAAAAGAAGCTCTGATGATGCTGACTTCCCTGCTAGCCCCCTCCCCTTCCCAGGACTAAGCAAACAGTTCTTGATATATTTACTCTGATAGCATCTCAGCCTTCTGGCGCACTGCTTCACCAGTGCAAGAACATGAAACAATTCCTTAAAGTAGGCACTTCATCCTTGCTGGTTAAGAAATACCAACATGTCACCCATGATATAGGTATGTATAAGTAGAATAAAAAATTAGAGGCATACCCAAAAAAACCCCAAACAACCCACCCAAGAATAAAGAATATATTTGTTTGAGGGTCAGCTGGTGACGCTGGCCTTCCAGGTCTCCATTGATCTGTCTACAGATGATATACATCAGTGTTAAGACTTTGATAAGTTTCACTTTTTAGGTTATTCCTCCAACAAACCAGCTATGATTACATTATAGAAGTATATTAGACGGATTAGTAGTGAGATACCAAAGTTTCCATGAAGGAGTTAAATAACAGATGCTTTCATCCTACCTTAATAACATGAGTGTGTCTCTATCTTCTGTGTTGTTTTCCTGTGTAGAGAAAAGAAACAAGATGTACAAGGCTGGATTTGGATTCAGTACCTGCTTGGTCCATTGTTCAGTTGTGCTGTTCTTGTCTATTTTCAGGAGGATAAACACTTCTTGTTCAGTCAGGTGTTTGCAATTTTCTTGTCCTGGCCAAGATCACACCCTATCATTTTCCTAGCTAGTAGCCATGTGAGGGAGCAGGAAACTCATTAACACAGTCATAATAGAAACCGCTTGAAAAAAGGGTATTTTTAAAATGTTAAAATATGACTGTTAATGGCCACTAAATTAGTGGCACATTTCTACATATGACAAAGCAGTAACTCAGTAGAAAAACAAATACGGAAAAGTGTACTAAAAAATGCCCAGACCATAAAGCACACCTATACACAGCACGTCTTTTGGAAGAAGGGGAGAGGACATGGCAGGGAAAACAATGCCTGTTTGGGCAATAAAAGGTGTTCAGAATACTTTCCCAGACTTTCTGACATTCCTGTAGCCAGAGTGCAGACACCTCTCCTCCCCAAGAAAACTTGGCTCTGCAGCTTTGCAAACTGATGTCATGCATTCTATATGTTAAATTCCCTTCTGCTCAGGGTACCTGCAATTTTAGACAATTTAAGAGCTATGATAACCCTATAATTGGTAAACACCACAACAAACAGAAGATATAAATTTAAAACAATAAGAGTTCTTAGTTGAACATGGGAGGCATCTGTAAGAATCACCAAAGTAGCCAAGTGGCCAGGATTTTAGAAGACTCTCCCCAAACCAGCTGGAACTTTATCCATTTAAGACTGAACCAAGTTTCAGCTTTGAAAGACCTCAGTGGTACTCTTTTAATTTATTTTAGGAGATAATAGAGTTCTGAATCAGGTCTTGCGTTATCTGGACCCCAGACAGTTAGCCATGTAATTGGAAACTGGAAAAACTATTCTGGCATTGCTACCTTTTTCACTTTTTATTCTTTCTTCCCTTGTGATTTTTCCTGCCTCAGTGCTATAACCTAATCTAGAAAATTAGGACATGAAAAATATTCACCATTTTGTAGTATAGACAGAAAAGCTTTACTGTAATTACATCTGTCATGTAGTTTTCATGTAGTAATGAAACAGCCACTGCACACCTAATCAGAGCTACCCAGGAAGAACCTGTCATGCACAAAAAGTGATCAAATAACCTTCTATTAAGTCTCAAGCAACCTTACAATAATTATCATAAAAATGAAAAACTTCTCATTTAGGTCCCAAAAATTTAGGTCAGTCAAAAACTTACGCATATGCTTAACTTTAAGAACTTAAATATCCTAAGCACTTGCTAAGTAGGTTGGCAAGCACTGAATTGCCTTGTTAAATAAAGCAAGACCTAAATCTTAACACACACACAAACACACACAGAGACATAGAGTAGTCGGTGCCTGCCAAAAGGCATTTCGTGCATAGCACTGAACCACACAATTTCCACTCATTTACACTACTCAGGTGAAAAGGAAGGTGATGAGCTCAACAGCTCTTAGATACAGCTGTTTAGTATATGAGAATGCCAACCTGGAACCTCAAGTCTTTTCTCTTTCTTTCTCTGCTCTCCTCCCCAAATACATGCATATAGTTTGTAGTTTCCTGACTGTAAATAATGATTTGCAGGTTTTTTTAATCCGGATCCCCAAAGGTACTGGTTCTCGCTTTTCAGCACCACATTGTGCTGGATTTACCAACCAATATACTTATCTGAACATTTCAGACACTCTGGGAGAAGGGAAACTACTGCTGGGCAGATGGTTAGGATCTCCTAAGGTTTCTTCTGTCCTGAGTTATTCTGCAATCCTAAACCAGTCAGTTCCCATAGCTTTGTGGCTGCAGTACTCACTCGGGATGGGAAAGCTAGATTCAATGCCCTCATCTCCCCAGGAGTGTACCCTAACTCCAGTGGGTAAGTGCATTTCATCCCACCTGATGCAGCTGCCTTATTTTATTCTGGCCTTGCTCCAAGATTTTTTTAATCATCTGGGGACTGAACCTAGGTCTCCCTCTTTCTCTGCAGTGACTACAGTTCCCCTAGGTTAAAAGGTCAGCATTATTTCTATTCAGACTCCCTGCCAGCGATCACCTTTTAGTTACTGTATGGTCTCCACCTGAACCTTTCAACAAGCGTTACAAAATGTTTTCTTCCCCAACTTTACAATATGAGCAAAGAAAATAAATTCTCTTTAGAAAGAAACTGGCAGAGCCATGAATCACTATGAACATATAGCAAACACAGCTTCATTGTTTGCTTCACTATACCTTAAACATGCATAACTGCTTTTTAATTGCACATGGATTTCTGCATAAGAACAAGGGTTTCTACAGTGATTTTTGTAGTTAGTTAGGAAAAGAAATTGCTCTTTCAACAATTTAAAAATGCATCCCTTGCAGGCAAGGAGTCTGGAGCCACAGAAAAGGGGAACATGTCTGCAAACTAAATAACGTTTTGTATCTGACAAAAACACACAAATACACTGAAATATTTTTTTTTCCATTTTAAAGTTAGGCTTTGGTTCTAGATATTTAGACTTCTTCCACTAATAGCTAAACTGCTGTGGGATGGTTCATGAAGATATTGCATACTGAATTTGACCAAGTCGGTATTTGAGTAGAGAGTAAAATATGCTAAAGAGAAACCGTTTGACAGTACCTTAGGCTNNNNATTTTAAGTAAAAAACTGTAATGCAAAAGATAAATTTCAATCAGTGCACCGAGGCAGTAGATAATAAAAATTTCACACTGTCTGCAACCACAAGTTTTCTAATACAAGTGAAATTTCCAAGCTCCTTTGAAATGCAAGTCACAAAATAAATACTAAGGTCTGAGTTCTGACCTGAAGGTTGCATACTAATCACTTTACCTACCTCTGTTCAACCACAAAGAAAGAAATATTAAAAGGTGTCAGAAGTTTTAATTTTGGAGAGGTTCAGGGGAGCCTACTGTAAATTAAATGGTCTCTCTTCAGCAGTTCTGCAGGTTTCCCACCATTGGCCCTACATAAAAGTGTCCTTCACCCACACACCTCTGACGATGCAGCAGAAGGCCAGCAGAGAACATGCCACTCTTTTGAATGTTGCCAGTGAAGACACATTTCTCCAGAATCTACTAACACAAAAACCCCCAAAAGTACCCCCAAACTTATCCTCTCCAGTGGCAGAAATATTCAAATGTAAGGTAGCACTTTTCAAAAATGCACACTCTTATATCCCATCATCTACCTGATGGTATTTTGGACACAACGCCTTGAATTTGTTCTGCTAAAGTTTGATGTGACAAATATTTTTCTAGCTTTCTATTAAAAGAAAGTAATCATAAGAGCACTGTTGGGAGAGAAGATATAATGCAAAGTCTCAAAAAAGGTTGCACACACCACTGAATACTGTATCACAAAATTTGCAGCAGAATGAGCTGCTGTGAGCAAACCTATGTGATAATTTATTTAAACATAACTTTTGAGAGATCACCTCCTACAGGGAGAAAAGATAACGGGCTTCTTATAGGTACAGTAAACCCGAGTCAATATCCAGCATTATTTAGTTCAGCTACTCTCAAGCTATTGTGACACTTCCAAGAACAAGGCACTGGAATTGCATTCAAAATATAAACAGAACTCAATAATACATGTATTCATTCACATATTTTTAAAATATATGTATCTTCTCTGAGTATGTACAAGAATATACAAGAACGGCTATAAACTTCAGTGTCCTTTTTCTTTTATTGAAATTATAGTGTAATGCCCGGTAGCAGTTACAAATGTTTAGTTTCAATACTCTCTTTCAAAGCCATTTCATTATTATGTTTGATAGTCATTTGATAATCTAATGTCATATAACCTCAAGAATGTACTAATTAAATCAGCCATGGTAGTAATATCTGCTTCACCAACAATATTTGTTTGAACTGAATTATTTTAGTATGAACGAAAGTGAGGTGTATCTGAGAACTGTAACCTACATACTTTACTACCTAATTGCAATATTCTATTTGTCTTTTAATAAGGATGCAATATTAGTGTGCCGTTTGCTACTGAGAATTCAACTTTTTAAGAGAACCTAGGAGATTTTGAGCAGAGATATCCATGATTTTATCCCTAAGAAACAGAATTAATCTTGAAAAATAGAATTTTACTAAAATAAAACTATGAAAGAGACACATTAATACAAGTATCTCTTAAAATGGAAGATATTTAAGTATTCACTATCACAATCAGTTAAGCCTTCAACTCTAATCTCAAAATTTATTAATGGATCTTCTGTACAGAATACCAGAAATTAGTAGGCACAGAGATTTATTTTTAAATTGTATTTTCTGTTTCATTCTAATGCTAGAACAGATAAGTCTAGCTTTTCTGGAATTATAATACAATACCATTTTGCTGCAGCCTGAGTTTATCTCAGTTGATAAAAATTTAATGGCATATTGTTATTTTTAATTAGGCAGAAGGTTTGGGAAAACACACGCGTGCCAAAATTTAAAAATGTTTATTCATTTAACAGAAACAGTCATTTTCAACTTTAAAAGCCTCACTCAGAGAGTTGGTAGGAACCAGGCAGCATCCACTGCTTTACCAAGTAACTCTTGAAACTGATCTAACTGTGAATTCAGCATTTCTCTACACTGATGCATGCAAGCAGGATAATACACACAGAACTCGTAAAAAAGGCTTTAGAGTTGCCCTGATTTAATGCATCTCTAAAAAATTCTCCATTTTTTTTCTTGTTCTATTTGACGCATATTAAAACTTCATTTTATATAAATGTTACCTTACCACTCTGGCCTGGTTCCTTCCTCCCTGCCCAAACTCAGACCAGCAATATGAAACACTGCAACTCCACTTCATTGTAGAGCTCAGAAAGCACCTTTTGAGGGTTGTATCAACCTAGCACCTCTAGCTCTTTATAGACTTGTAATAAGAAGCTTTCAATTGCCTGTAGCACAATAGCTTTATAATAAAACCCAAACAGGGAGGAAGCGTTTGTCCTTTTCAGTTACTGTTCAAGCTGCCCTGGCAGTCAGTTTACTACCTGCCTCAAATTTCGACTGACACATTGCCTCACAGAGCACAATTGTTTTGGCACACTGCATGCAAGATAGACAAATATTTTGAAGACACAGGAGTTCTAACACTTCCCTTTGAACTCTTTTTAAAAGTTCTTACAAATATCTCACCTATAAGCTTCAGAATTGATTTGGCTTATTCTGGTCATTAGCACAATGTAACTGACTTTTTGGGGGCAAGGAGCAGAAAGAGGATGCATTTCATTACTAGTTTGCTTTTTGTGAACCAGAAACATGGGCAACTGCAATAGTGTGGAGGCTGATTTGTTTTTGAACACCATAAACCAAAAATTTGGGAAGCCTGTAACTAAATGAAACATTAAGTCTGCTAGCAATAATCTAGGGAGGCCTAGTTTGGGAAAGAGACATAGAAATGCTTTGGAAACAAATATAATTGCTTCCAAAAATAAAAAAAAGTAATCACACAGTATTTGGGAGCGGACATCCCATACAGAAGAGTCTGGGGTAGGAGCATGTTCCAGCCCCACAGTGTCTGCCAACTTCTCCACTTTTGAGAAACTCTTAAATTACTTCTGGGGAAAAAAAAAAAATCCAAGGAAAGTCCTCTCTATTGTCCTTCATATGCCACAGTTAATTACCAAACCGCCACTGGGAGCCTGTCAGTGTTCTCCATGCAGGTAGGCACTGCTACCAAAGTTCCTTCTTTACAGAAAAGCAGTTTTAACCTGCTAGGCCTTTTAAACACCACCTTCATCACAAGACATCAACTGCACAGCTGCATTTATTTCTCCCTGCCCACCTCCTATTTCCTTACATTATTATTTCCATGGTCAAACATCACACCCCACAGAGCTCAGGCCACATGGTAGCTGGTGTGAGTGCAGTACCAGACCAGCAGCTTACAGAGCAAGTTGTCTCAGCAGATTGACAGTCAACAGGGATATTGATACTTCCCTGATACTTCCCAGCACACTTGGCCTACTTGGTGGTGGAAAACAGGGGCAAAAAGGGAGCATGGCTAAAGTCAGCTCCCAAGAAGCATACAAATTCAAATTTTGCAGTTACTCTTGTAACTTCTTTCAATAGCCATAAAGAGTGAGAGACAGTATTTATTTTCCTGCAAAAATGAAAGATTAGACCCTTCTGCACAATATCCTCTTGGAACACATACCAGTATTCAGCAGATAAGAGAAAATCAGAACTACATTCACAGCTATTTGTTACTATTTAAGTTAACTAACTGAGAGGGCAGATTAGAGTCAGTCCCAGATGGTGGCATGTACGGAAAACCATAGTGCTACATTAAAGATGTGCTTTTAATTAACTTCTATCTGAATTATTATAATTAAGGATTTTACCACACGTGTTCTTAGAATAACTACCTTCTGTTTCCTTGTGCAGTGCAGGTTCCCAGGAAATGGGAATTGAGACTATTTCTTAATTTAAATATTCTCAATTATTTTTAAAATTTATTGCTTTTTAATTGATTTATTAAGATTTTCTTTGTGCCTTTTTGGCCTTTTTCAGATTTCTATAGGCTTTTCCAAGACCTCAGAAATGTCTTTAAGGTGGCCAGATGCAATTCTGATTACTTAACAAAATATAGGTTGCATTTTATTATGCTTGGATCCAGGAAAAACAGTTCATACACAAAGTTATACATTTACTTTTAGAGTTAGGAATAAATGGCTCATTTTTGTCACTGGTGCTGCACATATGGTACTAATTTCCTACAGTATTCTTCTGGAGATTGATAATTCTTTTACTGTTTTATTTGTATACATGTCTTAGCAGATCACCTTCTTGCACATTAACTGTTGCAATGTGTACTGAATATAAAAGATTGAGTAGCTATCCTGTTGGGTTTTGTTCCCACAAGACTAATTGAGCAGGTCAATGCATTTAGTAGTGATTCTTTGGTTTCCAATCGACATTTCCACTGATAATATAACAACATATCGTGAAATGGCAATTAGAAAACATAGGCCAAGAGAAACAGGCTCCTGCTTCATCTGTGCTGCAAAGATACATTGGGTCACATTTTTCTCTTAAACTTTAAATTCATAGTTCCTAATTTTATTAAAATGGAAAGACATAAAGGGCTGAAGATAGGATTTCATGAAGGGAGGAGAAGAATAATGTGCAACGGGGAATGATTTAAGGCAGAGAGTCCTGCCCTCTCTTGCATTAGTTCCTGCCACATCTGCAGCAATTTTTAGCGTGTAAGGTTACACACTGAAATTCTTCTTAACTATATCTTCCAGTCTAGGGAAAACAAACAACAATAACACAAGAATAAATAGGATCATTCATCTTTGCCTTATGTTTATCTCTGAGCCAGAAGCATTCTTAAAAAACTGAAGAGACCTTTGAAGTAGCACCTCTTGAGACAAAGCAACAGCATCAAATGGCATATATGCTGGTTTCAGTTTACCAGACAGAAACTAAGGTGCTAATATCACATTCACAGAGCTATCAGTGTTCAGTCCAGCTAAGAAACTGCTGGGAGAGAGAGCTCTCCACTTTCCTCCATCAGCGTACACCAGGGAAGTACCAGATAGATGGATGCATGAGGGTGTGGGCCCACCTGCACGTGACGCAGCATTGGAGATAGTGACCTTCCAGCCACAAGTTCTCATTTAATACACTCATTCAAGATAAGCTTGCAAGAAAAAATTTAAAGGACATTGTAAAAGTTATGATGTTGTAAATTTAAAACATCTATTGCCTCCATCACAGCCTTCTCCAACAACCCCAGAAAAGGCAGTCTATATATATATATAGACTGCATACGACAATTCAGCAGCTCCTAAAAAAAAGGAGCTTTTGTTTATTGTACAATAATTTGATAGTAACTGACACTAGAAATCCAATTATTGCTGAGTAAGTCAGCTCAGTCACCTCATGCTTCTTGGTTTTGTCTTTTTATTTTAAGGAAGTTTACAAAGAACTAAAAAAATATATTTTCATTTTGTCAGTATCTGGAAGTAAAGAAAAAGAGAGTTTTCTTTAAGTCCCCATTTGGGACTCCAACTCCTCTTTTCTTTCGTTAGACCCTGTCCCCAAAATTGAATATCTGGCTGTAACTAGATAAAAATTAAGCCTTAGTTGAAATAAACTTTCAGAATTCTGTGTTTCAGCTTTCAAAGATAGGCAGAAACATTCAGTGTCTATTTATTTAAACTCCTGTCCAGAATAAGACCTTGTTACTGTTGGCTCTTACCAAGCAAGCCCAGAGCATAAAGCAGCTTTTGCCAAGAAACAGTGAGATTCTTCCTTGTAGAGTAATTCCCAAGCTTCTAACTCTCTTGTTCCCACAGTGCTTCATCAGCTGAAGAACTGAATAAAATGGATTCTGTTTACGTAAGAACAGATATTAATAGAGTCCATAATCATGTCCACTGCATGCCATTCAAGGACATACAAAATGACCAATTCAGTTAACACATGGATGAAACCCTTCTGCTAAATGACCACGAAGGTGAACAGGGTTAAGATAGAAAATAGAAATTTCATTGGGGATTGATTTTTTAGGCACGAGGTGGAAGTCATACTAAAAGTAATTACAAGGTCTGTATTTCAAAAATTTTAAAAGTTTAACCCTATAGAGCTTACATTCCACCCACATTTTATCAGTTACCTTCCATCATGCTCAGTGTGTGCTATAGGAAAACTTAGTGCATCAAACAAAACAAAAAAAAAGTGACACAGAAAAGAAAGAACCGACCTGCTGAACAGCCTGTCCCTACCTGTGCACCCCATTCTCAGTGCTTCTCCTTATTTCAGTGGGGATATTTGCCTGAAATACGTATGAACCATTTCAGCAGTACCCCTGCTTATCCAAAACTCTCTCTAAGGCCAAGTTTCGCTCCACTTTTTCTTTGCTTATTCTGAGAAACAAGGGAAGCAGAAGAAACTAAAGCTTGAAGTCAATTACAAGGTTTACTCTTTCCACTGTCCACTAAGCAACCTGGCTCAAATTTCTCCCCCTGACTTCTGCCAGCAGCTTGCATGATTTATCTTCCCTGCTCCCAGAAACAGCAAGGCTTCCATCACAAACATCCTGTGTTACATCTGGTCCAATAAACAAGAGGGAGAGCACACAAAGGCTGCAAAGTAGAAGCATCCCTACTTTTCGCCCACCTCTGGGTAGTGTACATAAGCTGGTGTGAGTCACTTTTCTCCCACAGGATGGGGAAGGAAGGATGAAAAATAGGTACCCAAAGACAGGTTTTGGCAAGGCATGACAAGCAAAGTACAATGGTAAGTGCCTTTCTGCATTCCCTAACAAGAACTGCATGAGGTAACGTGGCCCCAGACATACCCTAAACATCCAGCCACACAATATAGTTATACAATAAAGGTGCCGTATACCTGTAGAACACCCTACCACCAACTATAGAAAGAGTCTAAAAATACTGTAAACTGCAGAAATCATGATAAATTATGGCTTGTGAAAAAAAGCTTTTGCAATACATTCTACAGTAGAGCAAAACAACCTGCTGTTGGCGCTTCTCAGACTTTGAATGAGTCTTTTCTCTTTACTAAGGATGCTAGCAACTGTTCATAACCGGTGTCAAGCCTTCCACGTGCTCACACATTGGGCTGTCCGGTTGATAGGCAAGGTCTTTGTTCTGAACACCTAGGGAGACATCGCAAGCAGCGCTTTCTGTAAATGAAGTGTTGTCTTTGCCTGGAAAATAGCTCACACAGACAGACAACTTGGAGACATAGCAACTATCTGGCTTCTCAAGAATAACAAGAAGCCAACAAACAATACTTATTTTATATTCAAATCCAAATGAATCCCAACCCAAAGTAAGTGTTTTCAGAATGTTTGAGGAAGGTCTCCGTCACACACAGATTTTTAGAATATATGCTGACATTCCGTAGGGCAATCCAGGAAATGTAACTTGAGCCAGAGCTGGCAGGGAAATCCAGTTCTCTTTAACATGCAAATTTGCAGAGCAGCTAAAAAGGAAATCTGAGATGTTGTGGAAGAGATTTAAGTTCTGAGACAGGAAGCACACTGCACTTTGGCAAGAAGTGTAAAATAGGTAGCTAATGAATAAGAATATGAGGGAAAAAAAGAGAGAGAGTGAAAATGAGTGCTGCAAAACTGTCTACTCTCCTTCAGATTAATCCTGACGACGTTGTCATAATTTCTTCCTTTCCAAATTGATCTTTTTTTGTTGCAAGAGCTAAAAAAACCCAAAAATTTCCACACAAATTCCCAGAGAGATACTAGCAGTAAGGCTGAGGCCAGAAAAGCTACCTTGGCTCACTTGACTTAATTACAAAGATTTTCATAGGGACCATCAATACATAATTCAAACAAGGTAGCACATACAGAGAATGACAAAAAGGGGAAAAAATTGTGAACCACATAAAAACATTAGCTCAAAAGGTCAGATTTTAAAGGATATCTGAAAAGTTAAAAAGTTGTAATGGGTATGTTTAAGCTGTCTTCTGATGTTCACTAACTAAAAGCATGACTTCATGTGCATGAACATCTTGAAGTGACATGTTGGTGGAATTCTCACTTAGTCTTATTTCTCAGCATCAGTCTGACTTTTTCCATTCAGCAGTTCTGGAGTGTCTCTTTTGCTTCTTAATGAGGATAGAAATACAGCTTTGGGCCAGCATTAATTCAAGTATGGAAACATCCCAACTTTGAGAACAACAGTGCACAGAGGTTGTCTATCCTGTTCCCCACCTCTTACCCACAAAGTACAAACAAAGCAGAGCTGAGACAGAGGGCTTAACAGGAGATGGAAATACATACACTCCTTGCTCTCTTCCTTCTGTTTTGATACATTTTCTCTCCTCTTTTTGCACAAGAAGTGAACAGTGGGGATTGCTTTTTTTGTTATGAAGTTCTGAACTTACATCCACTGAAGACAGAGGACAGTAATGTTAACCATTGGTTCCTCGTGTTCATCCCCACTGAAAGCAGAATGGCATCAGTAAGAACTGTGTATTTGCACTGATAGTATCAACATGCTGAGAACCAAGTGGGAAAGCAAATCTCTGAGATTTGGTTGTACTAGTTGAATGAGACACGTCCTCAGTCCCGTTTTCATGAGAAATTCTATCAAGGATGTAGTAAATACTTCCCAGAAAAGTCTTATCAAACCTTGCGTACAGCCATACTCGGTTTCTACTTTGATGAATTGATACCTCCCATCTAAAAACAGGCCTGGCTGAAAAACTGCCTATCTTTGGCCCACAATGATCAAGCAAAAATCATGTGGTTAAGAGCTCTAAGTCAGCAGAAGGTTACCAGATCTATTGAGATAGCAGGTATGCACTTCAATATCGGTCTTCACAGAGGTGAAGGAAAAGTCTCAGAAAAACTTCAGCAGAGCTAAGGTAGTTCATGAATAATATGATTTCTGTAGGGAAAAAAAAAGTCCCTGAGACTAATGACTCTTGCAGCTACTATGACGGCATCAAAGACTGGAGAACATCAAATATAGTGGCAGCAAACTGAGAGAATTCATCCCTGTGGTATCACTACACATTACAGAAGAGTTTAACGAGCTGGTAAAGG
The DNA here is from genome assembly GCA_026413425.1 of Tringa solitaria. Classification (NCBI taxonomy): domain Eukaryota; kingdom Metazoa; phylum Chordata; class Aves; order Charadriiformes; family Scolopacidae; genus Tringa; species Tringa solitaria. The sequence continues at coordinate 8,036,682 of JAOXJM010000002.1, read as the reverse complement.
AAAATTTGAAATGGGATATTGAATCATAATATTAAAAAATGCATACATCATATCAAACCATTAATTCGACTCATTCTGCAATGTGCTTGTGTCTGCCAGTGCTGTGGTTAATAGGGAGCGTATGAAACTCAGAATGCAATTAAGTCTTGGAGGAAGCACAGTTGGAAGCTGTGGCAGTTTCTATAGCAACCTGAAAGGCTCAAAACTAGTAACAGGAGATTAACTTAAAGGCAAGATAAGTGTGTAACTATAGCTCTCGTTTACGATTTTCTCTGCTTCCAAATGGGCAATGTATTTTTGATTTAAACAATACAGAAATGCATTCTGATGTCCTACTTGTTATTAACTAGAGCAAAAATAATCTTTTTAAAACATCCTGTTACAAATATTCTGACAATTTCAGAACCAGGGAATCATCCAAACTTCACTAATTAATTCAAACAAAATGGAAACCACTGAACTTGAATGCTGCCAGAAGATTAGAATTAAGGCTTCAAGATAGAGAACATGACAGTCATAAGGGTTTGCTGATGTCAACACACTGTATGCTCATAAACAAATACTTTTGACATATTTTTTGGGTTATGCTTCAGATCAGGTATTAAGTCTTCAAAATGGTGAGGGCAAGATAAAAAAGAATTTTTGTAAGTGCTACAGACCTTTTTTTCTTTCCTTTTTTTTTGTTTTTAATACTCTCTTCATTAAGACAGACAACATTGAAGAAACCTCATCCAATATTTTTCCTGGCATTTAAGAGCTTTTATTCAAAGGTTAAGCTGAGACTGCAGTCACCCTTTTAAACTCCTGACCACCTTACATACAAATCAAAAATAAAGAGCACATCAAAGATATCTCCTGGCTCTAGTGCTGCCAGTTGCTCTGGACTTATTTTAGTTCATCATTTAAAAACAAAGGATACACACATAGGACATTCAGGAACACGTATCAAGGAAATAAACATATTCTTGCCCTATCTTCTGTACCCTTTTGGACTGTGGACATGACAACACTACCACAGATACTGAAAGCAGTTACATTACCCAACAGCTAGTCCAAACTAATTTACCCTACCCAGCCTGCTGAGTAACGTAGAGCTAACACTGGCACATTTGCACAGCACTGGGTTGTCCTGCACAGTATCTGTTAGCGTCAGACTAATGAAAGAAAAATAGCACTACCCCAACTTCACTGCAAATTGATTAATTAACCAAGCGGATCATGCCTGCCTCAGACAACACAAACCTCTTGGGCTAAACCAACCATGCCTTCAAACCCCCATGTAGTTTTACTTGCACGGTAAGCTTTTTTTTGGTTGGAATTTGTTCACTTGTTGCCTATTTGAGGAAAAAAAATGCAGATACCCTGTGAAAATTTCAAGAACTCACTGTTACACAGTTCAAAATGCTTGTTCCACTTCACTGAAAGTATTCCAACCTGCCTACAATAATATCTAAGCACCACCTAGAGTAATAGAACTGGCATAGCATTATTACAATGGAACATGTTCTCTGCTACTGCTATGGCAGGAGGTTGCCTGTCATGTGCAGAACACAAGGAAATAACAAGCCCATGTTTTTTCTTAAGACCTCCATCAGTACAATTCCCAATTTATAGATAGGTGACTTCTTGCTTTAGTGTCATATTAGACAAAGAGCCAATAGCTTAACAGGTGTGAAGTGGGTCGGAGTAGTGAAAATTTCCTCCAGTTGGCTTTAATTTAATGAGGAACAAGAAATAAAAATAAAGAATCTCTCTAATGCCAAGTGTTTGTTCTACTTTGTAACAGCAACATTTTCAAAGAACTATGTAACACTTTTTCACCTCCAAGAAACACAAGGTTGGTAGAGAGAGGAAGAAGGGAAAATAAGGGATAAACCTGAAGACCTTGTAGCAGTTTCCAGAATTAATAGTTTGTTCTGAGTGGAAGAGCTGCAACAGGGTGAGATGAGGACACCACTCAACTTCTTCATTGAAGTGATTTGTAAGTTGATACCAAAGAATTAATTTATTCTTCCATTTTCCACTGATAATTTTTTTCTCCCTTTCAACCAATTGAAAAGCCACAATTGAAGACCATACAGGGACAGCAGCAGCCTTTCAACTCTGAAGTTAATTTTCATTAAAAAAGAAGTCCCATGCTATATAAAATTTTCAAAGAAGGGAACATTACATATTGTAGAATCCATTAAGCAAGAAGAAGTTGAAA
>JAOXJM010000002.1:7983576-8031155 GCA_026413425.1 Tringa solitaria | reverse complement strand
GACTTTCCTATCAAAGTCTTCACTTCTAACATTGTTTTTTCAAAAAGCTCTGATCATCAGCAAACAAATCAAATTGCTCATGTACACCGAAGAAAAATAAACCAAAAGTGGTTAGAGATTTTATTGGCAGTCCTGCTGAGGTAAGGAAGGTGACATGAGTATAAAATAAAAAGGCTTGCATTTCATAGTTGTTTGGAGGTGAACTCATACCCTTCCTTCATGCCTCTCCAATGTCAGTAATTATCTGAGGAAGGAACAGGCTGATGTTCTGATACATTACTAAAATAGAAATGTAATAGCTAATTTTAAAATAGGTACTCAGAACCTATTAAAGGGTTATGTTGAAAGCAAGTAATGGCTTTGAAGTGAGAGAGAACAATGCTGACACCAAGTGGAAGAAAACGCTGGCTCCATCTTCTATTGCAACCTTGAGGTGCCTGAAAATCTCCGAACCACAAGTCTTAGGTTTAGGTGTTGTGGTAAATCTTTTAAACACCAGAGGAAGACCACACAGATCCTCTGAAAGCAGAAATCTGCATTACCCTAATGTGCACACTACCTGATTAATTATAATCCTTTTCTTTGTAGTGTAGCTGATCTTAATAAGCAAAACAACCAGCTGCCACTCTGAACTTATCAGGTATTACTCTCCTTCACAAATTGCAAATAAAACTCCTTAATACGTAATCTGCATAAGTTTTGTGAGCCTGACTATGGTAGGAACTTTTGAGATGCTCTGTTCACAGCAAAACTGAAAATGGGCATCCACAGACTGAGAAGTAACAAAGACGAGTCTCCACTGAGTTGGTTTCTGTACAGCATACTGCCTTTGAAACAGATTTTCCAAGCCAGGAAGGTCCTGTATCCGTGACCAGTTTTAGAAAGACCTTCCCCTCTCATACAATTTCTGTCATGATTGAATGACAGACAGTGGTCAATGTAATCAGCTACTGTGATACCTTGAGCTCTGTTCTTGTATTATCGATTGCATTAAAGAATCTCAGGATTTCAGTTTGACCAGCTTCCCTCTTCTGTGCTCAAACTGCTTGTTACAGTAAAACACAGCTGACCATGTGCAGACTTTCCCAGAAAAAAAAATTAAATAACAAAAATCTACACACTGGAAGGGGTGGGGGAGAAAGGGAGGGAAGGGAGAAGAGTGGATAGTGGCAAAATCCAGGGGATAAAGTGTGACAGCAGCATCCCTGAGCACATGTACAGCAAGTCAAGAGAAACCCTCAGTTTTGCTGGAGCAAACATTAACTCAGTGACATTCCCTCCACACCCCACGGTTCACTAAAAGCAGAAACCAGGCATGCTTGTCGTTTCCAAGTTACAGATCTCCAGTACAAAGGACAGTCTGCTGCAGATCACAGACACAGCACAGAAATAGCACCTCACGCTCTCCGTGCCCTGTTCCTTCTACTGACAGGCAGAAAGGCTCCAGCACTGAAGACCTAGAAGGAGTAATGAGTACTCCAGCCACATCCAATTTGGTTGTTTTAAGTCACACTTGCCTAGGCTACAGAAGGTTTTATCAAATCCTTATGCCTACATTCAGTAAAATATTCTGCACTGTTTATCCAGAAGAAAAAAAATAAACTATACAGCCTTACAATCTATTGGCCACAATTTTTGTAGAGACTCAGGTCCTGCTTGATCCTCAAAGTATGGCATTTTTTATGCAGTCTTCTGGTTTGGGCAGTACTCAAATACACAATTAAAACTTAATGTTTAATGAGTCCACGCTTTTGCAAAATTTACAAGTGTTAGGGAAAATACTTCTTCAGTGGGATGGGAAGTAACATAAAGAAATCTTCCTATAATGTAACAGCAAACCCTACAGAAACATTGACAAATCTCCGGGCAGTTCACATGGTACACACAGGATTTATTATGTTTACATCTAAACCTAAGTGAAAGTTATCCTTGCTAAGCAAAGAACTCAAATGAAACAAAATAATCAAGACCTCTACCAGTCCATTGGAAAAATTGTTAAAAGCCACAAACAGGAATTGGAATTATGCTCCCCTATCCACAAAAGATTATTTTGACAAGACAATTTAGTCTAACCTGGAAATTTCAGTATACTAGAGATAGTGCCTGTTTGTTTGTTCATTCTCAATGGTTTAAACTAATTCCACAAGCATTGTCACGGGATTAGCAAAGGACGACATCAGTTAAATTATCACTGTCCTCCAGATTGAGGACAGTCCATTGGAGACAGTAATTTATTTTTTATGGCAACTTCAGATGAGAGTGAAGTACACTTTTTTCACAAAACAGGGTTAATGCTGAAACATCCATCTCCTTTTTGAAGAAGGCTAAAAATCGGAGATCGGCGAACTCTCCAGACCACAAAAGCCTTCCCAACAAAACCATAATTTGAGTAGATAAAGTATCCATGAAATATTCAGTTGCATTGTTCTGACCAACTCCAAACCACACTGCAGTTTCAGAAATTCACTCTGAGGTGTCTGCGGTCAACCTGCAAGTCCGGGAGAGCATCCAGCTCCACTTCCCCCGCCCTCTGGATCTCTGCAATCCCTTTACAGTGGGGCTCCACAATTGTAGGGAGTAGCTACATGGGATCCAGTCGATAGGCAGTCTCTGCAGCCTTACTGATATATAGTGAAGCATACATAAAAGGACAAGGGAAATAAAGAAAAGAGGGTGTAGGCTTTTCTTCTAATTAATCCCTTGCTTTGATGGAGAGACATGCAGCAGCTTGCATGTACCCACAAAGTCAGGCTTCTATTTGTTTGCAAGACAAAGGTAGTGTGCAAAATTCAGGATGGATTTACCTATGACTTCTGTACAGAAAGGAGATACAAAAAATACTCTTGGATTAGATGCAAAAAAAAATATTCCATAGTCAACTTCTGTCTAGAACAAAAGGTTTACAAGTGATGAGGGCAGACAACATGACAAATTGCTACTAGCAAGGTTTGGTCCATAGTTTAATTACAATACAAAAGTTAAGCTAAACTTGTACACCTCCAGCACAGCTAGTGATACATTTCAGGTTAAATACAGTTACCTAGAGAGGCCTCAGCTCACAACAAACACCAAAGTGTTGTCTATCCTCTTTTTAAAGAAGGATTTAAGCCAAACAGGAAAATCAATTTAGTGTCAGTGCACTTTGTGAGCTAGGACACAAGGTTTGAGGACAACTTTAAGAAAAGAAACTCTGGCAGGATTTTATAGCATTCCAACTCCATTCTAAGAAAATAAATAAATGTACACCATACAGTGGCCAGGAAAAAGGACAAACTAAATACACAGTAGCTTAGATATATCTTTTAACCCACTCTCTTTAGATGGAATAAGTGGCTGTGAGTAGTCTACAATCCAGCCAGGGTAATAGTTCCAAACTATTAGACTGGTGCCTTTCAAAAACTTGCAAATTCTTCCAGTCTGTCAGCCTGAATCAGCCTGCAGAGGTAGAGTAGGTGGGATGACTCTGGCACTTCAAAATACTAAGAGCTCTGCTCAGAAACAATTGGTCTTGTCCATCTCAGGCTAACAAAGATGCAACTGAAGGCTAAGCTTATGTCAGCTGTATGGCATGCCTGCCAGATTGGTACAGAATTAACTTGTTAAAGCTCAAATAATTAGGGTACCATACAATGTTGAAGTGGGGAAAAAAAAAAAAGGCACCTCAACAATAAAAAAATCACAGGAATTAAGTAGTCCAAATGCAAGTATCTATGAAACTTCTTTAAGTTATTTCATGAGAAACAGCCAATAAAAGCAAGTTTCATTTCCAGGAAGAAACAAGAGATCTGAGCCAGGTACACCATTTCATTTTTTGCTTGCTTTGCTGGAACTAGAACAGGCACTTCTAATGTGTTTAGTTTGTAAACCTAACTTTGATGTTTCCAGTTTAGTGGACTTTGAGCAATTGTTATATTAGGAAAGATGAAGGGTACCTATCCAATGTGCTGGGTTTCCTGCCAGAAATTATGAAAACAAGATCAGCCACAGAATACTGAATTCCCTTCTCACCCACAGATGAGAATTCTTTCATAAGCTTACCTCAGAGCAGGAGAGTGCCTCACGGCTATGCCTCGTCTGAGGTTTTATTAAAGAACTTGAAAGGATCTTTTCAGCAGAATTCTTTCCCACTTCACCACAATCCCAGACAGTCTGTGACATTTTGCAGAATTACAGGGAGGGAAGTTGCTTCTAAACCCAAAGCACTGCAGTAGAAAGCCAGGTTTCCTAGCTTCTCTGATACCATTCCAATTTCCTTTAGTGGCTGATGCTTCTTCTAGTTTTGTAAGCAGAAGCAGATATAATGGAACAAGTAATATTTTCATCTTGCATAATCATTTAAGTACATTTTGCAGGAATTCTCAAAGATGGTAGTGACATGGGACGTGTTCTGAGAGTAAGGGCTGCTGGAGGTGTGGGCTCCAACACTGTCCTTGTGCAAGACAACCCTAGTTTTAGACATTGGGCTGTGTCCTGTGACATAGCAGGAATATTTCAGAAATATCTTTGTATCAGGGTTTATTTTAAAAGAGAGGTTTCAAGGAGCATTAGAGTCTCAATATTCAGTTCAGGAAACATAATATGCTCTAAATGCTGAATTTGACTTCATATTAGAAGTTTGCTGTTTTTCCATAACAGAGATGCTTGGAGAAAGAAGCCAGGAAATTAAGGAGTCACAAACACACCTGATTTGGCACACTGCTATCCATCCAGTCATGAACCACAGGGATGTGTCATAACTGCAAGGTGCAGTACTAAACTGCGAGTTTTGCTACATTTCCTTCATGTCTTGATCTAAAAATCAATTTCAAGTTAAGCAGCAGTGACACATCACACCACAAACTGAAAACAAGACTTATGTTGACCCTGCCCCTAAACCAGAATTTGTTGATCTAATGTTCTTCCAGCAAGAGGTTTTTGACAAAAAAGGAATCGAAGTACAAACAGTGTTTTAGAAAAGAATATACCCAAGGAGAGGCTGAAACATATACAGTGAGTGCCGGAATGGTGAGAGGGGTTTCACCCTTCTGGTTTTGCTTTCCTGCGTCATCAATGTATAGCCAAACACACACACAAAATCAGAAGTGCTTCACTAGAGAAAATCCAATGGCTTTGATCTAACAAAGCTCAGCTTTAAGATATTTAAAGAAGAACAACTTGGGAATTTATTCTTGACCTTTAATTTTTGCATATTTTTTTTTTCAGAATCAGAATTTTAAACACTCATGTTTCCCCTCTAGTTTAGGTATATGATGAATGTTTACATTGCTGACAACAACCTATAGTCATCAATTACATACGTATAAGCAAATACATTTCCATTTGTAGGTTTGAACCTAATGAAGCACTTCTGATTACTTGTTGAACCAATTAACGTTAACTTTCTTACCTGAAGGCCATCTGCTTGTCTCTGTGAGAAACAAGGGTTCAGGTCAACAAAAAGCACCTCGTGATGTTGAAGCAAATACAGCAGGAGGCCATTGTAAAGCCTTTGTTCTTCACAAGCCAAAGGTCTGACAGGGATTCTAAGGGAAAAAATGATGGATTAAGTTTTGGAGCTCTCAGATCAGGAGCTAATAATAAGTCACACAGGGAGCACCCTACTACCCAAGATAATTCAGCAAAGCAGACAGCTAGAAGACTGGAAAAACAAAGCACCAGCCTCATTTCCCACAAGCAATTGTTGGGAGAGGGACAGACTTAATTTGGTGGGTTCACAACACTGGGAGCCTCACAGTGATGGAACCCCAGTTTACCACAGCAATTCACAACACAATGAGTCCTTGAGCCAGCACAACAAAATAGCTAGAACCTGACACTAAATCAGCCATGAAGTTCATAAAAATCAAGGATGCAGAGGACAAAAAAAGCCCTAGAAATCTGCCATCACTCACTGGCACTGAAGCTGGAAGAAAGGTGGTTTTTTGTTCTAGCTTAGTTTATGAAGGTGAACTTTGATGGTTAGAATGTCTTATTACCATAACTGCCTAGGAAAAAACAACATAGGTAAGAAAGTATTTCAGTGTAATAATTTATGAATTCACAGGTATCAGGCACATGCAGCGGAACTTTCAGATGCTCCTGTTAACAGGTTTTGGTGTGGGTTTTTTCTTTTTCTTTTCTTTTTTTCTCTTTCTGTAAATAAAGAGTAGTTGAACTCGTACTATTCACACAAAAAGACTAAGCTGAAATCATTTCATTGAAGTCAGGGGATTCTTCATACAGGATTCTAATCTCATTCCCTGAAGGAACTGTGTATTTCCCCACCTCACCTCCCGCCTCATGAACTGTTTGGGAGCTTGGAGGACATTTACATAAATGCTGTCGTCTTTATCCAGCTTCTCCGGCTATGTTGCACCAACTCAGTTCCACCCAGCACAATATTAATATTTAAACAAGAAGTTCATAAACTCTGGAGACTAATGTGGGGACATACACATACTAGTCTTCTGCTTGCCAAATCAGCACATTCATTACTAATTTGTGATTTTAAAGTACAAATATATGCACTGGCCTGGTCCAATTGCTTTTACTCACATTCTCTTTTTGTAAACTTACTGTTGTTTCTGTAAGAACTTGAATTTGGGCTCTCTTTGAAAGACAATGGTTTAAGCACAGTTATAGCCAGGTACAACGTAGGCAGATCTACAAGATAAACTACTGCATCATTACATCTTTCTTCAGGGCTGGCTAATATTTCTCCGTCTTAGATTCCTCCTGTTCTCAGAACAGACTCAATTTCTCCACAAAAAGCAAGCCCACGTGTAAAACCTGGCCGACCGAGCAACAGCCTTGCCTGCTTACAAGGGTCCTAAGAGATAATTCATCGCTTAACCAAACATTAACACCCTCTACTCATAGGCCATACAAGCAACCTTTTTAGTCGCTTGTCTTCTTTTTCAGCTTCTTTCTTTAACTTAGACATATGTTCCCAAGTCCATACGGTCAGCTGTTAACTCCTTACTAGCAAGGAGCACTCCACAAGTGGTTCACGAAGAATGAAGATAAAGAGCTCTCACCCTACTTACTGGGCCCTACTTCCCCTTACTAGCAGCCTATGCTTTGGGTGCTCAGTTCTGAATTAATTTTAAAATAAATTTAATCTATACTCCAGAATGCGACCCTACAGCTGACTCCAAATATCAATGTCTGCTCGTTCACAGATATTCACGGGTGGCAACAGATGGGTATTCCAAATATAGAAAATACATTTTTAGTTTCCTCTGCAGCCACCTTCCACAGTGACTTCCAATTAATTTTATAAAACAAACACTTCCTGCCTCTTCAGACACTTCTGCTGCTAGCAGAAACTATATTATCAGGCTGACAATAGGGAAAACCATGTTCACACACTGCTGAATCAGGAACATATTCCTAGGAAGAGCACAGCTACTGGAGTATATTCTGCACTTCACATCAAACTCCTGTAATTAGCTGTAGTACAAATAAAACACAGGAGAACACTCACTACAAATAAGAAACAAATCAAACTTGATCATCAGGAATCAGCTACTGGTTTCCTTGAGCCTAAACCTTTCAAAGTTGCTTTGCCACAAAGCGCAAGCTAGAAAATCCATTCAGTCCCTTGCCTTGGTTTTTTTCAGGAGATCTGCCAAGGTTCCCTGCTGGCAGAGGCTTATGTATAAGGCTTGCTGCAAATTTACAGAAAGAATGACTCAAAGTGAGTAGAAGCAAACAGCTGGCTGGCTAGTATCCTTGTACATTCATGCAAGAAATACTTACTGAGGTTACTAGCAGAAATCTCTTCACCAAGATGAGGCATAATGAAGTACCCAGAGAAATTTAAGTAACATCAGTTGAATCTCTGATAGAAGCAAAGCAGTGCAGTGCATTCTTGCTGGCATTTAGAGAGACATGAAACACCTCACAAGAAGAATGAATGGCAACAGAAATAAATAGTTCAGAGGATGAGCAGAAAGAAATAAACAGTAGATATTGTGGAGATTAGGAAAGAAAGTGTAGGGAGCAGTAGCCATCCTGATGCTTGATCTACAAGTTATGCTTTTGGTTCCTCTTACCTAGAAGGAGAGGACATGAATGCTGTATCATGCAGATATTAAGATTGAAGCCTCAAAAGACAAGGAACAGATGGCAGGGTCAAAAATCTAAAAGAAAAGCAATCTGAAAGGTGTTAGTGGAGCAATTTAACAGCATGAAGATGGACTAACTCAGTCTCACAGGCGAAAAATAGCATGAAGGAGGGAGGTCAGTATAAGAAATCACAAGGAGCTGGTTTGCAAAGGAAACGAAAAGTAAAATTAAACATTTTACTCAGTTATGCTTTTCTGAAATATACCTTCTTTTCTTACCCCCACTTTGGTTGCACCAACCTAAACAGGGACAGGAAGCATATATAATAATAATATAACAGAATATAATATAACACAATAATTCCGATATGAAGATTTTAGTTAAATATTAAGTACAAATAGTATCAAAGTATAGGACTGCAACAGATTAAAAATAGAGAAAAAACAGCTTAATTATCATTCAGTTTTCACACAAACAGTGATATTAGTTTCGTAGCATGTAAAATTCATGATGACAGATGTTCTATGTGATCCTGTAACTAGACTTCCAATATAATACCTCTGCTAAGGCTTATATTTTTTTGTGCTGCAATTACCATAGTTACTAATTGTGAAGTACATGCAGTTTTGGCTTGCAAGGTATAATGAGCAGCAAGTTTTATATTCCAATTGTGTGTCCCCAAGGCCCGTATGTGTTCTGTGTTCCAACTACTGAATATTCCAACGCAGTCATTTCAATGAAACTATAAGCATGACAAGTCTCCACAAATAAAAGTGTCAACAGATTGAGACAGGTGATAATCATAGACAGAATTTACACTTGAATATAAATAGAACAAAAATGTAAAGGAAAAAGGCTTATAAACAGCCTAGTTTATTTGTTTAATGTCAAAGAAGGGAAAAGTAATTGCACAAAAATGCAGATTACCAGAATAGATGCAGAACAGTTTTAGCACCTGCAATGAATTAGTGCCATAAGTGGAGCTGATATCACATCCAGAAGGTTATTTCCAACAATTGCACGGCATATGCACTTCTGCAGATTAGATCTAGAGTTGTTTTTTTCATAACCTTCTCGTTCTGACTGAACAACTATAGCAAGTACTACCCAGTGTGTCTCACTTTCCAGTGAATCTATAGTCTGGCTGCCAAATGTTTCATAATGCAATAGCTAATTGCACTAATCCTTGCTCTGAAAGAGATAAAGGATATTTATGACTTTATTTCCTGTGTCGGCAGATACGGTTTGCCGCACTAGACTACCTTGAATTTTGTTGCTGTACAGGACAATACAAATGGTTTATCGTGAATCATTTGAGGCCTCAGGTCACATTGTACCACAGGAAGTGGTACACCAATGTCACCAAGAGAAAGTCTCAGTTGCAAGGCTCTCCCCTCCATCCAGCTACCAAAAAGGTGATTTTTCATAATCCTAGGAGGTAACTCTCCAAGGACAGCACTAGTTACACACTTTACAAAAAATGAGTTCCAGACTTACTGGTTTCTCTCCTAGAGCTGGTGAGATTGGAATGACTGTAAGAAGTTGAAGTTAATGCTCACAAGGCAGATATACTTCTATTTATGGTAGCTGTGTTGTCTTGACAGTCACTCTGGCAGGGAAACCTGATGCTGATCATTTTCAATGCTTCTCAGACAGGTCATTGCCACAAGCGCTTAGTTTAGCACTAAGTGTACTTTAAAAAACAGACAAAGGGACATGTTCAGAAGTAGCTGGATCAACTCCCAAAACAGAATGGGTTGCTTAAAAACTGAAACAGCTCATCAATCAGTAAGGGAGCCTCATGGATTCTTATGTGTAGATACAGAAATGAGTGGGCACACATTCAGAGGATTTGGGAACACAAATAGAGGAATAAAATAAAGTATTCTTGCATGCGTGTGTGTGCAGAGAAGCCCCATGCGATAGCAAAGGGGCCCGATGGCAGGAAAGCCACAGTCAGTGAAGTCCTCAGTGTTAGGGTTAAGGTACAGATTTTTGGTGAAGGCCTTTTGGCATCAGCCTTTTACCTGTTTAGAAGTATCACCACACAACTAATCCAGACACTGGGAAGTAAACCTCATCTGCCTACACTCATTTACTAATTTTAGCATGCCGATACTGAGGAACTTAGGATTTGTTTGCAGAACTGCTTTGTTCCACCACTGAATATCCTCCATGAAGTCTATTCTCACAGGAGTGAATACCATAACTCCACGTCATTGGATCCTTGTCCCTCGCTGTATTTTTGCTAAAGTAAGGGTTCTCTTACTTACATCACCTGCAAAGGTTATACACCGGTTCATCTAGTGATAAGCCCACAGAGCAGGTAAACAGACACAAACACAGAGAGCTATGGAAACAGCAACAAGGTATAAGAGAGCAGTTCCCCAAAACAAAGCCTGTCATTTATTTCTTATATGCTTGGTACCAATTTTGCTGACTATATCTTTTAACTTGCTTGGCTTAGCATACAAAAAAAAAAAAAGTAAAAAACTTCAAGGCTTTTTTTACTGCACAGAAAATACTAATTGTTAATATATATATTTTGCAAAGAGGCATAAGCTGGAATAGCTATGATCCACTAAAACTATAAGACAGGTGTAAGCATTTCAACATCCTCTAATATCAACACAAAGGATAACATAAAGAACTAAATCATCCCAGCTTCACTGGAAAATCCTCCATTATCAGATCACTTTAAGCTGTTCCTTCTCACCACCCTGATTTGCATGATGTATGCCCTTTCACCTTTCTTTTTTAGCATCCAGTTATGCGCCCACTCACCATCATCCCAAACATACCCAAACATCCCAAACATACCTTCAGCCAAGCACTCACTGCTTGTGAGCTCAGCTGGTCTCTGAATGTTAACTTGCATTTTAGCGGCAAGGGCAGAACGAGCTACTGCTCTTTCTTGATAGAGGAGATATATCAAATGCTATTACAAGGTCAAAGTCAGCCATAGCTTTTCAGAATCAAGGCTAACAACTAAGTAGCCTCCACAGCCAGCCCTTAGCTTGGCTAAGAAAAGAGTAGTTCTCATTAAACAACATCCCTCATGCCTCTTCTTTTCAGATGGCTTCTTACTTGAGGCTGGCCCTGAACAGTCAAGTGCACAACAGGATGAACATGAACAGGATGAAGACGGTCAGCCAGCTCAGAATCTGTCACGTCTGTCTGTAATATACTATATAAGCATTTAACTTTCAAGGTGCTGCACTTACTATCGGATGTACAGTTATGTCAGGAAGCCTCATCGTAAAGTGTGATGTAGTAGTACTACTTAAGGTAACTAAATAGAGAATACTCACTTGAAAAGAGTAGGTCCAAACACAATCGCTAAGTTTTCCAGAGTCATGAAATTCACTGCACTGTATGTTGCCACCTTTAACAGGAAAGCAGACAGGAACTGAAGAAGGTTTTGATGAGCTTTGGGCAGGCAGCTGAGCAACTGTCTCAGGTTCTCTATGCATTCTGTTGTGTGGACTTTGTGCTCTGGGGAGGTGCGGAAAGAAAAGGTATTACATAGATATTCCTAATAATAACACAATTCCATCATAGGCATTATTATAGGTCCGAGAAAGGGGCAAGGTTTTAAAATATATTAGGAACAAAGTAAAGAATAAATATGTCCTAAATAAAGAATTTGTACTCTAACAATTTTCACATATTAAGTACCACAGATTTTCCAGACATTGAGTTTTATATGCACTGTTTCTGCTATTCTTCCTGTTATGGCAGAACCATCTAGCACTTGCTTTTTTAATGGAATTGCAGGCAATAGTCATGTACCTGAATCTTTAAAGCTGCCTTTATAGGTGACACAAGATCGTCAGCCTTGACTCTCCCCAGAGATTTTACACATGCTGTGTGACTCTCATTAAGAGGAATAAGAAATTGTACCCTTTCAGCCCCACGTCATTTCCTGACTAATTGGTAGCTCTCAGTCTCAAAACTTTTTTGCTCTATAAATATGCAACTGCAGTTACACAAGAGACGCTTAAAAATCTAAATCGGGGATACTTAGCATTTTCTTGGTTCTCATTCTTCAGAGTGCTGGTCAGAAACAACTCTATTTGATCAGCAGTTCAGAAATAGTATGATTAAGTCTCCTAGTTATTAGAACTGAGATGACAGTACTGCTCAATAACTGGCAGCTGATGCACAAATTTGCCATAGATCACCGGGACACGTCTGTATAGCTTTGACACTGTGAATAGCAAATCATGCCCTAAAGGGCAACTTTAGCCCTAAAAAAGACATTTCATGAAGGCCAAAAACCATGGTGCTCAACCTATTAATGAGAGATATGGAGAATGGGATAGGGGAAAAAGGGAGAGGGGGGAAAAATACAAAGGGAAAAAAAAAAAAAATAACAGTAAGAGGGTTTAGGGGAGTTAAAACAAGGTGCTTGCAAAAAACTGTAGATCTTTCATGAAAAGGATTCCTTTCTCTCTTTTTCCTTTCCTTTTTTTTTTGTTAAGCATCTACCTAACTTGGCACTCAGCAGATGAAGTTTGAACAAAATCAACATGCAATGTAACCTACAACACCCATGTATTGTATGCAAACACCTGAATTAGTTATCACTCAAAAATTACTGGGCAGAATCATCTGAATGCATTAGCTCAGCCGTTATAGAGAAGAACAGGGAACTCGACAGTCTATTGCTATAGGTACTCAACTTGGCTTCGCATTTTGAAAGCTTTGTGCAGATCCACACACTGCTGTCCAGGAAGACTCTAAGAAAACTAGTAAAAGTACTAACTAGGAACAGGGGTGTACAAAAAGGCTCCTGTACAAAGGGAAAGTTAAATAGAAAAAGAAGCTTCAGCTTGGGAAAGAGAGAAGTGGGTCAGTGGCTACGTAAAGGCACAAGCAACATTATGATGGTGATCAGATTGAAAGTGTTATCTCAGTAATGAGTAAGGTATCCAATTTAAAAAGAAAGCATGAAAAAGAGGTACTTTCTCAAAGAATACAGGATTGGATTGAAGAATGCAATCCCCACAGGATGTTGGGGAGCCCAAAAGCCTTAATGAATTCAAAAGACTGGTCCAGTAAAAGTAATTAAACATCAGTCTCAGGTTAAGGAAATTTAAATCCTTATTTATAGGAAGCTGCAATGAATACACTGTCTGTCACTGTCAGAGAAAGGACAGAAGCTTGAGAAGTGCCAGTTCTGTACCTTGGTAAGTTTTTAGCAAGCTAGAACAGATGTTGTCCGGAAAAACAGCCACTGGCAGTTCTTTCAGGAAGAGTTTCAGGAGACTGGCCACAGAATCAACATCTCCATCATTAATAAGGTCTACTTTTTCTCCTTGGTTGTATTTCTGCTTCAGCTCCTTGATTTTATTTACTGAGCCACTGATTCGAAATATACCAACATGCTCTAGACCTGTTTAAGAAGGAATATGAAAAACAGTAAGCAATGATTGCATTAGCATACCTGTGTATGAGAGAACTGGATCTCAAAAAGCAAGAGCTCCTCTAAGAAATAATAATAATTGTAAAAACAAACTTTTCAGCAGTTACAGCTAAAAAGTACAGCTGAAACAAAGAATAACAGTTTTCAGAGACCAAACAGAAAAAACATGAACTTACCAAATAGTTCTAGGTACTCTACCATCTGTGTTACAAGAAAAGGAACTCCACATTGCGTTGCATCCTGTATGAGGGCTTCCAGAGGAACACCAAATGTGCTTCTTTCTCTGCTGCACTGTACATCTGGTGAGACTTTATTTGTTGTGTGCGTGACTTGCACAGAGGATAATGATTTCTAGGGAATAAAAACAGGTGAGTGATAAGCAGAAACTTTTTTTTAAAATTATTTTAAAGTCCATAGGTCTACATCTTAGGTAAAATGATTGTCTTCATTACAGCATCTTAGTACAGCTTTTACTTCTACTGCATATTCTTGAAATACTAATTTCATTCGTCTTTTGTAGACTTGAGAAAGGACCTGCGATGGGGTAGATCCTAATATAACCCATTCACATCTACATTCAGAGAAAATGGTGCTGCAGGTCAGGGCAGATGCCCTGATTAAGACAGGGAGGTGTTGCTAAACCCCTTCCTCAAGAAGCATCCCAACAGTCAGGGAAAAGGCTGACCGAGTGCTGGTACACAGCCTTCCAACCCCATTAAATTTGTGAATTTCTACCCAATTGACAAAGATAAAAAATGCAAGATTCACGGAGAAGCCAGAAGAGGAACTTAAACAGCAGCCATGGCACAAGCCTGGTAAAGGGCTCCCGTCTGTTTGCCCAGCTATTGCAAATTTCTTACCCCAGTAACTGACGCAAAGACATATATAAGAAATCATAGACACTTTACACTCAGGAGCTGCTTTTTGACCCTGTCAGGACAAGGAGGCTGCCCAGTATGTGTGGGCTGAAACACCGGTGGGATATTGCAGGGGTGCCCGGGCCCAAGGCGGTTGCTGAGGGCTCTCTGTGAGGAGAGGAGGGGGCTGCCGCAGGCCCGTTCCGGAAGGTTCCATGGCTGGGGCCTACCGAGCCCCTCAGCCCTGCAAGTGGCACCTTGAGGAGACATATTTAAAAACGGGGGAAATGCCACCCGGCTACAAGGAGGCCTTGCTCCCTCATCCTCTTTCTCTCCTCTGCTTTGCCCTACAAGTGGGTGACATGACCTACTGTGCCACGTTTTCTCCTCGTTTTCCTCTCAGGTCGGCTACACTCGCAATCACGAAGGAAAGAACCCATTTCCACCCCGCAATGAGAGTAAAAGTCCAAACTGGGAACACCCAGATTTACCAGCTCTGCATCAGGAATATTTAAACAGTACCTGCATTTCTTTTTAAAGGGGAATTTTAATTTTTTGTAGCATCATCCCGACACACTCCAAAACTAGCCTCTTCTTAATTGTTTTTATTACTACATTTTCAGAAGGAAAAAGGAAAGACTTTCCTACAGATTTCTAGCAGAACCGCTGTGGAAAAGCTGTTTTTCAGCTCATACTATGCACACCTCCTATAAAGCCACAAGCCGGGGCTCGGGGAGGCTGCATCCAGCCGCCCTGCCATGGTGGGCACACACAAACACACCCTCAAGCA
The DNA here is from genome assembly GCA_026413425.1 of Tringa solitaria. Classification (NCBI taxonomy): domain Eukaryota; kingdom Metazoa; phylum Chordata; class Aves; order Charadriiformes; family Scolopacidae; genus Tringa; species Tringa solitaria. The sequence goes on along the minus strand of JAOXJM010000002.1, from coordinate 8,016,031 downwards.
CCGAGACACCATTTTGTTCCTTCAGTACATAAGCAAGGTTAGAATGTGGTGTTAATGCTAAATTGCCTAATAATTCCCTAATAGCACCAACATCAGCATGTACCAAATGTATATTACAGCACTTTTATATACAAGATGTGAAGTGTTAAAAAAAAAGCCTCTAAAGTATCTATGATATATTACTCTAAATACTTCCTCCTCTTTCCCTCTTCAAATGCAGCAGTTGGGTTAGGGGAAGAAGCAGAAGAAAGGATGGAAGAAAGGACCCAAGAAGGCAAATTTAAGTTCACTTACACAAAGTGAAAGGGAGGCGCTTGCTCCCATTTTAGGCCGCAGGAGAGTGTCAGTGTTTCAGCTGTGCTGCTCAGGAGATACCATCGCCTTTCCTCCCTTCACAAATCCATGTGGTCTGGCCAAAGCTCAGTGCAGCCATTCAGCCGTTCCTCTGTTAATTAGCTTACCGTAGCATAATTGCTAGGCATCATCTTAATCAGTAGTTTCACTCCAGGTTTTGTCAAAGGTAGAAATTAACTGCTAGCAGAAGCAGACTCCTTGTAGCCAATGCTTGCCCCCAGAGGCACATAGCACAAGCTGACAGACCTGTTACCATCAGGAGATGTTTCCATGGCACCTAACACACACAACAGCACGGCTTCCTGAAGCACACTGATCCTGTGCTTAATATTTACTTTTGAGCAGGATTTTTCAACGCAGGTTTGCAGATATTCACACTACCTGCTGTCTGTTCTGTCTGCTAGCAGCAGTAAGCAAAATATTTTGAGATGGCCCACAATGTATACATATTATAGACACTCATTTATATAACACCTGCAGAATCATTTTGATAAACACATGAACAAAGATCCATCTCAGCCTTTGAAATGGGGAAGATGTAGATGCTGTTAAGCCCAACATCTTCTATTGTAATTCTTTCAGATGCAAAGCCTCTCCTCAAAAATAAGCCACAATGAAGCAAGCAATGTTGCAGTTAAATCTAATCGGTGGAGATTCTTAATACAAATTTGGTAGGTACAAAACAAAGACAAAACACACAAGTCAAAAAAGAAAATACAGGTGCTGAGTCAGACCCCCTCAGTGGGTAGTAGAAAAGCAGAAGTTACTCTTCCGAGGGGCTGGACTGCTGGTTCAGCACAGATGGCAGAGCCGATTCCCCCTTCTTTAGTAGAGGGAATGCCACTTAAAAAATAGTGCAGATTTTTAGCCCACTTACCTTTCTGCAGCATCCCATGACAAGGTTTGGAAACACTATGGTTTAAGGCTTTCTAGCTCTACAATTTGAGGCTTTCCTGCACACCTGGAATGAGAAGAGACTTCACAGAGAAGATGGCCTTAACTTCACATTAGGGAACCCAGGTGCAGCCAGGACATGCCCAAATTCCTCACTGCCACCTCTGCTTCCTCCAGATCTCTGCCTTGCAGCCCTCACAAAATTATTGCTGTGCACTGGCTGACTTTGCTGGCCCAGCAGGCATTCAGTCCCTTTCTCCACAGCCATTCCTGCAGCACAGCTGGCTCTCCCCAAGACCATTTTGGCCAGCGGCATGCAAAGTTCAGCCCTTTCCTCAACACCACTGCTCCCCCCTCAACTGCAAAAGAGAGGACCTCCCCCCACCCCATGGTTACCTGCTGGTGCCTGCACGGGCAGCCTGGCCTAATCACTGCAGATGTGCTCCACCTGGGCCCATCACCACAGCTGTGGCTGCTTGAGCTGTGCCTGTCCAATCCTTCTAGTTCTGCCACCCTTCAACATTAACCACTTCACAGCTAAGCCTGTTCAAAGCTGTTGGGCCCACAGGCAGTGCCAAAGCTGAAAGGCTGATGGTGCTGCCCTTCCCTCCTCCCCCATCCCCAACACTGTTCCATATAAAAGTGACTGCTAAAAAATATAATAAATATGTTGGTCCTCCTGGGGCCACTGCCCCTCATGGGGCGACTGCCCTTCTCTGTGACAGCAGTATGGTATCCAGCACCCATCTGAGAGGATACAGGGGGCATTTTGGTGTGCAGCCTCCCCTCCCTGCTGCATTCAAATCCTCTGCCCCACCACTGCCCTCCAGCCACCATAAACAGTGCTTTCCCACCCTCCATGCCCTCACATACTTTATGGCTGTGTTTGAAAGGCAGCTGGGGCAGGAGCAGCTCCCCCACCTTCACTGGGTCCCTTTGGGACAGAACAAAAGGCGCTCAGAGCCACCAGGACCCAGCTAGTGATGTCTGTGGGCCAGCAGCAATGTGCTCTCTGCAGAGAAACAGCTCACAAAAGGCCTGTGGAAAAAAAAAATATTAAAAAATCATCCACTCTAACTCTTTGCTCCCCACCCCACAGCACATTTGCACCCTCCATCTTACTAGATGCCAGAGGAACTGTGCTGACTTCTCACTCTCCCCTGCTTCAGCTGAACATGTAAACTCTGGGCAAATACCTTTTAAAGTAACAAATTCCCGGCCTGAGTAGCAAGCACAATTTTTTTCTATTGGATCATCACAGGGCAAACAAGGCAGCGGCAACTGCAATCAGCTCCTTAGTCTCTACTGCTCCTCTAACTGCAATTATTCCAGAATTTGTTTTCAAGACCTACCTGTTGGTTCCAACAGCAAAATTCAGCGGGGCTTACAGAAAATGAAGACATTTCAGTTTCCCAGAAAGGCTGCAGCAGCTAGAGGGCACACGAGGCTCGCCAGAGAGGTGGTCCCACAAACCTCACTTCAGAGACAGCATGGAGACCCAAGCCCTGGACAGGATTTTCCTTTTGTACAAAGTAACGCTGTTCAGAGGGATGATTTCCCCTCACGTTGCTGTTGTACAAAGAGCAGAAGGCTGCAGGCAGCACAAATTAAACATATAACTGCTCATACTGCGTAGCTGCAATTCAAACCCTTTCTTCACAGCCTCTGGATCAAAGTCAGTCCCTGCAGGACTTCAGCTATACGAATAGGATGTGTGGTACTTTGAGCAGCCACCCTGACTTCAAGGGCCACATCTAAATTAAAACCAAAACTTTTGGCCTCCCAACAGCCTGCCGCCGGGGGGGAAGGCTTGTGAGGAAAGGCAGTGCCTTGTGAGGAAAGGCCTGCGCCATGTGGGGGGCTGGGGGGGGCTCTGGGGGTTGCTTTTGTACTCTCTTCACTGGGCATGGCCTCCAGCTACTGGAAGAACTGCTGTTTTAGGCCTGCTGATGTCTCAAAAAGATAGAGAAAGAATAGACATGAAAGGAAAACAGAAAAGTTTAGTCATCTTCCTTAGAAAACGTTTCTTTTACAGAAGCATTAAATGGAACAACAGGATCCCTGTGAGAGAGGGCAGAGGTAAATCCACTGTCAGCAGCAGTAAAAAACAATAGCAGCAAGAAAAATAATTAACCAAGGCTTTATGGTTCACTTTAGAGTTTTCCTTCAAAACTGCAAGCAGCCTGTTCTGCTAACCTAGTGATCTGTATCTCGGCTGCGGGACTCTCCAAGCATCCAGCCAAACAGGAAAGAAAGCCCTTCTTGGTGGGCAAGAGCCGAGCAGCCGGAGCGGGTGCCCTGCGGGGAGCCCACAGTGGGGATGTGGCGTGGGCCAAGCCACTGTCCCTGCCCTGGTCCGGATCCAGCTGGAGAGGCTGCAGCAGCTCCGGATTCGAAGTAAACACTGGGGAAAGCAGCCCCGCTGGTCCCAGCTGAGGAGCAGCTGGCAAACTGCAGCCTTTGAGAGCCGGCTGCTCAGGATCAGAGCAGAACCGTGGGGTTCATAAATAAACACACAAAGCTTGACCTGAAGCAAAGAAATTCAATCCAATTGCAACTGCTACTCAGCCCCTCCGTGACATTATCCTCGTTATCCAGCGACAAGTTCAAAAGCAACTTTTCAAGCATATGTGGGCATACAACACTGATTAAAAAATCAATACCGTATGTTTTTCATTTAAAGTATTGTCCACCATAAATGCATTTTCAGTCACACTGCTTGTCTTCTAGTTTCTAATGTAATCCTAAAACATAATTTGTGATGTCTTGATTTTAATTGTGGTGATGCCTTGATGTATTTAAAGTATTTAGGTCTTTTTTCTTGGTTTTTTTTTTCAAGCGGCTAACTGCAGAGAAGAAAAACCCTTCCAGTGTGTAGAAGATCAGAGAACACCATAAGTACAAATTAATGAGCTCATGAAAACATCACTAAATTTGTCTCATCTGTAGTAAACATTCCAGTCCCTCTGCGATTGCTCTGCTGGAGTTGCTAAATGATGCTGTTGATAAAGTAAGATTATGAACTGACTGTGCTGTATTCAGAACACTAGACATTACAGGTTCACATAATCAACCTCTAGGTCATTTTAGCTGCTTTAAAAAACCTTTTCTTCCCATATATCAAAATAAATGCCAGCCTGATGGAGGAGAAGGCCACAGGGCAGCATCCCACAGGACCTCACAGCTAATGGGGTTGCTTTTTACAGCTTGCCTAAAGGCAAACCAGCACATGTGCCCCAGCCAGCTGGTGAGCACCCCACAGCTGCAAGACCCCCAGCACAGTACACCGTCTCTTGCCCACTCCAGTGCTGGGGCCTGGGGACAGTCTGGGGTAAAAAGGGCCAGATAGACCCTGTGGGAGCTGAGGGAGAAGATGACACTGTGAGACAAGAGAGAGTAAGAAGCTGATGTTGTAGCAGGGGATATAGGACTCCGACACACTGTTCGGAACTGTTCTGAAAGGCACAGTTTGTTTTGGGTGGGGAGCTCAGAGAAAAGTCACTGGCAAAGTAGCAACACTATTGCTCTGACTTTGCAATTTATACGACCTTTATAAAAATAGGATAAAACACTATGACAAGCCCACAAACCCATGCCAAGCGAGTCTGTGCTGAACCTCTTACATTTCAGAGCTGACAGCTTCAGCAAGTAGGACTGGAAACACCAAAAAGCCCTAGTGATTTGTCTGAACAGAAGGAAAACAGAAAAATTATATTGTCTACTCCTTGGCTCAAAACTGTCCCATTCAGGAATGTATTTTTTCCTTTCTCTATGTAATCTTTAGGGAAAAGTGCGATCATTTCCTAAACGCGCTATGATGCAAGGGTTGCACCATCTCAGCCTTGACAACCCTTGTGTGCTTACCCCATAAAAGCATCCTTGAATTATCACAAAAAACAGCCAGGGCCAGACACACACGGATGAGCTTTCATCAGACGAACCTGTCTTACTGGCTTTCGAAGCAGGTTCTCATTGCCACCTTAGACACACAGCATTTGTCTATTTCATTCCAATTCGTCACGAGACACTTTAAACCGAAAAAAGAGTAAATTCTAAAAAAAAGCCCATTCTAAAGTATACGGAGCTGGTAGAGAAACTATAGTGAGTCTCAAACAAAAGGAAAAAAATGGAAATATGAGCTACAACCAAGACAGAAGTACACACAGGGAGAAAATGCATCTAGTACTAGGTAATCAGTGGCAAGAAATGAACCATGAAAGAAATGGTATTTCTATTTTAATCACTACATTATCAGAATGCATTTTCCTGCATCTTAGCTGCTCAAAGCCATAGTACAGGCTTATGGGATGGTTACCACATATCCCTCAGCACAATATTTTGACTGCCAACTATGCCTACTCACCAAGGTAAATTACCAGGGAGGAAGAGTTCCTGTCCTGAGACAAAAGCAGCTCCCCCCTGCTGCTACATGCATTGCTTTCCAGTGTGATTACGGAGAGAGTACACAGGCCACATTCACTCCTGCCAGGCAAGCTCTTGCCAGCTGCCAGCAGCATCCCCTCTAACTTTGCTTTACTTCAGCTCACAGCTGATCAGGTCTCCTCGGGATGTGGTTGCCCAGGGGCAAAGAGGGGTATGTCTCCCTGGCCTGGGCTGGGAAGGTACAAGGGACCTGCCCCTTCTCCATCAGCCAGGCACACATTAGCCTAGTGCTGTGCCCGAGCAAGTATCTCCTGAGTCACGCCAAGGCTCTTTGTTACTGTAGATGCAGCACTGCACTAACCCACCTGGCAAGCTTGGAGTTGCTTCCCTCTATCTGCACCCATCTCTGGCAATGGAAGTGTTGGTGTCCTGCTGTGGCTCAGCAGAGCCTATTTCCAAGGCAGCCGAATTACAGGCATGTGGAGAACTGCCCAACGAAGCAGCGGGAGGCACATGTTCGGACTGCTTGCTTGCCTTTTCTTTTTTCCTCCCCAACCTATTAAAGTCTCTAGCATTATTTTTTTCTTCTTTAGAAGGCTTTAGAAAAACATGCAGAAAACTGCACACTTCCCTGGCAGTTTTGCAGAACCAAAAGTAACTGGCAGGTCAATAACTGTCAATACTCTGCTCCTCTTAAAGGTTGAATTGGATCCTGCCTCTCTCTGCTTCCTGCTTTGAATTCCATTTTCTTCCTCTAATCTCCACCTGGCACCTAAACCTCTTAATTTTCTTGATGTTGTTCCAGGGAAAACAAGTTTCAGTATTGCTTCATTATCTAAAGGCACTATCTTGCTGTTGCAGCTAAAGAGCAGAACATCAGTAAAAATAGCTATGGGCTAAAAACTATTGTAATAGCAAGTAAAGCTCTTTTTCAGGCCTTACAAATTATTTAAAGCCCATTTCAGCCTATATCATGAAGTTCAAACGGCGCATGAATAAGCCTGATAACTGAACTCGCTATTCAGGCAATTAATTGAGTGAAAGCAAATCCCAAACTTTGACATAGAGGGTAAATTTGAGAGGAAAAATATATCTAAAGTAGCTGGAGGTCTAGCTGTACCCAGTAAAGGTTCCATCTGGTAAAAACTCAGCACAGGCACAAGGGCTATTCTGCAACTAGACATCCTGACTACTGTTTGAGTTCATATGCCTATGTACACAGTGTATAATGCTTACTGGAAAAAACACAGACAGAAATACATCATGGGAAGAAAAACTGTCCTCCCTCCCCAGAGTCTTATCATCCCTGCCAGAAAGGCAAATATTCAGTCTGCTTCTTGGTGCAGTTTGCACAAAAAAGAGGAAGTCATGGGAATAGCAGTTTGGGCTGAAAACTTGCATTTGTAAGAGAATTTATTCTTCTTTCCATGCAGATTTTCTTGCCATCCGCTCGTGGTTGTTTCATCTCACTTTCTTCAGTCTGAAGGAGAAAGATCAGAAAAATCCTGTTCACAACTCTTAAGCAGCATCTTCTCCCCTCTAGAGTGGGTTACAGAACTAGAACTTTTTTTAGAACTTTTTTAGAATTTCTATCATTGCAATTGCACTAGAGTGCAAACCGACTCAAAAAATATTCAGCCTCTGCTGCAAGTATTTTTCATACATGGTTAGGGGCACCTGGACTTTCTGATAAGGCACGACAGCAACAGTTAAGCAACACGACTCTGTTAATTGACTGGCATTCACCAAACATGCATTTAAATGTAATCAGGAAATAGCAACTAAGGAGAATTTTCTTTCAGTTTGGCTGATCCCATGTTCATTTCTCCAAGAAACAGGAAGCTGAAAAGCAAAACACAAAGCAACAACAAATTTTTGTGATCATGGTTTGTTCCCTCTCATTTTCATGGGGAATTAGAATTGTTGGACTACTTTTAGCAAAAGCTACAAGTAATCAGGCCAGTTTCTCCAGCCCCAATCACCCTCCCAGGAAGGCAGATCTCCCGTAGGACTCCATCCACAAGCTTGGTCACCAGTTTCTGGCAGCTTCCCACAGCTGGCAGGAAACAGCTTCCAGCTTCAGCTCTAGACAGTTCATGGCCTGTGAATCTCTCGCTGAAGCATTTATCTCTGGCACCATATGCTGCCATTTTGCATAAATAATACAGTTCCAATACAATATTACCTCTTTGAAGAAATCTTTGAAGAGCTGTAGAGAAATAAAGTATGTTTAGTCCTTGCCTCCTCTCTACCACTAGCTTGCACAGCACCTGAGGAGGGGACAAAAAAAGAAAAAGGAATGGAGGCTTCAGCATCCTCTTGCACCACAGACATTGCCTAAATCCCTGTAAAAATCAGGCAGAGGCAGCTTTTTATTTCTATTTCTCCAATGGCTCAGAATTTCAATACCTTTGGTCCTGACTGATTCGACATTGTCTCAAATGAGCTGCTCTCGTCTACTATGTTCAATTTACTCTGCCTTCTGTGTGATACAGCAAAATTGGAGTAAACTCAAAAAAGATGGAAGACCCTCAAAAGGGAGACCTTCCCTCCAGAGAAGCTGAGATGGCAGCAGCAGCTCCATCAAGCTTTCCAGTTCCAGGTGAGGTGATGAAACTCTTTTCAGTAATTCAGTCTGTCATATGTAAATTCAGGTCTCGTATTTCTGAAGCAACAAGGTACACTGTGTGCTTGGTGGGAATTCTCTCTTCCAGGAATCTTTTTGGTAGCAAAAATGGTCATCCGTACACCCAAAACAATAACTACTTAATTGTTACCTCTAATTGATGGTGCCTGGGGAGATACCAGATTCTCAAGCCCAGTATCGTAAATTGTCCCTTGATCCCTGGCAGCACCTCCACATAACCCTGTTTTATTTGAAGCAAATATTAATTGAAGCATTTTTATGAACCCTTGCATAACCTCATACATGGTATTTATTGTAATTCAAGACACGCCAGATGATTTCAGTTATCCTGATTCGCAAAGATGGTTCCCTAAGTAATGCAAAGCAGAGAGACAGCCACTCTAACCAGGGACATTTTAATTGAACAGCAAAGTAATTTGATTCCAACGGAAGACAGCGTGACCTAATACAACTTGATATGCAAGTCATATATCAAATTTTAAAGTTATAACCACAAAAACCCCACACAATTTAGATATGATCTGTAAATATAGAGTTGGTCAGCGCACTGGCCATTTACAAAACAGAGGGATAGGTATTCATCTTGTCACTCAGCAACATCTCCTAGTCATTGCTGTTAATCACTGAAAACATGTTTATTTTTACACACGAGCTGTGACACCAGAAAAGGAGGCAAAAGTTTCAGCCTGCAATGAGAGAAACAGGGCAGGGGGACACACAGCGTTAATTTGAACCAAAAAGAAATATGTTTTTGCAGGTTTAACTATGACAAACAAGATTAAGCTTGGAGCCAAAGGCAGCTGCGAAGCATGTAGGCTGCAGTCTCACTGCACAGGGGTACAACTGCAAGGGCAGCTCAGAAAGGAATTGCTCCAAGCTCCTTCCCACTGGAGCACTGTGGCCACACCACGCATGTTGTGCTAGCACTGACATGCCAGTCCCCGTTGTAAAAACAATAAGCTCATCTCAGTGACAAAAAGAAGCATTTCTAGGGATTCCCTGAGTGGGTCTATAACACAGCACCCTCAATAACGCACTGTTGGATTCCTTAAGCAAGCCCTTCCACTGGCAGGAAACACAACTTGAAACTATGGGAGTTAATCCCGCTGCAGCGGCACTGGAGCTCAATGAGAAACGGCTACAGGGACGCTCCCTTGAAGACTCCCACAGTACGAATTTGGCCACCACATTGAACGGTGCTTCTCGTCGTGTACCCAGGCATTAAAACTCAGGCTTCAGGCATGCGATTCTCCTAGCTCTCACAAAACTGCAACACACGCAGCACAAAAGCAGCACCTGACACAGGAGATCCAAAACCGAGAAAGCTCAGCAGTGAGACCTCAGAGCCAAAAGATTTGTCCTGTCCTCAACTGTTGCTTATCAGATGTGCACAAGACTCCCATTCCTCATGAAATGAAGTCTTGAGCATCTGCAGGCAGAGAAGTCGAAAAATTGCATTCATAACAGTCATATTTGTTTCTGATTCTATAGTTGTGGCTGAGAATTTCAGTGAGCTGCTTCACTTCAGACATCTTGGCCTTTAGATTCTGATAACATGAAATTATTTTAGGGCTAGTAATTTTGTACTAATGTAATTTTTTTGTGCTAATGAGAAAAACCCAAGCAAGAAAATACTCCACCAATTGAACAAAGATAGCTGAGGCTGACCAACAGTGTTGCTGCAAAAAAACATGGACACAATAAAAAAAAACAACATGAGAAGCCATTGCAGAAAATGTGAGGCCCTACCACGAGGACATAAATGAAAGGAGTCAAGATATCCCCATAGAGCCTTGAAAGCGACAACAAACCAGAAGCAGACCAGCTATTTGGAGAAACTTGAAGTCACTATGTCATGGCAGTGGGGTTTGACTAGGTGATCCTTACAGGCCCCTTCCATCCAAAACAATTCTATGATTTACTTCCTGCAACAAAATCATTACATGAGGTAGCATGGTACAAGATCAGCACCTGAGTGTCAGCTTTGAAGAACTGTTTCAATATAAAAGCACAAATATCTTTCTTCCAAAAGAGAGCATACTGCCACATATCTAAACATTATTTCTCATAAAAAGACTGACAAGCCTTTAACCTGGCTCTTCAGCATAATTAATGAAGACTACAGCAAAACATCACTGAAATAGTCCTTTCAATTTCATACTGCAAAGAAGGTTGTGCCACTTCCTTTGACATACCTGTCCAATTTCCCAATGATTTATCTTTTGCTGTTTTTAATCTGACCAGTATCATGCTCAGCCCAACATATTCACCAGACATGCCCTCCTGAAAAGCTTTCAGTGAAATATCTTTCAAATAAAAAAATACCTCAGTGTCAGTTTAATGCTATGCAAACATCTCAGCCAATTTTTATAGCGTGTGATCTGCAGCCCTAACGCAGCACATTGTTCAGTGTCAGTACCTGCCCCATCCCTGGAAGGGTTCAAGCCCAGGCTGGATGGGGCTTTGAGCAACCTGCTCTGGTGGGAGGTGTCCCTGCCCAGGGCAGGGAAGTTGGAACTCGCTGATCTTTAAGGCCCCTTCCAACTCTAACCATTCTATGATACATGATGCAGAAATCCAGTATCAGCATGATTTAGACAAATTAACAGCTACCAAAGGAATGTAATCCAGTTTTGCAGCTAACCATAAAGACCATCAATTGCATAAGACATAGAATAGACTTTAAATCTAATAAAATTTAGCAGTTTCATTTGTCTCATGTTTTGCTAACTACAATACATTTTCTTAAGATCTGCAAATAAGAAGTAAAATTCATGACTTACTCCACAGTAACCAATTAATTTATGCAATAAACAATAATTTTTTCTTCTACAATAAAGAGTAATTATCTAAGCATCTCATTCATTCAGCTCCAGATCTGTTTGTCAGGGATTATAAAACTCAGGAGGATGCAGAATTTAATTCTACATGGCAGAACTGTGTACCTACCTACCTCTACCACCCTGTCAATGCTGATAACCTACTTTTCAAGCAAAGAGGCACAGATAATCATGTTGCACCTCTCCTGTCACCTTCCAAAAAACATTTGAAGCTATGGGGCGATTTGAATGAAGCCTGCCAGTCACGAGGAGGAAAGGCTCTCAGATAACACTCAAGTCACAGCATCTCAGAAAATCTCTTACTGGAAAGGAACCCTGCAAAACTAGAAAAAAAAATTTTAAAAAAATCAAAAAGTAAAAAGCAAAAAAATGAAAGATTAAATCTTAGGACTTATCAGTTAAAGTCAAGATTAGTATAGTCACAGGGCTCAACTAACTGGCTAGGGCCAGGAGCCCTAACCCGTATTGCCTGCTGCGGCAACATAAAATTCTTCAACATGCAGGGCTCTTTCCTCACCGTATGGTTACATCAGGAAACTATCATAGATCACTAGCCGTATTTCCAAACATATCAAGCTGCCTAATAATAGACACCATTTCCATTGCAGAAGTGTACTCCATATTGCCTAATCATTAATTTCAGCTGATTTTTTTCAAACAAACTGACAACTAACTTAACATCAATTTCATCTTTAAAGTGCTCAGAATGTATTGTTGGCAGGAATTGAGAGACTTTAAAAACCCAGTATATCGCTGCAGTTTATGTAAGATGTGCAAAACATGGTACTACTTTTATATGCATGCTGTAAAATCTGACTACAGCTGCCACACAGCACAGAAAATGGGTGCAAATCCACACCAGATACCCAGGGCTCCAATTTGGAACTGGAGTTGCACTTATGCCTATATTGAATACTCAGTATTTTTTCCACATGTACTGAATAAGCAATCCAGGAAAAACCCCACACAGTAGTTACACCCAACTGACAAATGGAAGAAAAAAATAGAGACAAACTAACTGCATCTTTATTTTTGGCAAGTTTTAATACCAACAAACATAAGTGAATCCCAGAAATTCAGCAAAAACTGTCTGAAACCAAGCTGGATTTTCCTACCTTGGACCACAAGAGGGAACATTACTTGCATTTATGCTGGCCCCACTCAGACCTTACATCGCTCTTGGTTAATGAGGTGTGCAAACACAGTAACTGTGCATAGCACCTTGACGAAAAAGGTTGCTCATTATGTGCCTGGCTTTTATCTTAAGGATTATTTATGAGCCAGAATCACAGCAGACATTTGTGGTACATAGTACGGCTGAGAGCTACTTAGGCATTTGCAGGCAACCATACAGGATGTAACTCAAGACCAAGAACTTCTCTACCTCACCCAAGGCTTCCCAACGTGCTCCACTAAACTTTAAACCTCCAGCAAGAAGCCGAAGCGTGCAGGTGGAGAGGAGATTTCTGTGACTACTAGGCAAGAGCAACCAGGCACATCTTTGGCACAGCAGCAGCTGCCAGCTATTGCACAGGGCAGGCAGGGCAGTGCCAAGCTGAGGCATCCTGCCTTCCCTGGAGTGCCTCCTGCCTCAGGAGAGACTTCGGCCTCGCACAGCGTTTCCCCCAGTCACACCAGCCTCGGCTTAAAAGTAAAAAACCAAACACACACACATACACAGAGCTAGTCTGCAGCCAACCAGTATCTGGGCAGGGTTTCAGGGGCTCTCTCTTTATCAGCCTGTTTGGTGTTCAAGTGTTGTGGCTCTCCGTCCACCTCAGCTTCCCCAGTACCTCTTCTGTTATTCCCATCCCACATTTTCTCTTGCTCCCTGTTGCTAACTTCTGTCTTTGTTGCGTCCTTTCCAAAAACAAAAGAGCAAAGATGACATTGCTGTCACATTTTTCCTTTTTTCATCAAATCTACCTTGTTGAAAGCTCTACTACTCAGCTCTCCACAGCAGGTTCAACCTGCTGAACTGTACTTGTGCAAAAAGAGCTGCCCCCAGTACTGCCAAACGGTGGGTGACCTGCTTAGAAACACTCACCTGTGAACTTCTGTAAGCACATCGCCAGCTCCGATCTAAAGATTATGAACTTGCATAACCAAGTCAGTAGTTCCTTTTGTGGTTTCAACAATCATATTTATTCCTTGGTTTAAAAGGTTTTGGTTCAACAGTTTTAAAAACAGACTTCACAAAATGTGCAATTTTTATAAACATAGTTCTTAGTTGTAGTGGTAGTAAGAATCTTTACTTTCATCATAAAGTTCACTTCAGTTATGCAACACAAGGTTGGTTTTGTTCCCCGTCCTCTCCCTCCCCCAATTGGCACTTCATTGTAAATTGGAGAAACTTTAAAAAGACAAAAAGTTAATCTAAGCATGATGTTATAAGCACCTTGCCACAGTATTAACATTCTAATAAGGCAATTTTTTTGTTTTGTAAAGTCTGATTGTGCAACTTGGAGACCCTTAAAAGGTGACAGAAATGCCAGCCTTCTCCTGTAAGGAACAGGCTTTCATTTTTGCTTCAAAGTTTTCACCCCTCTGCACCATACCCCTTTAAAAAAACAAAAGTACAGCTGATAATACAGCAGAAGATACCCCTTACAGGGGGAAAGGAAATTACAGTAGACAAAGGCTGAAAACACAGTGCATAGTAGACAAAATAAGACTGTACTTAAAAATAAAATAAAAAAGAAAGAAAGAAAAAGGAACAGAAAAACAAGAAACAATGGAATTTTTCTGGTGGAAGAAGATTTTTGGGCTTCATAAATAAGTGGAAAATTACTAAAATACTTTGCCGTATAATATAAAAAAGCACAAAGGGGTTTCCAGTTGTCACCTAAGCGCTAGATGCAACTTTGTAGGAGTAAGTATTTGGAGGCAGCTTTGAGCTCTGGGTGGTACAGGCATTCCAGCAGGGTAACGCTGCCAACAGCAGAAGAAACCCACCCAGTAAGACACAAAAGCCACTGAAATAGAATGCAGTGTCATACTCCTGCGTCCAGTCGTAAAACCAACCTGAGGGTGAAAGGAAGAGAGAAGCGCATCAGTGAGGAGTTAAACGTAACACAGCACTGCAAGTTAGAGAAACATCATGGAAAAAAAACCCAAAACAACAAAAAGGCCAAATCTAAAATGCAGTTTGACCACTTAGACATGAAATATGCTTTTCATCAGAGCCAAAACCAGTCAGCTTGACCAACTCAAGCAAATCAAGCTTTAATTTTTGTTGAAGGTTTTAATTTCATCTTTCCATTGTTATTAGGACCAACTGGAATGACTCAAATGCAAATTAATTCTGTCTGGTCCTGACAAGCTCATGTTAATTTTATAGTATTTACCTTGACCTTACCTACAATTGGTGGTCCGAGGCTATTTCCAAGTCCAGCAAAGAACATCAGGATTCCATACGCGTGAGTCAGTTTCTCAATTCCCACAGTCTTTGTCGTCACATACGGAAAAATTGACCAGTTCCCAGTCAGAAAACCCAAAATCCCAGAAAGCATCGCTAATTTAAGGTAACTTTTGGCAAACGGAATTGCAAACAAGGCCACTCCTGTCATTAGTAAGGTAGTTACGTATAGATATAAAGTGTTAACCCACTTAAAATCTGCCATTATTCCTAAAGTAAGTTTGCCAACAGCAGTCATAATGCCTATAATGGAAATAAGGGGCATACGATAGTCATCTTCATTAACATTTGCACTTCTTGCTACGTCTTCCATGAGCAGAGAAGGAGGAAATCCACCAATATCAAAGAGCAAGATGGCAACAAAGAGAGCTGAAAATACTTTGTTCTTAAAAAGAACCATGGTTTCCTCCCAGTAGTTCAAGTAGAGCTGCCACTTCCTTTTGGCGAGTTGCTTGCAGAAGTTTGTCTGTTCTACAACTTTCTTTTTATAAGTGTCTTTTTCATTTACATTTATTGAGCTTAATACATTCTTATTTAAAATGCTATCCTGTTTGTAATCAGGCATATTGTTTGCACTTTTTTCATCAATGTAGCCCTTTTCAAGGATGCTTATATTTTCTTCAACAGTCTTTTCTTTTTCATGGTAAACAAAATATTGATCTGGGACTTTGTCTACACACAGTTTTTCTGGTGGAGGGGAATCAGACGACTCCAATGGTCTCATTAGACTGCCACATGCTAATATATTTAGAGACAGAGCACCAACTATTAGCAGACAGCCATCCAGTCCATACAGATCAATAAGCTCTCTTTGCAATGCTGCATATATAAAGAGTCCAACACTTGAGCCTATAAAAGGAAAATAAGATCAGTTTAAACTGAAGAACTGAGAACATTCTTCAATACTAACAAACTTCTACATTTCAGCAGCTACAGATACACTGTCACAGGAACGGTGAGTCATTTGTACTCCTCTCTCCCCAGTATAATGAACTAGTAAGTTATCATCACCCTTGAAATTACAGTTTCTTTATTCAGTAGCCACAAAATAAAAAGCCTTCTGAACAATTTTTGATGATTAAAACTACCAGACACTTTAGAAACAAGCAGGATCAATACTATATCTGATGAAAAACCTCAAAGAACTATTAAGCCATCCTTCTGCCGTGCACTCACATACATGTATCCCTTCAGGTGCCATTCTGAGTTCCCACAGTTAGACTTTCACACATCAACATTTTCCCCTTTCTCCTCCTCACTGCCACCTTCCTTCTCTAAGGCAGGAAGAGACCAGGGGCTCACCAAGAGCCCTCCTAGAAACAGCCCTTGACTGCCTGGTGTTTAAGGAGTGGAGCCCACATGGTGTGATCTTACTCCAAAGGCATTTCTGAAGCTCTGCAGGGCCAAACGTGCATTTGAGAAATTTGGTTATTCAGAAGAAAACACTGAAGAGCAAGCAATCACTATGAACGCAAGCATTTTATGCAATCCCATGAATTTAAAGAAAAAGCTCTCACCTGAAGTGAGCGTAGATCCATTTTAATCAATGGATGTCCACTCACGAATACAGAGCATTGATTTTCAAGTTAATTTAAAGACGAACTTTGAAGTAAAATGATTTGCTGAAAACTTTATCTAGGCTATATTAAAGCCATTTTTATACTTCAGTACTAAACACAGGGAAAAAAAATTCTAAAATTCAGACTTGTTTTGTCTTCCAGGTACTAAAATTAACCGGGACTCAATAAGATCAGGCCTTAAGGCAAACTACCTGGAATCCCAACAAAAGCCACTGAAAATGATTCCAAGGAACATTTCTGCAGAAGTTCCCCTTTATTCCACTAGTGTAGATCCAGCATTAATATCTCACAGCAATGACTGTACTGACCAGGCCTCTTCTCATTAACAGCTACTTGAGAAAACAGATTAGAGGAGAGACTCTACACAATACAAAAAGCAGGGCATGGGACAACAGCCTTCTTTAACAGGTCCTACTTGGTCCATTAATTTAGCAATTCCTCTTGGTATAAAGGACAATATCACTCAACCTGAAGACCCAGAAAGAGGATGAGAAAGATTGCTCAGCATCCTTCAAAGAATTTTCCTTGTATTATCAGAGGTACATTTTTCTAGGATCTCTTTAACACACACAGACAAAAAGCTGGGATGTGCTTTTGAAAGACTTAAGAATTTAGTTTTCTTTGAGATTGGAAAGGAAAAAAATATTAGAAACGTTAAGCCCAGATTTCATCTACTCTTTTAAAAGTACTGCTAACACGGGGTTATGGTGATCCAGCATTTACATCCTGCATCTCCATTCTCTTTTGCTTGTGTAAGAAAGAAGAGGGAGAAGAGAGCTCTATGGAAAGTTTCCCCTCTTATTACCCATGGCACACAGCCCAAACTACTCATGACTCTGCTTTCATTTCAGTGAATATCCTTTTCTCATCTATATGAATAATACATACCACACACCTGCAAGCGTAGTTACTATTTTATCTGAAGCCTGATTTCATCTGTTCGTTGCAACTGATGTTTTGACTTGAGTACTTCACTTCAGGAAGTAACAGAAAAATATAATCTCCGGTTTTTATTGCCAGAGTAATGGTAGCTGCATCAGAGTTGAAAAGTTAGAGAGAATGACAATTAAAGGTCGTACCTGTTGAAATCAGACCAAGTGCAAGGCCTCTGCGTTTGTCAAAATACTGGCAAGTGATGGTAACTGTTGCGGTATACAAAAGGCCGCATCCAAGTCCTTGAGAAAAAGAGTTAGAAATAAAGCATGTGACATACTCTGGGAAATGAACGCCCCTTTTTATTCCCCAGATAATACAGTAGCGTACCCTGGGCACATTTTAACCCTGGCCCAGCACCAGACACACACTGTTGGGGCCATTAAGCTGCCTGCATTGTCCCACCTCCCTCTCCCCCGACCATCCCTGGCTGCAGAATCAGTGTGGAGCAGGCTGGGTTTGAGGAGGTCAGCAGCTCAGGTTCTGTGCTATGTGGAAGGGTTACATGTCTTTCAGCCCAGAAAACAGGAGAGCTGCATCCGTGTGGCACCGTGCCCGGGCCAGCACGCTGCTGGGTCCCTGCTGGCCAGCGAGGTGCCTGGATTCCTGACACAGTTAATTTGATAAACCACCCACAGCAGCCCTCTGCAGCACAGAGGGGCAGGTCACCACCTGCTAGGAGAACAGAACTTTCATGCCTCTAGCACAGTGTTTTAGGTTCAATGCAGTTATGTGGAGAACAACACTGCTCCCTAATATTCTCTCATTTATCAAATTAGAATGAGTACATGTCAAAATTCCAGAAGAGATGTTATTCCTTTAAGATTGGCACTTCACGCCTGCAAATGACCTGCTTGATTGCACCCCTTTGGTAAGACTTCAGCATCTCCATCTCTAACAATTGTGTCAACAGAAGGTAAACTGCTTTCTACCCTGATGAACACATGCATTGCCTTTATCTTTCACTACATGGTAACAGCCTGCCTGTGTGACATCCCTCCTTGCCCCAAAGTAAAGTATTTCTTGATAAATCAAGTCCCAGGCTACCTCTGTGAATCTGATTCTCATTTCAGATTCAGAAACCAAGACCCAAAATAATAAAGCTTAAGCCTCTATATGAAGGGTAGGTATTTCTTACCAACAACAATCCCATATGAAATATAGAGAAAGTATATGTTAGGTGCAAAACTGCTCATCATGAGGCCCCCGGCCACCATAAAGCCACTGAAGATTGCTACTGGTCTTGCTCCAAAAGATGATACACATATACTGCAGACAGGACCTAGAGGAAAAGCAGGAAAAACATTCCTAGTAAATACCAGGACCAGGAAGAACTTCTAAAGAATCTCAGTCTGTGGAAATATTTCTTACGACAATTACTTAAATACATAATTATACTAAACAACAATTTGGAGTACTCATTTTTACAGGATTCTTTAAAAGAGTTGGTTATAAAAACATACAAGATCAGGCTTGCAAGATTTTTACTCAATGAGAACGTGATATAAAGACCATGAAATGCTACTGGGGTTGGCAGGGAGAGAATGAGCAAAACATTCTTTAGACACAGGATCCTACATACATACAAGACTGTACCACTGTCACTACACACCTAAGGACTTGTACAATGTTTCTGAAAAGAATCTCTCTCATTAGGTAGCAAAACACATTAGACCATCATCCAGGCTTTAACCAAGCAGTTATTTTTTGACAGAGCTCAAAAACCATGTTTCAGAAAAGAGAATATCTGAATTCATCTTCATACAATATGAAATCTATAAAACTGAGATGGAAAATAGCAGCTTCTGATCATAATAATGGTAAGAATGCCACCTGGTGCTTACATAGAGGAAATATCTGCTGATATGCCAGATAGAGACAAACACTGCTCTTCCCTGACTTTCTAGGAAATTTAATATCAGCTAGCCAGTATTATACCAAATAACTGTTTACTACCTATCTTGGTTTCTACTGTAAAACTATGGAAAATAAAAAGCATTTATTAAGAATGTCCAGAGCAACGTTCATGAAGTTTGGAAGAGGTTTCTCCCTCTCTTTACACCCCCCCTCCGTTATTTCTTGGTTGGTTAGTTCTTCAAAACAAGAACGAAGTGCGGGCAACATTCGTACTCTGCCTCTGCCCAGCCAGTTCTCCCCTCACAGAAGCTGTAGAACAAGCACTCATTTTCAGTTGTGTGACCTGGAATACACCTTTTAGTCTGAAGTAGCACGCAAGCTTGGTGCCCTGCATAAATAAGCAACCAGCAAGGGACTTGCCTTGCAAAAGACAATCTCTCATCTGAAACCCTGCAGTTCCAAACATTCATACGTAGACTTAATATATTACCTTCAAGATCCTAAACTCACCAACTCTGAGATTAGAAGTTAGATAGACAGATGAATGACATTACTTAAAAACCAACAAAAAACCTCCCTCGCCATCTTTGTACCTCATTTGCAGCGAAACAAAGACACTCCGTGGTTGATACAATCTGCAAAAGCTGTAAGGTTGGAATCTGCCGTTTGTTAAGGTTGGTCCTCCCTGACTCACTCGTAACTGAGATTCCCGGCAGATGGGAGGTGAGCCCGGGGAGGTGATATGAGGTGAACACAACAGTTGGAGCTGAGGACGGTGCTTGCCTAGGTTAGCAGACAGGAGCGAGCAGCTGGGAATGCAGGCAAGGTTTTTGTGTGGTTACCAGCCACGGGACAAGCAGTTCTGGCAGGCAGGTCCACGGATTCATTAGCAGGTGAAATGATCCTCAAAGGCAAGGCAGGTCAGAACTTTTGCCCTATGTAAGGGCTATCTGCCATGGGAACGTAAAGGGAAGCGAGTCTGAACTGGGGCTTATCCAGGTAAAGAATCAGAGTTAAAGAAGAATCGAGAAAAATCTTCTGGGGAAGTGGGGTTTATTTGGATTTTGGAAACGTCGAAAAAGGACGATGTAAGCACTTGCTGCTTCTCAAGAGTGAGCACGCTGTGGGAATGAAAGCTGGCCAGAATAACTTGGGCAGAGCAACTTGCCCAGAACAAAAGCTGGGAGTGTTAGATTGTTGCTGATTCTTAGAATTAATTACTAGAACTGGCAAATTAAGATTGGTATGTTTCCTAAAACCACAGGATTTAAAAATAAACAAAGGATTGAATCTGTATTAGATAAAAAAATTCTTGTACAGTAAAAGAACGTTAGGTAGTGATAACATAATTCAATTAAGCAGAGGAATTTGCACTCTTTCTATTCTTTATTTCTGACCCACTACCTTGCTGAAACAAACACTATTTCCCTCCCACCTGCTCACTATATTTTGACACAGCTACTTTCAGAAGGTCTCTGTCAAGCCTGGGGAGGTGGTACTGGTACAGACTGCAGTGATGGCTACTAGAAGATCCAAGGTGAAGCTGGACCCTCTGAGCTCAGGCCAGATCAAGGGAGATACAGGGTTGAAAAACACTTTATAATCTGATAAGGACACCCTCCTCTGGAACACCATCAAAAGCATCTCTGACAGGGTCCAAGGAGATGCTCTTCCAGTTCCTCCCACTTACAAAAAATAACCTAAAAGGAGAACAGAAAGTACAAAGAGACCTTTTTGCTCTGACATGGAAAACAACCTGCACAAAACTGAAGAACCTGCTCCAATAAGCTGAGTATTAATGTGTCATCTCACACAGCAAGGGATCTGGCAGCTCAGCAATGGCCCTGCTTTATAAGAAGGAGTGCCAGTAGAAGTATTACAATAGTTATTATAGGTCTCTGGGACGAGAAAGAAAAACAGCTCCATCTTCCCCTTCACATTAGGCCCCTACTTTCACACTCCCCTCTTCCCTTCACACTGCTAGAAAAAAGTCACAAAAGAAAAGCCCCACGACAGCCAGCATCTTTGTTCTTTTCCCTGCCTCCTCGCATTCCTTCTCTCTCTCTGCTTCCCAAAGAGCTAGCGTTTTTTTTTCTACCAGGCACAGTACCTTTGGTTATTACCATGGTATTTGCACAGGAGTTCACTGTACACAAACATGTTATTCTCTCCAAGTAATTCAAGCACAATGGGTTCAAGGCAGTTAATTCTAGTCAAACATCCAGCTTTCCCAGAGTGGGACTGAGACTTGCTCTGTGAACTCCTGCCCTGTGGATTTTGTTCAAAGTGGACATTCTGAAGAATGTGGGAGTCTATGTACAGCCGCATAGGAAACAGCTCTTCAGGCGGCATCAGGGTTTTCATTGGCTGACTCTCTTTCAGAAAGATCCTTCTACTGATTATGTATTTCTCACTGTAACGTGAACAACAGAAAAATAAAATCTCAGTTGCAACCCTCAATAGCAAGCATGGAAGATGGCTTTTGAGCCAGCATTTTGTTCAGTTTGCCAAGGAACTCCAGGAATTAGCACTGGCATTAGAATAGTATTTGAAGACATTGATAACTATTTACCTCTTTTACAAATAAAATCCCTGGGGCTCTTTTTCTTCCAAATGATGTATCTCAAAACTAGAGGATACTCTACCAAAAAACAGTTACCACCCCAGTTTGTATGAATGACAGCTAAGTCTAGGAAGGAAGACTTCAAAGCCAGCACAGGGACATTCACTGCTCTTCTGCACATGACCTGTCAAGGCTCGGCAGCCAGTAATACATTTTTCAGGCTCTGCAGGGGAGCAATCAGGAAGATCCCTAGACAAAATAGGAAGCATCAGCAGAAAGATGGGCTCTCACAGTAGATCTTCATGTAGAGAGACCAAAGAGGAAGAACTCCATGAAGGAATCATTTGTATATTGGTAGTTTCATTAAGATTTTTTTGAATAAGAGACTTCACCCTCAGTGAGACCTGGTTGTGACAGCGAGTCCTTCCTGAGACATGAAAACAACCCATCTGCTGCTCACACAAGAACTTCATAACTATCATGATCTTCTGATCTCCTGACAAGTACAAAGTCTTTTTTGTTTAACGTACATCAAGAACATCATGCTCTCTTCCTCAATCTTCCACATGAAGAGGAAAATTCTGCAAATTAACACTCCCTTACTCCACTCACCCATCTCAAGGGTCCTCCCTCCTTCACTTCATGCACACACAAAATCTTTTGCTCAACATGCAACACTGGACAACTGAATTCTTTTTCTTATCACCTGCATTAATCTGACGCGCCCTACTTGCTGGTATCTGTCCGAGCCTGCTGAAACTGCAGAGTTGAAGCAATGCTCGTGGACTGCATGTAAAATCCACTGGACAGAACACAAGAATATTTTTTGCATATTTAATGCATTGCTAAGACCTGGTCATAAAAAATATAATATTCTCCAAATGTTTGTACGCTGGATAAGAGTATAGATCAGAAAAAGCCTTTTTCCCCTGGACAGTAACCTACTCTCAACTGATTGAAAAGAATTCTCCTTTCTGATAAAGTTATTAAATGAACTGGGCTCCTCTTTAGAGGAATCTTTGAGATACCTTCACCCCTCCCCACAAAGTATGTATAGCTTCCATAGGTCACAGCAGGGACTATGTATGTGCAAAGGTTTTTTAAGGGTTGTAAAAATATTGCCTGAAAGCAGAAAATTAAGCTTTTTAAACTTTTAACACTGAGTGCCTCAGACCAGAATAAACACCCCATTAATTTATCAAGACATGCCTTGAAGGGAGAATCTTCCCTTTGTTCTTCCTCCATTAATAAAGGGGAGTGGGAATGAGAGACATATTCCTGATATCTCCTGCTCTGCCAAATACTGCAAAGTCAACTCTTACTATAAACAGCTGTGGTGCCAATTACAGGTGCCAAAGGCTTTGTTTTGCTTTTAGCAAGTATAACACGGATCAAATTTAATTTCAGGCTCTAAATGGATGTAAAATTAAGAACACTTGGTGCAGGAGAAACACATGATCTTCAGCAATGTAATAAACATCCTCTGCTGGCCTGTTTTAGTAGGGGGAACATGCTAAGTTCTTTCAATTTCTTCCTACGCAACAACCCTACATCATCCATGGAGCCGTGTGCCACAGCTACTATAGGCTGACCAGCATTATGACACTTAATGTTGTAGTGGAGTACATCACTGTACACCACTGCCGTGTACAATAACATTGATGCTTTTCTTTCACCGTTTTAGGAACATTTCTTCCAATACACTATAAGGTCACATCACTGAAAGTTTTAACCCCGGTCATCCTGCAAGGAAGAGATCAACCTGTCCCGTTCCCTTTTCCAGTTGATGAGCTGAACGGTCCGGCCCGGGGCTGCACACTGGCCTTTGCAATGCTCTGTGCTGCAAGCAAGGGGACAGAAATCGAACACCAGGCGGCTAGGAAATTCATCTCAACAAACAAGGTGCTGTACTGGGTTTCTATGTCTCGAGTCTAAGTTTAGCTCTCACACAAGTCAGAAGTAAACACTGCAGAAAGGATACAGCAAATGTGAAAGGACTCACCAGCATCGACTACTTCCCAAAACATAACATGTTTAAGACTATATGTACAGAGGGAAGGCAAGAAGACACACAGAACCTTCTTCTGTGCCAGCTGGCATACATATCAGTACATTTTCTTCTTTTTGGTGAAATTACAGCACTAATATAGCAAATTCACTGGCCCTAGCTTCCACTGTTACAGAAGCTAGCTGATGTGATTTCCAGTGCTATCAATGAGAAAAATCTTCCTTAAGAAAATGGACACTGACTTATTTCATGTATGTAGCTGTGAATCTACCGTAACTGCTGTTCTTTTTCCAGTACGGCATCTACAGCTTCAGAAAGAGATGTTAAGTTGGAGCAGGCTCAGAGAAGAGTCTTAATGGCTCTCCAGAATAGCCTTAATTAAAAGCACGGAAGTCTCTTGTATCAATTGCAAAAAGACTGTATCAAGTTACAGGTTTAAAAGAACATTTAGAATTTGGTTGCAGCCTCTAGACATACACCATACTTATTCAGAGACAATTCAAAATATACCACTTAAAGGTAACATTATTCATCAGCTGAAAACTAAAATGAAGCAACTTACATCATCAGATTACATACTTTTAAGGATGTAATTAACTGCTGAGAAAAGTTGTAAGACACAAAGAATGCACTGAACAAACATGTTCTAAATCAAATGAGAATTCCAGTATTTTCTGCATGCAACTTGGATTGCTTTAAGAATACCAATACTTGCAAATATGTCTTTGGATAATTAGATCAGAGACTGGAAAGCAAAATAAAGGAGAAGAATGGAAACAACAACAAATTTTAGAAGAGTCAAGTCAGGAACAGTACAAGGTAAGGGGACTACCAAAAGGCTTGGGTGTGAAGCTGTCCTGCTGCTAGCATTCACACATGCAATATTGCTGCTGAAATCAGCTTGCTTGGGGAGATTCTTAAATTATTAAGTTACAGATTATATCTTTTCACATACATGAAAATATGCCAAGTTAGAAAAATAAAATTATCTCAATCATCTACTTAACATCGGTTACAACACACAATGGTCCCTGGTCTAGAATACTGGAATCTGCAATAGCAGAAATAAGAACAGAACAAGTTCTGTTTTCCTATGTTCATTAAAAGGGCCTTTGCAATGCATTATTATCAACAGTTTTGCACTGAAAACACATACGTTCCTTACACTAGTGACTAGGTCTGAAAACAGCCTGCTATGAAAACTGCAAGAAAAATTGTAACTTGTCATTCGTTTTCTTGAGCATTCTAGTTTTAGGCAGAGGTTATGATACAGTGTCCTTCCAACAAGTTTACTTTAAGTAAAGTTATTACTGAGGTCAGATCCTAGCTTAATAAGACAGTGCGATCTTCCATTTCAGGTAAAGCAGGTAACACATATATTTTGTTTTCAGTCAACTCTGATAACATCAATGCAATTAAAAAACCGTCACTGTACTTTTTTTTGAAGGCATTAGAAATAGGAATGATTAGTAAGCTTCCCAAACTGAATGAATAAAAGTACACTGACAAACAGTGTTACTCCTAACACATCACAATTTCAAGTAATTTAATTATCCCATACCAACATCGATTACAATAGTACCTTTTATTTGTATTATTCAGTCACAGAAGTTTCTATTTGCTATAAAGCACACTACTGAGAATTGCTCACAGTGGCAAGACAGAAGGCACTAAAAAATCTGGAAACTAGCACGGTGTTGACGTATGAGAAACAAGGTTGAGGCTCTGGTCAGAAGAGCGAGCCAGAGACTTCTGGTCTCCAGGGAGAGGGTTTTTCTTCACCCCTTCTCTTGCAATCCCCTTCTGCCTAGTTTTTCTTCAATAACTAGCTTGTTTAGCCTTTCCCCACACACACTTCATTCTCTCCCTCAATTTTTTTTAGGTCTTGATCCATTAATAATAGGAGTTAATGTCCTTAAAACAGGAAAAAAAAAATGTATGTCAGAAGAGCAGTCTACAGTCCTTTGCCCACTTACACCCTGAGACTGAATAGAGTCTTCTTGTCGTTAATGATACACCTGCCTCTGCCCAGTTCTGTTCTGCTTAGTGATATAAAACCCTAACACAAGTGTGACACCAGTTTTTGGCCAGTTATCGCATCATATAAAGCAGTGGTGTTTAGTCAGGTTTGTACCACTGTTTGTACATCAATTTTCTTTTAAGGAGAGATTTCCTCAGAATCCTGAGCTGCATTTTGTCCATTAAGCTACATAATTGCTTTTGCCTGTAGCAATTTCTCTGCTGACAGTCAATTTTTTCCAGATTCAGCAAAAAGATAATAGTTCCCATGGTGAATCTTTAAAAAGCAGAAGTTAGTGGTATGACCCAGTACAATATCCATGCTCGATATTAACACAACAACAGAATCGACCTGTGGACTTTCAAAGTGGTATTTTATTTCCCCAAAACCCTGCTGTTACTCTGCAAGTGACAATGTCTTACTAAAGAAAAGCTTCCAGTAAAGTTGTTTTATTTAATGCCACTGTTATCCATAACTTTTCAGGCTTCAAAGTGAGTTTTTTCTCAAACAGTGGAAAAGAGCCCTCACCCACCCTAACTGGTGGGTTTATTTCTAGAGCTGAAAAATAAGTAACTGACTTATTAATTGACTTTTTTTTTTCCCCCTTAAAGCACTTAAACATTTTCAGAATAATAGTTTGCTCTGATTTTAAAGATACTAATGCAAATGTTAGTCTTAAAGCCTCATGAAAAAAATAAAACTGAAAAAATCCCATCAACAAAAGTAGCATTCAGTTTCCCAGACAGAGTTTCATTTTTCTAGTTTATTCAAATACAATAATTTTGGATTTTCTAAGGGTAATATTTTTACTGCTCTTTTACCTTTATATTATTTTGATTTATGTATAGTGGAGCTACAAATGTAATCTTCTTAGCTGTCTTGAGCTAAAATGAAAATGCAGCATTCTCATTCTATCATTTGCAGCTGACTTTAATAAAATCTCAAAAGCACACACAGATGAAAGCATTTATTAGAAAGAAATGTTTTGATTTTAGATAGATACTGCATCTACACTTACTGGCAAGCAATCCGATTCCATTTGCTAGTGATCCGACCCAAGCAGTCTTGCCTTTCCCTTCTCCAAAAGTATCCAGCCATTCTACATACAAGACCCCGACCGCCAGCGGTGATCCGTAACACAAGAACTGAGTGAAGAAGGAAACGACAACAATTACCCAGCCCCAGCCACCATCTGGTGGTTTCTGAAATACCATCTTGTCAGAGGAGTGCAGATGTACAGGCAGAACCTGTGTAAACAAAAACCAAACAGAACAGAGCATGAGAAATGTGACTGATTTAGGTTTGCTAATACAAGTGAGCTGGACACAGAAGTCCATATTCAAACATTTCAGCCACCCTTCAAGAAATACATGCAACACAGCACACAGGCAATGAAAATTAGTTACCATTTGGTACTTATACCTCTTCTGCACAACACAGGAACAGCACACAAAGCATTAGTAAGTTATAGATACATCAGCACTGTATTATAGAAAGGCAGAACATTTAGTTTTCTGAGGGTTAAACAGGCTTAGTGAAGACCTCAGGCATTAGCATCTGACACAGTTCATAGAGAACCACATGGCCCACACCTGTTAAGCCCTCAGATATGCTGAGTGAAATGTATGGGCTTGAAGGACAAGAAAAGCTACAATCCCCCCCCAAAAATAGGATTTTAAAAAAATCCCGTAAGTATAAAAGCATTAGTTCAAGGTAAAAAGAAATAAATAAAAATCTCTACTTAGTTGTAATCTCTGCATAGTACCTTGCAGTTTAGCAAGGTGTTTGCCACCAGATAGTGTACTCTGGGAGGGGTAGGCCAAAAGGAAGACTGACATTCTGGAAATAGTAACAGTTCAGTACTCTGCTCTGTCAACAAGGTGATGTGTAGAAGAGTAACGCATCCAAAAATCACTATGTACGTATTAGTAAGTGGAGTGAGTTCTAAAACTGTATACAGGCTCTGGCTTACATGCGAAAACATGACGGCATTAAACACACAAGCAAAAATCTCCTGTAACCTGTCACAGTGTCTGCTCTCTGCACAGTTGGCACACACCACCATCCCCAAACTGGCAATCACTTCTTGGACTCCGTAAGTACCACCATGCTCCTTTGCATGGCAAGGCCCATCACCTATGCACCTATGGCTTTAAGTAACTGACTGTCCTCGCACCTTCTCGAGACTGGTTTGTGAATGTAGGGACTGATGCCTCTAACATCTAGCAAAGAATTTAGAAGTCTCTAGGCTAAAGCGCGTTGGAGTTCGGATGACTCCAATGATACACGAGTCCCTGTGCACACAACTAACCTGCCCTCCCTCGCTACAGGGAGAAATCTGCCGAGGTGGTGATCACAAAACCCATGTTCTGTTCCTGGCTCTGTCACTAACCAGATGCGTGATTCTCAACAATTTTATTTCCTTTGCCCTGTAAGATAGAAACAGATACGATCTTACCCTGTTTTCTTCATGAAATGCTCTCAAGGGCCATCTTCACACTGCAGCTTACGCATTAAGATTGCTGCAGTAACGGTTCTGCTCTGGGAGACCCCCAGGAAGCAAAGCAGAAAAACAAACGCGTCGCACTGCCTTTTTGACTTACAACCCACAGGAGATGGAAAAAAATTACTGCTGTATGAAAGCAATGGTGTAAACAAGTGGACAGTAACAGAACTTGCATTCGAGCTCCCCCGTACTCTTTGCTTGGGCAATTTTTAAAAATTTGCATGGAAAACTTACAAAAAAACCTACAGTATATAATTTTGAGAGATAATTACTAAAGACACATGAAAAGGGCTAGGCACACTTAAATGTTATTTAGAGGGTAGATACTTACAGATGACAAAGAAGTCCTTCAGCTTCCTACAAATGTAACTTCACGTTGTGACTCTACCTGCAGAAACAGAGAGGCAAAGCAAGTTTTCAGCCAAAGCATCACTGCAACAGTGAACACAACTCGGAAAAACTGCTGTTTTCATGGTAAATTTATTCTTTTTAATAACTTTTCAGAGGAATGTCAGAAATAATCAAGTTACCACAGTGAAGAAATACTGAGCCCTCTCCAATTAATTAACAGCTGACAGCAGCCTTGAGCCCCAAAATAACAAAAACATTGTCTACTAATGTACAATAGACTTTGATCTACAGTTTTAGCATACTGAAAGTCCTTCAAGATACAGTATTTCCAGTTACAAATGTTACAAAGTTATATGTTTCAGTTATCAATGTAAGCTCTGATTTATTTTGTCAAATGACTAGTAAGTGTCCCTTGATTACATCAGATGCAAGGGTGACAGCTAGGGTAGACAGAAATCATACAATACCGCGAGGTATGAAAGCACTAAAAAGCTGTTTATAGGAACTTTCCTACAACAATGACCTTTATAAAAAAGGGGATCCCTGGATTTCAACACAGAATATTTAAACTGTAGATATGCAGTCAGCAAAAGAGCTGACATACGCATCTCTCCTTGCATTAAATAAGAATCACTTGGTTTGTTTTGTCCCTGACTGGAGGAAAAATGGTGGCAATAAGCAACAGCTCCAAGAAAAGACACTTCCACCGAGACAAAGGAAGGAAGTTTTCAGAAAACCACTAAAATAATAGAAATAGATGGTAAAAAATCCCAACTCATATTTTTTTTTAAAAAAATTGTCTTTAGAACAACAAACACATTTTAGCTGTTATATTGATTTCCACTATATTGACACCCTAAAACTTGGCACAGAGAGAACTTTCAGTTCAGTTCTGCTATTCTAATCATTTGATGGGGAGGAAGGGAGGGAAGGGCGGGGGACGAAAAGAGTTTTTGTAGTCTTTAGTCATGTAGTTTTTTCTAATAGAAAGACTAAAAAAATCCCCTGGATCAGTTCCTCATGTGCTGCAAGTATGTACAGCTTTATTGGCTTTAACCAACTATTCCCAACTCATGGCAGCAAAGGACCTCCCGCACCCTGATGCCTCCTATTTTGCGCCACAGATCTCCTTTGCATCTTTTAGCTAAAAACCAAGACTTTACATAGCAAAAATATCTCTACTTTCTAAACACTTCAAGCCATTTACAGTCTGCAATTGTCAAGCAAAAAGTGAAAACCACCGTCATTTCCACCAACCCCCAAAATCGTCCTCGAAGTGAAAACAGATATACAATGTCCCCAAGTTTGCATTTAAGAGCCAATGCAACCTGGATTTTCCTTCCCCTTCTTGCAGGTTGCTCCTTTGCTTCACAGCACTGGGTGCCTGTTACCTATAATAAGGTGTATTTTTTAACTTCCCCAAAGGCACAAAGTCCTCCTGAAGAAAGCACATGAACTGAGAGCCCCGTCGAGGAGAGCCCGTTCCCCAGAGCCCTCTGCTACAATACATGGTTAAAGATGTCCCAATCAATCAAGCTGCTGTTGGGATCACAGATATCAGCACACCTTTTATTGGCACAGTATTTGAGAAACTGAAAAAATGCTTCCCTGAAAATGACAAGTCGCAGTAAAAGCCTTAGTAGCATGGACAAGAGCCAACAGTAGGAGCTAAACCTTTGCTACTCCCAACACATGGGCATCGAATCTGTGCCTCCACTTGGGAGGGATCCAAAGGGCTTTTTACTATTTTCTGTCTGCGTGGAAGGAGGGCACAGACCGTGCAGATCCATGCGATCATCAAAAATAAAGCAGCAGAAACACACAGAGAAAAGAGCACTTAAAGGTTTTGTTTTCTCTTGGAACTAACTAGGAAGACTTGTCTGATCCTGGAAAGAGACAAACAACCACGGGTTTAAGATTCAGGTGGGAACCATTTCACAAACCTTACTGTTCACGCAACCTAAGGATGCTGTTTCAGACTCCAGGAAACCTAGTCGCATCAAAAATACTGGAATGGAGAAATGAAGCATAAAGAATTAAACAGTAACTTGAAGTTTGGTCAGAAAACGCTTTTCAGTGAGTTGTACTCACTGCGAATAAGAATCAGAGGAAGAGAGCTGCTTGATGAAAGTCTTTACCAACAACAACAAAAAGAAACCCTAGAGAACGAATTGAACAACATGAGTTTTAATGTGCCTGGCTGCAACTGCTTTCTTTTATTTGAGCAGCTTGATCACAATATTGAGCTCTTTTTCTATAAATCTTAAAATTTGGCTTACAGATGACAGAAGAGCATGAAAAATAATTGGTCTAAAGAACACGAGCGAACCAATGAAACGCTAGCCCTCTGCACAGAAGCATGTATTAATCTGTGGCAAAGGGAATCTTGAGAAAGACAGTAGCAATCCAATTGTTTCCAGTTGTTTTTTTGTGCAACCGGAGTCTGGTTAAGTTTGCTGTTTTCGGCACATGGCTGCAGAGAAAGCCGATGTCAGCAGAATCCCTGTGTGATTAACACTCAGCTATTCCAGTTTTGCAAGGCATTGGTACAAATTAAGACGGTACCAGCCAGTAAAGTAACATCCTTCATTTTAAGCTGAGTTTTAAGATTTCACATAAATTTCTCTTTATTTTTCAGGCAACGTTCTTGCGATTATCATCTGAAGACTCTGCTACCCTTAGCTTGCAAGTAACACCCAGAGCGCTGGAGGGGCAGCGACGCGTTATAGCTGTTATTAATGCACTCATCATCCCCAAACGCCTGCATATGTATTGACGTGACACCATAAGCACTGCACTAAATGCACTGAAAAAGATGCATCTGTACTTTGACGACATCAGACTTTAACTGATGTTCCAACTACACTAGCTCCCCGTGTTTAAATATTTGGCATTAAGTTCTTTCACGCCAAAGGTATATATTTCCATCTCAGTTCTCAGCATTCACGTCTATCTATTTCTCGCGTTCCTCCACTTTCCCTTTTGTAAGTTACGCAAGCGGCTCATCAACAGAAATATTTCCTTCCATTTCTGCCTGACAAGGGAAGAAGCCTAGAGTTTAAAACAAAACAAAATACCAGAACAAAACTTATCAACGACACCAACGATGGTTTTCCGCTGCTCAAAATAAGTTCACGTTAAAAGAAAAAAAAAAAAAAAAAAGCAAGCATCGGCCAGGGCAGCACATAAACCAGCCGGCTTTGTACAACTCTGTCAGCTCAGCAGAACCAGTCCTACCTGTTCCCAGAGCCTCACTGCCCCACGGGGGATGGAAACCCCCCCCCCAAGTGTCAGACCCCAGCGCCCATCCGCGCCCACAGATGAAAGCCGGCGCTGCTACAGACCCCCGGCCAACCCCATTCCCCAGAGGAGGATCCTCTGCCAAACGAGAGCCCGGTGTGCGGCGCCTCACGCATCACAACCTGCCAGGGCTGCCCTCGGCGTCCGCTCCCTCGGCTGCTCCTCGGCCCCCCCGCCTTGGGGATGGACGGGCACTTATACCCCCGCCTCGCCTCGCCTCCCCACGCCCCCGGGGACCGGCCCACACCCCCGCTCCGGAGGGACCACGTTACGCATTGACACCTTCCCTACCCAGGCCCGTTGCGGTGGGAAGCGCCCACCCGCGCAGGGACGCACGCCGGGAGGCTACTGAAGGTCGCCCTGGC
This sequence comes from Tringa solitaria, assembly GCA_026413425.1. NCBI lineage: Eukaryota > Metazoa > Chordata > Aves > Charadriiformes > Scolopacidae > Tringa > Tringa solitaria. The sequence continues at coordinate 7,984,012 of JAOXJM010000002.1, read as the reverse complement.
CGGCCCGACGCCCCGCACACGCCCGGGGGAGGATGACACCGCGCTGCCCCGCTCCCGGGCAGCCACGGCCTCCGAGGTGGGCACCCACCCGTGCTGGTAGGTGCCCGCAGCGGGCACTGATGCCGTGACACTGCTGGGTGCCCACTGGATGCCAACAGGCACCCACCGGCGGACACCCGCAGGAACCCGCAGCCAACACCGAGGGGTGCCCCCGGCGGGGCGGACGGCGACGGGCACCCCAAGGGACGCAGCCGCCCCGGGTCCCGCCCCCTAAAGCCCGGGCGTTGCAGAGGCCCCTGCAGAGCCCCCTCATGGCCACCAGCCCCCCCCGACACCCGGGATCCGGACAGCCCCGCGAGGCCTCCCGACAGAGAGCGGGGCCGGCCCGGGTGGCGGCGGTGGGGCCCGGCCCCCTCGCTCCCCTTCCCTGCGGCCC
>JAOXJM010000002.1:7969595-7983559 GCA_026413425.1 Tringa solitaria | reverse complement strand
CACGGCCGGTGCCGGCACGAACCGGTTGTAACTCGGGCTGTGTGTGTGGGGGGGGGGGGCTTGGGGTGGGTGGGAGGAGCCGGCGGGGGCCGCTACCGCCTCCGCCCGCAGCCCCGGGGGCGGAGCGGGGGGCTGCTCCGGCTGCCGCTCACCCCTCGGCCTCGCCTCCGACCCCTGCCCGCCTTCCCTCCCTCCCGCTCCGCCGGGAGGCGGACACCGGGGCCGCGGCGGTCAGCGGGGTGTCCCTGCCCGTCCCCAGCGCCGGCTCCACCGCCTCCGGTGAGGGCCCGGCTCCAAGGCAGGACCAAAGCCCCCTACCACCCGCTGCCCTCGCTCGCACGCCCAGGCCGGGGCCCCGCAGGCGGGCGCAGGACGGCGGCTCCCCCGGGCACAGCGGGTACCAAAGACAGCGGTGGCCGCTGCGGATGGGGACAGGCCCTGGCTCCCCCCCGGCATCGTTGCCCAAAGGCCGCAAACTCGCACTGCAAACAGCACGGATACCGCGTTGCTACCCCCAGCCTACCAGCTCGGGCAAGGGACAACTCACTCCTGGATGGGCACAGCCGCTGCCCGCCGAGGCAGTCTCATCAGAGCCCTATCCCAGACCATGTGCCTATGGCACATACAGCGCTGCCAGACATGTGTGAGGTGACAGCCGCCCTGTCCTAAGTTCAGCCACCTCCAACTTTGGCCCTCCAGCCTGCAAAGGCCGTTGCAGAAGCTGGCTGAACACTCAGCAAGGGGCAGGCTCTACCCGTGCTGCCTGGTCAGGGTGACAGCTCTGCTGCTGCCTCTGCCCACTCAGGCCAGCTCGGGTACCCACACGAGCTGCAGGTGGAAACACAAAACGTTCCCAGAGCTGAGTGAAGTTCTGAGAGCTGAAATATTCCTCGAGCTGAAATTCTGAAGCAATGGCAGGTATTTACAGCCCCTGCAGTTCCTACAGGTATGGCGTAACTTCCCTTTCAGACCTGCACTCCAGATTCACTCCGTGCAATATTTACAAGAGTTCATGAATTCCAAGTATCTTTTAAAGTGGCTAGATCTACCTCACAGCATTCAGGCAAATATTAAAATTAATACTTGCTACTGGAAGGACTGACAGAAGAATGATACAAACTCAAGTCTCACTTCTAAGACACCTCTGAAGTGAGACGATCTCCACTGGCATTTGGTTCAGTTTTGGGTACCTCATGTCAAAAAGGGCAGCCAACCGAAAAAAAAGAAAACAAAACAAAACAAAATCCCACCAGCAACTACCACAGCTCTAGAAAACTTGTCCAGGGAGGAGAACTGAAATAAATAAAATAATAATAAAAATAAACTGAAATTAACTGAAAGCAAGAGAGAAGCAGGGTGTGTGTGTATAATTACATTATTCAAGAATTAGAACTGTTTACTTTGATCATTTCTCGGGGTCTAGGACACAGGCTGAAATCAAAGGGCTAACTGAAATCTTTCCACAGCCCCACAAGAGATGGCTGGAAAATAATAGTTCTGAAAGAACCATTCAAGATGCACTGTTTCCTACACTTCAATACAAACCTAATAAGTAGGATAAAACCTTTTTGCATACAAGTGCATATGAAGCTCCGGTTCCCATTACAGTGCCTGATATTAGGGTTTTGCTTTTTGACTTCTACAGACACTGAAAAAACAATGTTGTGGGCTGAAATTAAGCACAGGACATTTCAGAAAAATTCAAAGCAAAATTCATGGAATTGGTTACAAGTATCTGAAAAACCAGTGAATAGGAGGACTGGTGAATTCACAAGTAGTCATTAGACTGCTGCATACAAGAAGCTTGAAGTTCATAATGGTTTATCTACACAGGAGCATTCAGGAGAGTTAAGGCACATGGGTTACAGTGAAATACATTGGAGCTTTATGCAAAGGAAGTGGTCCCAGTCAGATGCCAACCAACTTCAGATGTGACAGCTTTGGACCTTAATGAGAACCACCCCCCTGCCCTCCCACCCCCACTCGAGAATTAAAATGCACTTTGAATGAATACACATTGATCTTAATTGCTTTGCTTTAACTTCCCTGGATGCCTTCCAGATGACAAGTCCTCCGCTTTTAATTAACTCTGCTTTTCCTATGAACATGACACTCCATAATTTTGAGAGGGCAACCTTGCTGGCAAAAGACAGACCTGTGAAAACAAGCCAGAGAAACAAAAAGCTCCATGTCTCCTTTGTCCTTGGTTTCATAACAAGCAACGCAGCTCAGCTCCCTCCAACTCTAGGTTTCTGCTCACTTGGCCTACAGTATTTTGGCAACTGCCATTTGGTTTAGATTTCAAATCACTGATTAATCTTCTCATTTCTTCACATCAGAAACCCTTCCTACAGGGCCTTCAAAGGCAAGTGAGTTATATCGGTGCCATGGCCTCACCTTTCATAACCACACTTTTGTCCCACACATCACCAGAATAATTCTTAAATCCTCACCTTAAAATAGAAAATTTAGTCAAACATTGAATAATGGCTATAAACCCCTCAGCCTCCGGGGTTTAAGAATCCACAGGATAAGGGTACTCACGTAGCATGGCCAGGGACGACAGCAGCACTTGGTTAAAAAGTTACTTTATTTTTGGTAAGCCAGGGTTGCAGGATGTGTAGTTCTAGGTCACTAGCAGCTGTCTCAGCATACAGATGGTCTAGAAACGTTCTCTACTCTGCAGACAGTGCAGCAGCAGCCCCTGAGGGTACAGAGAGGAAATTTAGAAGGTATTAATCCAGCTATCCTGCAAGGGATCCTTCCTGGCAAGAAACACAGCTGGTGTGCTGAACGCTCCAAAACTGACCAAAAAGGAATTATCACCCTAGGTAAAGGGGGAGATGTTTGGGGTTGGTTTTTTTGTTTTGTATTGTTGGTTTTTTTTGTTTCATTGTTCGTATTTGTTTCTTTAAAAAGAAGGTACATAATCTGCAATGGAGAAAAATTTCAAAACATAAATGAATTCTAAATATTTGATCAACTACTGTCCTGTAACCTGTGGTCCAGATTGGGAAGCATCCTTTTGTACACTTGCAGTCTTTACAGTCTGCGTAGGAGGAGAAACTCTGGAATGAACATGTCCAAAGTTCATTGTCTTCTTAGGTGTTCTGTTAACTTGCTTGTGGAAAATGTCCATTAATGATTGAAGGGGGAGAGGGTGCGGAAAGCAATCAGTAGTTTGACTAGAGTTTAATTTAGGCAGATGTATTAAATATCTGTGCCTTACAGAGTCTAAAGGACACTCACTTGTCTTCAGAAGTCTTAAAAAACAATATTTCAGTAGTTATAATTTAACCCTTCATGTGAGAGGTTGAAAGAGTGAGGCTTGTCAAGTGATGTTTGTCCACATTAAGGAGGCCCATTATACCTTCTCTCAGATTTGTGTGAAAAGGAATAAGATTGTTTAAGCTGAAAAGAATACAGATTTCCCCCGAGATGCCAATAAAGTACTACAACACCCCCCCCCCCCCAGGCCACCATGGCTATGCTGACAGGGAACATTGCCTGCTTTGTTTGGGGAGGTGCAGACCCATCAGCAGAGCTGCCTCCCCCCACCCAATCCGACTGTTGCTGCCAACGCACAACGTCCACACCACCCTCTTCTGAAGAGGTCCCACAACATGGGCAAGACCTGAAGTAAGTGTTCAGATGAACTGCATCGCCAGTCTAACCACCGTCTGACTGCATCCAGCTGCATGCTGCAAACAAGGATTTGTAAATCAGATTTCTATGCTAGTTGTCAAATCCATATACACATGCAAAACAAATATCATGTGCAAAACTTGGAACAAAAGAGATGTAGCAGTCATTTAGGTCAAAGGATTATAATCTAAAACTGCTTTTTTTAGTTTTACATGACTGAAAGTTTTTGTTGTTGGTGTTGTTCTTATGCTACCCATGTAGGTAACGAGGAAAGATAAAGCAAAGTTTTCTAAGAAAAGTAATTTTACCTTGCTGATCACTTAAATACTGTTGCTATGCAACACAATTAACTAATGTAGTTGCAAGGCATGTTTTTTGAAGATTTCAGAAGTAAACTTACGTAGTAGAAGTTTGCTGTAACAAACTAAGGAACTATGACAATTTTTGGATAATATATTCTTCTGAATCTGCCATGTATATTTGATTTCTCTGATAATGGAACTATTTGGATTCATTGAATAATGATGGTTGATGTATTAAAACATTAAGGAAAAATAATAATTTAAGGCTATTTCAAAAATCACTTATGCTTCAACTAAAATACAACAGTGCACATGAAATGACAAATAAGTGCTGGCAGCATCAAGTGCCTCTGCTAAGTGTGTGAAACAGAAATAAAATTAGTTCTGCATCTCCAAGCAAAGAAATTCATCGGTTCTATTTTCTAGAGCATTCACTTTCAGGGAACACAAAGTAGCACATTTTTATTATGGCATAGATCTCTCATGACTTCTAGGTTTGCCACAAATTCATCAAGATCAATGCTAGTACAGACCACAAATGCTATGTTTACTGAGATACAAATTTTCTCTTGTTTAACCACATCTTCCCATGTAGCATTGATCTTGTTAAATGTCCCTCACAATAAAGCTAAAACCCAATTAAGATGGTGCATATTACACTAAGATAGCTCAGAATACACCCACTGCTTTAGGAAAAGGATTCAATGTCCTTTAGAGATTGGAGGAAGATTCCTTCCAGAAGAAAGGCGAAGGTCAGAGCCATCTCACATAGAAGAGGAATACCAGATCTCTTTTAGCTTCACACCTTAAAAGGCTAGTATAAGAATCTTTAATAAAGAATATGATGCAAATTAGGTAAACACATTTTTACTTTCAGCAGCGGATGAACAGAAAATAGAGAACTGGATGGTTAGTATTGCTGAAAAGCAGCATGAACTAGAACAAAGCAAGTGCCAGAATATCCCCTCTCATCCCATGCTACAAACTCCTGGGTGACAGCTGCAGTAATCAGAACTGTGGCAGAGGGCACAATGAGGTGGAAAAAATGCATTAAAGAATGTCCTTTAAGAAAATAATGACTCGTTTGTTGCACAGAACTATCTCTAGCTTCTGTCTGCTGAGCACATGACACGGAGAGGGCTGTTACCAGCCTCATCACATGCCTGCCCATTTTTCAGTTGGACTCGGACCATACTGTGTCAGTCGGATGCTCTAGAAATCCTCAGTTTCCCTCTGGCGGATAGCTTTTAGTCTTTGTAAAGACTATATAAAATAGTTTTTGCAAACATGGGCCAAGTAGATAACTTCAGCTGCAAAGCAAGATGACAATCTCAGCATATCAAAGTATTTTTGTTGAGGTAGTCACCAGGTAGAGCACGAATACCGGAGACAGCTCCTCAGAAGTGGTGTTTGCTTATTCCCTGCTGACAATTCATCTGCTTCTTGCCAGTAGAGAGTACTGAAGTCTAATGGCACGCTTTTATCAGGGCAGGAAGTAGCATAATGCATTCCTGTGAGACTCTGCAGAGCACAGGCATACACTTTTCATCTTCCTTGAGTATTAAGTTCATTTAATAAAGTCGAGTTAGCTTTCCCCTCACTGATTTAACTACATTAAAATACTGAGGAAGGCATCTATTTTCTGTCAATGAAATGGAGAAGCTAATAGTAGCAGTATGAAACAGCCAGTGACCTAAATTTATCTTGGTGCAATCTCCTTTCAATGCAAATGCTGTAAAGTTTTTTTCTGTATAATGCGGTTCTGCCAGTTAAGATGGAGCCTTATTTCCAGTATTGCCCTTAACCTAGTCCTGAGTCTTCCTTCACAGGCTGAGACCATGATTCCAAATTACACTGCATTGTTGTAGTTATGCTTCTGCATCCATTAATCTGTTGGGATATAGCACATGCTAAAGCAGCTCACAATTTATCTCCAAATGTCAATAAAGTGTCTGAAAAGCCCACCTATTTTAATTTTCTACTGCCAAGACAAACTCAGTTAGTGGAGGGACAAAAGGGAAAGGAAGATTCCACAATGGAAGAGGTTTATTTTAAGCCTATGTTAAGCTGCCATCAGCGCTTGTCTAAATATAGATTTGCCCACTGTAAACACCCTTAGTCTGCATTTAGTGCAGACACACAGAGTTACTCAGCAATGGCAAGCAGGCTTTACATTCACACTCAGGCCACAATAACTCTCAATCACAAACTATTTCTTCAGAAATTGGTTATAAGCGGGTTTTTACATCCAAAGAGAAACATTAACCAAGAAAAGCTTACCTTCTCCTCCTGTTGGCATCACACCTTAGTCATCTAAGCTCTCAGGATCAGAAGCAAGCTCACCAAGGAGCTGTGGCTTTCAGGTCCAGCTCTTCAACTCACCATGGCTGTCCAAGGATGGGGAAGGAGGGGCTGCACAGACATGTTCCATGAGCTTCTGCAGCGGCTCACACGCGACACGGCAGGAAACAGCCTGCACTGGGCAGGTGTGGGTCATTGTTCTGCCACTCAGAAATCCTGGCATCCATATCATGGTTTCCTGCTAACTCCTGTACTCCACTTGTTAATGCTTGCTCTGCCTCCGAATCATCAATCATTGTATTCTGCAGCATAAATACCGTACTATACCGAAACCACCTCTCTCAAGTACTGGTAATCTCACCGCATCTGCAAAGAGCTTGGACAATGAAAAAAATTACCTTAAAATGTACTTGCTCTGACAACTACAATGTAAACATATCTGGAGTGTTCTAACACTGCAATGTGATACTCTCTCCAAGTTTATGTGAATCATCCCCCCAGCAACTCTGAGAAGAACTGGAAACCATTGCCTGTTTACTGATCATTTGAGCTTCCTTACCAATAAAGATACAAATACAAAAAAGCAAGTCTTCACTGAAACAACTTAGGAATTCCTTTGCAACTTCCCAGTGAAGCAGACATAAACATATAACTGTATGCATGTTAAACTTTATTTGGATTTTGGGCTTTTCTACTTAAAGAGTATATAGCAAGTACTGCCAGAATAAAGAATCAGGACGCCGTATTTCAGTAGGCCAGTAGCCCAAGATCTGCCAGTGCTCTGCTCTTGTGCTGATCCAGAGTCAGAGCTGTGCAGAGTCAGCATCTGGGATGGTTCCAAACCTCAGTGTAAGAGCTGAGCCTTCATCTCTGAGGTACGTCATCTACCAACTAAATTATCTAACAAGAACTATCTTTGCAACCTTTGCAATCTACTTTGAGGTGGAGTATTCCAGCTTGTTTAGCAATCATTACAGCAAGTAGTGGAAGAACTAGAAAAATAAGAAAACCAAATGGTCAGTAGAATGCACGTTACATACTCATCCCTGTCCTGAAAACAGGCCGAGGAAGGTTTCTTCTTCTCAGCACTGCAAACACTTCCAGTGTAACATGCCCACATAGCAAGTCCTGTCCAAAGCTGTACTGCAGTCCCTTATCGTTCTGTGAGCATGAGGATTTTATTCACTTTCCCACTGCCATTGTCTGTGGCTTTTTCCCACTTGAGGAAGACTCCAGACACCTGTCACAAATAACACTCCTTCCATGACATGGTCAGGCTGGGGCATCTCAACAGTCTCATGGAGCACCCGCTGCCCCCTACAGAGCAGGCATCAGATGCTTACTGTTAGCAGCAGCTAGAATCACATGGGAGTGCCATCACCATTCACATCATCAGCTCTCCATAACTGCAGTCAATATTTAGAAACATTAATTCACTTCTGAACAAGGCAGAAAAAGTTTCTTTATAGCACTGGAGTTTTGGACAGTTTCTGGTATCCCTATTTCACAAGGGATGCTCGACTTACTGGTACAACAGAGATACGAATGAGGCACAAAAGAACATCTCTCTCTAAGGATACAAAGCACAGAGTGCATCTATTGTGTGTTGGTCTCCTTTAACCTACAGTATTTCTGAGCTCAGAAACAGTGGATAAAACAGTCTTTGCACCGTGCATAAGAGCAAGGCATCAAATGGCAAATTGTCTACAAGTGTGTTTCAGACTAGGCCACGTCAAAGCAGAAGCTTCCCACCTTGACAGTGAGATGAGGAGAGGCTAAACCACCAGCTCCCCGATCTCACCCTTAGAAACCCCAGTGCTAGGGGTATACGTACATAGAGCTCCAAGTGATCGATTTGGAAGGTATTCAGACAACTTCAATGGAGAACACTGAAGCAAAGTACACTCTAGTTGGTATAGACGGGTCTCCTTGGAAATCTTGTAGCATGTTCATATCCAGTCTAAATTCATTTGGAGAGCTTCTGGCTAGAGATTGCTTTGACCTTCCCGCCCCTTAGAATAACTATTAAAGCCTGAAAAGCTTTTGCCCTTACAATTAGAGATTAGACCACATCTCACATCTAAGATACAGAGTGAAGCCTCTACCTTGAATTCACAAGGCTTTGCGGATTATTTTTTTTCCCTAAAGCAAACACATGTATTTCAGACAAACAACAATCACTCTCAGTGGGAATCTAGAATACTTCCTGAGAGAAGGAAACAGTCCTGCCTTGAACTGTGGGGCTGCACAAGTCAGACCCATGACTATGACATGAGACTAGGGGCCAAGCCGAGGTTCTGCAATGGGGTACAATTTAGGTAGGGGTAGGCTGGGCTTGGAGTGAGCTCTTCAGATTCTTCTCTGCTGTTAGGGATGAGTCTTGCCGCAGAGAAAGGTTATTTCTCCATTGATTCATGTGGTTTACTTTTAGGTAATGAGAAGTTCCTCAGAAGAGGCATAGTATCTGCAAGGATATTAAAAGTATTTGAGTCAAACAAAGAAAAAAAGTGTCCCTTTGACAAAAAAATAGTTATCTTTATTTTGCTTTACTTATGTTTGTATTTTGGAAATTGCTGACATTGGAGAAAGTTTATTTTAAATATCCCTACACAGGCTTGGAATTTTTTAACACATAAAGCATTCCTACACAGTTAATAGCTGTGCAAACTGACGTATGAATTTCCTCTTTCATTTTGTTCCTCAATGCTGTTTCCCCCCTGCCTCCTCCATATAGTCATTAAAAGAAGTCTCCATAATTTGCCAAAGAGACCAATTAGCACAGACTTCGTATACAACTAGACAGCATCTTAAATACAGGGTGGGCCAGGATCTTCCTAGAAAATGCCACTGCTTCAAGCTGCAGAATTATATATATTTTTAAATATTATTTTATATATCCACCACTAAGGAGAATAATCTTAAAGCAGATTTACCCTAGTTAAAAGAGTTGAAGTAAAGCAGGTAAAAAGAGATGAATTTTAAATTTCAAAAGATCAACAGCGAATTAAAGCTGCATTTGCAGTAAATAATTATTTTCCTCAAAGGGATGAATTCTGCTTTAGGGTAAGTTGACAAACCACCTTAAATTTCTCCAGTCCAGAGATGGAAAACATCCTTAATGGCTTCCTTTAACCTATCTTTGAAGTCCTGCAGTAATTATGCAACTGCTCTGGAAACAGAAGAGGGTCCGCCAGGAACCCTGCCTCTGAGCAGAGCATTGGGAGGGGAAAACAAAAAAGTCTTTGCCGAGACTTCCCTCCACCTCAGCCTAAGGCCAACTTGGCTGAACGCTGTAGCAAGTGTCAGGCTTTTATTGTCTGCTCTATTTTCGGGGATTTGTTGCGGAGGAAGAAAGTGAATCCTGAGCACCATGTGGACAGCTTTAATATCTGGGCATAAATGCCAAGAGGACAGTGCCCTGCCTCTTTTTGCCCCTGTGGGAATAACGTTGCCATGCCTTTCATTGAACTCTGAGATCTGAGGCTTAGAGGAAGTGTTTGGTTTGGAAACCATTGTAAAATTTTCAGGAAGGTGTAGAAGATGTTAAAGCTCATTTTGAAGCCCACTCATCCATTTGGAATTTGCAACCAAACTGAGTTCTCATTTCTGCTTGTCTAAGTCCAGAATAACCTCACTTCGGTTATTTCACCAGTGTGAACAAGAACAGCAGCCAACCCACAACTGGGTAAATGCAAATTTCAGACCACAACAAATCCAATTTGGGGGAACTGATCAGAGGTTTGCTGAATTACATCTTGAAAAATTCCTTGCATCAATACATTTTAAACAAGATCAGGTGGCAATTCATAAATGCAAGTGGCAGTGCTGCAAAAAAAAAAAAAAAAAAAAGGCAAACCATCACAAACTCTTCTTTCCAGAACAGTTTTAAAAACAGGAATTTGGAAGACAGAGAATAACTGAAAAACACATGAAAATACGGAACTTGTACTGTCAGCAGCAGATGAGGCTACTATAGCACAACAGCTACACTTGGCAAGTTCCTTATCATCTATATTATCATCTGTAACTTACAACATTTGCATAACTAAAGAAAAAAAACTCTACAATATAGTTCTGCAGTGGTAAAGGAAAGCTGTTCCAGCAATTATAGATTGCTAAAATGCAGTGTGGACCAAAGAGCAAAATTTGCAAGAGAAACAAGCAGCAAACAAAACCCCAAACACCTAAGCCAAAAAATGAAGACAAGAAGTTTAAATAGATTTCCATTATACCACACACACAAAAAAATTACCAGGCTACAATTTTGGCCACTTATGCCAGTACAAACCATTCAAGATGTGAATTTTGTAGCCTGGAAGACTATCTCAGTCACAGTTTCAACAGTGTATAGTTTATTTAACATCAAATGGTTTGACCTAGTAAATTTTTAGCAAATTTTATTACTACCATGATGCATCCTGACTCTGATGAATTACACATTAGAACTGTTTGGGAAAGGAACTAGCTTGCTTTTATAGTTTTCTTCAAAGAGTTAACTCCGGAAAATTGAGATACCTTCTCACTCTTAACAGAAACCTGAAACTGAGAAAAAGTTTCAGAATCAAAATACTCCAAATATTTCAAAAGAACAGAGTTCTGTAAAGACTAGGGTGAAAGTATTTGGAAAAAAACAAGCTATTTAACTCTAGCAAAAATACTGAAATCTAGTCCATTTCCTATCAGAAAACAAGCTGGATTTCCCCTCACTCAGTTATTAGACAATGAAAAGGCAAGTATTCTTGTTCACATTAGGCCCTCTTCATCCTTGTTATTCCCCTGGTGCATCCGAACTGTTTTTATGTATTGCTTATAATGATTTGTTTCATTATTCAAATCAACATTCTGTAAAATGGTAAGTGGTTACATTAAGCTGTTACACACCAGAACAGAAACAAAGTCCTTCTTCCCTTGCCTGACACTCCTGACCTGGAAACAGTGGTCCATGTTAAAAGTTCAAAGTGCAAAAACCCTTTGGGGGTTCTTGCTTTTGGTTGACGTAGGAGATGGTGTTTCACAGAAGCCAATTAATTCCCTCATGTTTTTCTTTCTATTTTCCTTCTGGATGTCCCTCCCCTCAGACCTCTGCAGACACAGATAGAACAAGCCTGAACCAGTTTAACTCTGAGACGAGAGCCTATCGCGAGCAGTCTCCGCACTGCTCTCCAGCTTGCACACTGGCAGTGCTAAAAACATGCTATACTATGCCATCCAAAATGGGGTTGGTTTTTGTCTTTCTCTTACAGATCTGGCAGAAGGGTAGAGCTAAGATAGGTGGCAAAACTGGCAGGACATTAATGATATTTCTATTCACGTTTGCACATGCACAGAAATTCTCCTAGTAACACCTCTCTCTAGAAAAGAAAAAAATAAATCATTATGTTCCAGACAAGCTTAGCAGAGTTATTGCTGTCAAGAGACCATGTTTTCTCAAGAATCTAGATAAGATTTGGGCTGAAATTATAATTCACATCGTGCAAAGGGCCGTCATGTCAGTTAGGTGGATTCCTAAAATATACTAAAAAATAAAAGTCAAAGCTCTATTGTGCAATCTTGACTCGCACAAATATTTCTGGCAATACATCATCTCTTAAATCAGGGAGACTGCTGGAACAAGGGCACAACATTCCCAGAAAATCTCTGGGAAGCTCCTGGGGTGTTTCAGCTAAAAAAAAAAGATAGCCTTCCCTCTTAATTCAGATACTAATTTCAGTCACAGGGTCAATACATATACACTTAATAGTACAAGATGCTTTAGTTTACACAGAAGTTTTTTTTAAAGAAACTTAATGACTTTTTCACAATATGAAACAGTTAACTTGAAAACACTTAATTACCTTCAGGAACTAACAGCATTAAAATCATCCTTAATTAAACACTCAAGACAACAGCCAGACTAATCCTAGCGTTCTTTAATAGCATGAGGAATGCAGTAAGTTTTAACGGGTTTAATTCCTCAGTATGTTGTCATGGCTAATGCTTGTTTTGGAAAGAAAATCCAGAAAAATAAATTTAAATAAAACTTACAACAGTCACAGTTCACTAAATCTGCTGCAAAAATCTCTCTGCAGGAAAACTGAGCAATGACTTCAAAATTATACAGAAATATGTCCTGACAAGCAAAAAGCAACACGAGTGTATTAAATTTAAAAGCCTTAATCATTTTAATCACTCATCCACAGAAACTCATTTCTAGCTATGGTTTCTGTGAAAATTAAGATTTTGCCAATATATAACACTGCAGCTGTAGATTTCATCATATTTAGAAACTTCAATTTCTCTACTGCCAAGGCTGTGATGTATTTTTTATACTTACATTGGGGCCTAGATAATTGATAGATTAGTTCAAGGGGCAGATTTAGATCTACAAGATATGCAACAGCAGGAGAGTAATCCCAAAACTCACTGCCAATCTTTAATTTCCCCATTTGCTCAAGTCTACACTGATATGTAAATTACAACCTATTTCAGGTACAGAAGAGTGCTTCATTGCCAAGGGTCATACGCAGCCTTTAACATCTCAGAAGTGATGTCCTGGCTCCTGCACCACCACTTCCAGTCCTTTGGGGTAACCGACCATCCCAGCAATTCCCACAGGGCTCCGTCCCTCTCTTTCCCTACTGGTAAGTATTTCTGCACTTCTCCATCTGGCACTGCCCTCTACTCTTCTGCCTGCTCCTAGCTTTCCAGCAAGTATGTCTCTCCAAAGTTCATCCAGCTCTCAGTTCTCTGACCTAACTAAAGTTTGCTTTGATACTTTCTGGTGCCAGCACCTCTGCATAAGAGAAACAAACTTGTGTTATTCAGCTTAGGGCTGTTCACTGGTTAGCACAAAGAGACCCCTCCCCCCGCCCCCCAGGAGTAGAGAAAAGCCATAGCTGATTTTCATGAAAAGCCCTGAGGATCAATAGCAAGGTTCCCATCTCCCTCTCCCCAGTATTTGTCTTCAGTGTTTGCTACATTCAAGTGAACTAATGGTCTTTATACATACCTTCAGTCTCCATCTGGGAAATGCAGGACTGACTTCAACCTCTTCTTGCTTTTTGGATTGAAGGATATACCGTATACCTTGAGAGGTATGGAATGGCCTCAAAAGCACGTGAAACAGACTGATATCCAAGCCAGCATCTTTACATACAGGAAGGATTAGGCTTATTAAAATTGCTTGCTTTGCAATGCATCATTCTTTCTCATGCTCTCAGCAGTTTACAGGAATTTCTGAGTTAACTCCTGCAACACTGGGAACCTGCTTTCCTTTATAAAGGGATAGAAGCACCAGAAGAAATACAAAAGAACCACCTAAAGGGAAGATCACCTGGACAAGACAACCTGAAATTAAACCAGTCACAGACATCATCTTTCCATTTTCATCTGGTTTTCTGAAAACATTCAAGTAACCCATTTCTGTTCAGACAAATATCAGAGAGCAAACAAATGACATGCATGAAGACAAACAGCATCAACACAGCTCATTCAACCCGTTCACAGACCCACCAGCTGTGTCAGTGTCAAGCAGGGTACTCACAAGCAGAGAGGCAGAGCTACTGATTGCTCAGCATCAGGAGTGGAGAGAGGAGAATAAAGACATTTTAAGAAATACTACATGCGGTCTAGGAACACAGAATAACATGGATCAGCTAGATTAGCAGTCACTGAAGTTATTCCATGGCCTGGTGTCGTGGTTTTGACCAAATTGACCAACCAGAACGACAGATGGCC
>JAOXJM010000002.1:7936565-7969495 GCA_026413425.1 Tringa solitaria | reverse complement strand
AAAGTAAAATTACTGAACAGAAAATTAGTTCTGTTTTACCTCAAACCAGGACACCTGGTGCCCGAGAACCTGCAGCCATCAAAATACAGGGATTTTATTGGTCATACTGTCACCAGATTAAATGGAACAGCATGCCTTATATCACATGCAGAGGCCTGTGCTGACTGGAGCAGAGCGTGCAGTTGCAGAGATATGCTGGAGCTGAACAAGACAGAGACAAGTGGATTCAACCAACACGTTTAACAAGACTCAGACACTGAATATGGGAGAAGCACAGATAAGGGCTACTTAGGGTTTAAGATCTAACCCCAGAAAGTTGGCAATACAGCAAATAGTACTTACAAAAGCTATTGTGTGTGTCACACAGGTGAGCTCTGTGCTAAGTTGATGAATGAACTGATACAACAAAAAGGTGACAAAAAGAGACTTCACAACAAAGCATACATAGAATTTTCACAAATGCATACCATTGTCTTTAGACCTCTAACATTTACAATTCAACTGTAAATATAAAGTTTACAATTAAGCTATAACACCACAGTTATAGTATACTATGCCTGCTTTTCTCCTCTCTGTTTCTATCCAAAGATAGTTAATATGATGTCCCAGTATCAAGAAAGTACTATAATCAAAAAAATATATCCATAAATTCAAATCGGTTAATGCTTTAATATTATTAAATACAATAATCAACTACTATTTTAGCAAGATAACAAAACAGTAGAAATCACAGTGGATTCTTAAGAGAAGTTTCCACTAGAAAAATGACTGAATCCACCAACAGTAGAACTACGTAACTGTAATCAGGTTTGATTACAAGAAAGTGAAGGAAAGCTGAAATAGATCACTAGACACCATACCCTTTACTACTACAAAGAAATAGCAAAAGCACTCTTTTCCAAACTACAAAAAATAGTGTTTCCCTTGACACAGGCAAGGAAACATATTTTTTTCCCCTTCTGTTCCTCACATACTTAATATCAGATCAGAAAAGCAGCTGTACACTGCCTTTGACTCAAAGCACACAAGGTGAGTTTTCCTATGACTTTATACAAATACACATCTCTGGCCCTTTGAGCTTAGAAAAACCAGAAAAAAAGACATAACACTGTTGATCTCCTACCCCTCAATCATCAGAAAGTACCCTCACAAGGTATGCGGGCTTACTAAGACCAAAAGATACTGCAGTTCTTGCTGCGGCAAAGCAAGCCCATACTCTCACTGGAAGGCAGCTGTAAAAGCTTAAGCATACGTGTTTAATACAGGGGAAGAGAGGTACTCGGGAATTTTCCCACAATAATAGCTCAAGAAATATAGCAACATTCTTCCAAGATAGAATATAATATTCATCTAATAATAATATTATTAGAAATTAGAAAATAATATTCATCTAATCCAAAGCAAGGAGCATCTCCTATGCAAACTTTATTATGCAAATAGGATAAACCCCAGATTCCCCACTCAGTCATTTAAGTGAAAATACCAGAAATGGAGCACTTAAAATCCAAGACAGCAAAAATAAAGACATGAACATGTCTTTCTCTGATTCCTATTTCTCATTTTCTTCCTCTTTTTCCCAGTGATGACAGGCTGACAGATAGAAGGAAACAGATATCCACCCCATACTCTTCCATACAAGGTAAATACAAAAAAATCAAGTGTTTATTGGAAGTCTGCATGAAGGCACAGATGAGCTTGATTACAGACACATCGTAACAATTACAAATATATGTAAACACCTTGAGATATACAACAAAGCAATAATACAGCTAATACAGAATAAAATATAACCTGCTAAAAAAAAACAAACAACCTTCTTTGTATTGAGGTTCTTTTAACAATAAGTTCCAATTCACACCAACACAGTGTAATGCTTTTAAAGTCACCATTTGGATTCATGCTCAACAAACCTGCACTTTGACCATTGTTGTTAACCAGTGGACTTATAAATTTGATCCAAATTTGAACAGCCTTCCTTCACTAGGATCAGGAAAACATAAGAATAACCAGCTAGACACCCAACCAACCTATAACGAGGCTTCATAGATTCTCTAAACACACAAGAGCAATCACCAAGGTACTGAAATAAAATATAAGCTTCAGAAAAGCTCAAGGATGCTTGTTCCATTTTTACTTGCATTTGAGGAAATTGCTGTATTTCTGCAGGAAAGGAACAGTCTACAGCTGTCAGGTGATTTTTTTTTCTTCCTCCACAGGAGGCTTAGATTTCATCTGAAACACCTGCCAAAACAAAAGTCAGCAATCACAAACTAAAGTGCCTTGGACAGCTTAGGTTTTACCACTAGAATAAAACACCTTTGCTTATAGATACAGTATTAATTTATATCATGAGAAAACCCACCTTTGCACGTAGAAGACTACTTCCAACATTTCTCTGGAAAGGGGAATTGCTTTTTTGTTTCTTTTTTTTTTTTTTTTTTTTTAATTAGATACCCCATGCCAGGAACTTAAGAACTGCGACACAGCACTTTTTGAAAGGAAACCACACAGAAAAAAAATATGTAGTTTTAGTACAGGCAATTCCCAGGTCTAGCCAAAGAACACTCTGAGCAGCAATTTACTACAGGGACACAGAGTTTTCTCAAACTCTACCCTCAACCATCTCAACTCTACCCTCAACCTTACCTCCTCACTTCTCCTCTACAAAAGCCTTACAACCTCTGGAGTCCAGTTCTAGTGAGGAAAGACTCCTATCTGGGTAATACATGCAGAACAAAACCTAGCACAGCTATGACATTTCTCCTGACCCTGCAGCCGTATCAACCCAACCTGAAGATGAGGTAGTCCTTTTCTTTGGAGCCTAACGAGTTGAAGAGGAACAAGCATTATTCTCCCTAATGTAGCAGCTGTCTGTTAAGGCAGTGCCAAAGACCATAGTTTTATCTTCTTTTCAGGGCACACTACTAATGCAAAACCAGCAGCAGCTGCTTTAAAAACAGAAATAAATCATGATATGAGCACACACTCTGACTTGAACTAGGACTGCATTGTAAAGGCCACGATCTGGCATATTCAGTGACTTCCTCCGGTCCACAAAGTGGCAATGACTCTTAACCTCTAATTTGCATGGGGACTAGTGGTTATTAGCCAAAAGGAACATGAAGGATATCCTGAGTACTTTATTGCAATGAGATGTGGAATTTAAAAAAAGTTAAGAACACTAGTCTGAATCAGGCTGGGAGAGGCATTCAGCTCCTCAGGGAACTGAGGAAACCAGATTGTCTCTATGCATACAGTTCAGTCGGTACTTAGGGGCTCTGTTTTCTTTCAGATCTTTTCCCTCAAGGAGGTTGTTGTGACATATGCATGTATTATAATTTTATAGCTTACACTCATAAACCTTGTGGTTTCTTATGAGATGGCTTGAACTGGAGAAATATGCTCTGCATAGTCCATGCTGTGTAGACTCCCAAGGATCAAAAAGAAATAGACTGCCATGACTGAAAAAGGAAACATCAAAAAGTTGAAGAGTATTAGAATTCATACTGCTTGTAAAACTAAGCATTAGGATTAGAAAAAGCACTACAAGACTTAAACAAGGTCCCAGGATGCATCCTCTTAGTGTGAAATAATCAATACTGAGGATGAGAGACTCTGTTCTTTGATTGACAAAGTATTCAAGGATCTTTTACTTGTCTCCCTGATCAGTTTCCATTTATTTAACAAAATATACATTCTAAATTGTCTCCTGTCAGCAGCGCAACTTGCTCAGATCCCAGGAAGCTTTCTCATTTTCATTGCTTCCAAGACTGCATTTTCCATTCAGCCGAAGTGCACAGGGATTCCACTCAGGCAGGTGGATTCCTGAACACAAACTTTGTAATAGGAGAGGAGTCCTGTTATGTTCAGCTCCAGTTCAGCAGCTGCCAATAAAAAACACTGACACTTTCTTGAAAAACTCTGATAGTACTTTCTGCCCTTGGGAATACGCTCTCAGAGTAGTACACATAATTAAAATAATCTTATCTGGCTGTTAGCTGGAAGACTATCTCCGAACAGTCCCACCTCTTCTTCCAAAGAACTTCTCTGGAACAAATCGTGGATAAAATAAACTCTTAATGTGCTATAGAGTCTCAGCTGCATTCCAGTGTCCAAGCCAGATCCCTTGAGAGAAAAAGTAAAAAGAAAGCTGCTGATTGTCAGAGAGGAAAGCACTGCTCAAACAGCTAAAAGATTTTTACTTTTTGGAAAAAAAAAAAACAAAAAAGAAAAACCTTTAGCTGTAAACCGGTACACTCACAAAATTCTCATCACAGCTAAAATTGCTACGTTGCTTCTGTGGCCTTTCACAACGAGTGATGATGCAGTGTACTGTAATGAAAAGGACAGCAGAAACCCACCCACGTGCTTCTGAGATAAAGAAGCCAAGCACTGAAGCCCTCAGGGTAAGCTGGACCTCACTGTCAAGTGAGTTTCTCCAGTCCATAGAAGATCTGATAAAATCACAGCTTCAAAATTAAAATTCATGACTATAATTCACCAGGAAAACCGAAAATCCATTTATATTTATTAGGAGATGGTTGTGCACAATTCCTCATCTTATTCAAAAAGTCTACAAATGGAGTTTAACATGTCTGATTGCAAGCAAATGTTTGCTTGACCTTCTTAGTTAGGTAAGGCTGACTTAGTGCCTTGTTACACTTTCAGGATTCAGTATACATTTGTCAGTTCTTTACTTTCCTCTGGTAACAGTCCCACCGGAATAGTAAGGAGACTTCACTAAGACACTTTATAACAGCAGCTGAACTTGGGTTACATAAATTCAGTTTTGGAATATGCTTCAAACGTAAATTATTCTAGGCCATTTTCCATTTTAAGATCTTAAAACAACACTGTCAAAGGCTTTCTATTCCCCCCCGCCCCCCTCACATTTTTACTACCACCACTATGAGCTCACACTATAGAGCCACACATCCAAGAATCTCAAAGCACTTAAGAAGGGAGGGCACCATTTTAAATAGTGGTATACTTGAGCTGGAATCCTACCTATAAAAGAGTATTTTTTTCTCTTTGTCTTATGTTTACAAAAGGACAAGTGTCAAACTAAACCAATCCTATCTTGACCTCAGTCCCACCTCTGACTGCCTGTAATTTTCACACGTGCAAGTCTACAACTGATTCAGGAGCTCTGTTTCATTACAACGCTCACAGCTGAGTTTTCTCTATGGAAATGTGAGCATCTGCTGTGGTGAATTATTTTCAGATGGAAGCACTGGTCAAATTTTAGGTCTGCCATAATCTTGAGAATCACTTGATTGAAGAGTCACTACCCTAACTACTATAATTTGATAATGCACTTGATCCCGTATTGGTTTAAGTGTAATAGACTATATATGCAATCCTCTAAATTCTCTCAGAGCTGAGACTATGTAGCTACGATGAAAAAATTCTAGTTTTGCCTTAAGCGGAACCTTTTACAACATTATTTTAACTTACTATTTTGATTTAGAGCACTAATTTTATAAAGACTTTTCAGTTTGCAATTCTTACTGAATAGGTGAGCGGCAAACATGAAAATCTATGTACAAGTGTTAGTATACTACCAGAATGCTGTACTTCCTCTTAAAAATGTCCTTAATAAAGCATTAGGCATGTCAAACAAACTTTTGTAAACAAAAGATAAATTACTCATGTTCTGCTCTGATTACAGCCAGATACATATTCTCATAAAATAAACATTCTCTTGTCATTTTCCATGGCCCACATCTCCATATATATGAGGTAAACCACTTAAAATCATCAATAATATATAAACCTCAGTACTCAACAAGAACCTCAAGAAAAATGTAACTGAGTAACATGTCAATATCAAGAAGTGACACTTTGTTCCACTGCAAAGTGAAACCAATTTATTTGTGCTAAATGAATGGAAAGAATGTATTCAGAATACATTTCTTTATACATTGTACCGGCTTAGGCTGCTAAATAAGCATTCATTAGTGCCACATTGTGCTACTTTCTTGTACTCTGTTTCTACCAAGCAATACAACATTTTGGCTGCTATGCCAATATATTCCTATATGCTCATCTTGTATCTTATTTTCTAACAGACTTTTGAACATTTAGAATACCTGTTCAAACTTTGCTTCAGGGGAATCACAATTAATATATTTTAACAAGAAAGAAAATATCATCAGCTGTTCTCTACAATCACATTGCCTTCTGCAGCAAAAAAACCAAAGAGCACACTGTAATCAGCTATCAGTAACCTGCGGGCAGGACCACACTTACCGAAGTTAATTGTGACAGATCACACAGTATGGGCAGCTTACAGGTTAACGTAAATGTCAAGTGAAATCATCAAATCTTAAGGTCCACAAATTGTACATTCCACAGACTCCAACAAGCCAGTTCCCTCACTGTAAAATTCCGACTGTACCATACGTTTGAGGTGCTTTTAAACAGGAGAAGTATGGATGTGTCCTGTGTGCTGAATTAAGCTTATTTACTACATAATACAATTGGGTATGTGTCTGGGGCACTGATTAGGGTGTCTGACTCACTTTTGCACTAGAAGCTGTTATTTCAAATGACTGAAACGTAGTGCTGATTTTCCATAAGCTTGGTAAACACTGTAATAGTTCAGAATTTATCATATAACCCATCATGCCTTTAATTTTCTGCAAATTGTCATGAAAAAATATAAAAAGGTATCCCTTTAATTTTACAAACCTAAAAGCCAGGAAAACGAAGCTTTGGAGCCAAGCAAAACGACATAATGCCGTATTACCAAACAGAGTAGCAAATGTTCCAGCCAGAGAATGGACATACATGTAGTTCAAGTAAACACTGATGGAAAACTTTGTTAAGTTAGTGTTGTAGACCCACAACACTGGCTGCATTTTATACAAACGTTTACAACACAATTAACAGTGAAGCCTATATAACCTCAGTGCAAATAAGTCAAATCCAAATATGCCAAGTAAGCCTTTGGCTTTTAGTAAACTGCTCCATGTTATGAGTCCACTTCTGACATACAGACTGCTGAGCACATGCACTAAGGCTGAGAGGAGGGATGCACTGAATGTTGAAAAGTGGCTGACTGCGATGCTGCGGATGGGACCGTAGGTTGCACAGGTGGTGGAGGTGGTGGCGGAGGTGGCTGCACTGGGGTCTGCGTGTTTGGAGAAGGAGGAGGAGTGGGACGTTTAAATTTGTCGGGGCTGTTACTTCTTCGTGGTGAAGGCCTCTGCAGAACAAATATTGAAATTATGTTTAACACATTCCTGAACAACTTTAGGTGCAAGTCCTCTAATCAATGTACTGAGCTTGGCAAAGGAAAAAACAAAACCAAAAAACCAAAAAACACAAACCATAAAAAATCCGAACAATTATGTGAAAAGAATCCATTTCAAAACATCGCAAGAATCACAATACAACTTCTACGAAAAATAAACATTACTCTGAAACGAAGCAGCAAAGGAAAGGGGAAGTACTTCCGAGATCAAACAGAACACACATTCCTTCCCGTCAGCCGGCAGGAAGTGAACACAAGACTATGTCTTGAAGATAGGTTTACCTATGACGACAGGCAACCTAAAAAGAAATGAGAGATGCTGCAGAGGCAGCACTTCCCAGTTGCGTCTGCCCAACCGGTAAATGCTTACGAATTTTAACACTGCTGGAGTACAAAGTCCAACTACGTGGTACCTGAGTGTGGGTGGGAATGTTTTGAGTGCCAGAGTCTGCCCAGAACCTCTAGCTTTCTGAAAGACTGACTCTTAGCCTGCACAGTGGAGCAAGACCAAAGCATAACACAAGTTGTTCTTTGGAGAACAAAAAGGTTACAACCCTTTGAGCCGCAGGAGAGAAGCAGTTGGTAAGAGAGCTCCCCTCAACAGAAACCACAGATTTGCAACAACCTGCATGTTTAAACACAAAGATTTAAAACCCACTTTGTCTTTACAAACCAGTGGAGGGGGGAGAGGGGCAGGAATCTTGATTAATGTTAACAAATGTAAAAATATAAATTACACTGCACAATACTAATTTCTGCACTTTTGAAGCCAAACTCCTCATTACTTACCAATCCAGTTAGCATTAATCAAGAACCTCATAGCATGACAAACCACCCACCCACAATTAATAATCAAAGGTGATCAATTCTGAGGAGAAGCATAGTTACAGTGCTACACCAAATGTACTACAGGTAAAAGTCAATTTATTCTGTAAAGGAGATCAAAAATGAAGAGTCAAGAATCAAACAGCAGTTTAGTCAAATAATGTATATTGTATCTATTTGTCTGCACAACTATGTACAATTGATTAATGCTCTATGCAAAAAGCCAAGGGATTCTTGACAGCCGACTGATGTCTCTGAAACACTTAAAATCATTTATTGCATTTGCATACATCTAATAATTTGAAGGGACCTGGTTTCAGCATCAAGACAAAGCCAAGAGCTACTTATCAACACCTTTCTCAAAACAATTAGCATTTTGTCCTGAAGATGATCTTTTTCATAGTGACTCAGTGTGATACCAAATAATTCACAGTTTCAGAAAGAGTATTTCACAGAGACTGAACACAAGTTCCTTGAAAAACTTATTTATAAAATTAGGTTCCAGGTTTTCCAGAAACATGAAGATCCTCTTGTGACTAACCCATGTGACACACAGCAATAGGCTGAACCCAGACCAGGACTCTACCTTCCTGCTGAGCTCCAGCTTCCCTCTTGTTCTACTCACTACTGTAGCACTCCCACTTGCTTCGCTCAATGAAATTAACCATTACCTTTGCACACTCACCTAAATTATTTTAGAAGCAGCCATATTTTAGCATTCTACTAAAAATTCTATTGAAACATGTTTTCACATCTGAGAATGACAAGTATATGCAACAACCTTGCAGGATATTTATACTACCGTACCTGTTGAGAAAAATCAAAGTGGTCTTGATACAACAACTATAAGGTATTTTCCCAAATCGTTAATATTTAGGATATTTGCTCATTAAACTCCACAAATATTTAGAAGAAACACAATTAAGTAGAAGTGCATCAAATATCAGAGGTAAAAAGGAAATAAATCCACTTGAAAGATATGAGAAATTGTCCTAACAAATGTTTATATTAACTTTCTTCTTTGCCAATGAGAATAGAAAATAAGAGTTAACTGCCTGTTACAGTGACATGGTGGTAGCATTGTGTGTCATCCTGAAGAAAACCTGAGCTTGGAGCAACCTCAGATGACTCATCCGTCAGATGGTGGAGACTAGGAGAAAAATGAAAGCAATGTTTTTACTTCCCGGGACAGGCTTAGTAGCTTAGAACATCACTTCTCACACCCTGCCTCCTGACCGATAAGATGATACCTATTACTGTCCTTAAGATGATAATACATCCTATTCTTTTGCAGAAAATAAGGTTCTCCAAAAAGAATCAGTTTCTGAGGGGTGAAGAGGAAAATCAGGGTTGAAGAAAGCAGCAATAGATATCTTGGAGTAAGGAGACAAAAACAAACATTTACAAAAATGTTTCGTAAAAAAGCTTAAGGACAAGCAATTATAACTTTTAAAAGCCAACCTGACATTGGTGACAAGTATTTACTATTTTAAATACTTACTGTAATACCATGGGAAGGTCCCATATGTTGCACATGAAGGCCTGGGGAGTTGTAGTAAGACATTCCAGCTCTAGTCAGTGAAGTTGGTGGTGTGAAACCAACTGTATGACTTGCATACGACAGACCTAAAAATTGTTAAAACAAGGTAACATCAACATTCTTGTTTATATTGCAAACTAAAGAGTGAGGTTTTTCAAACTTTTTTAGTTCTGAATCAATGATAGGTTAAGAAATGGTAACTGCTGCCAGATTAGACACCTAAAAATAGTTATTGTACCAAAAAGCATGATGTAAAATTAATTTCTGCTCTCGTAGTAATCTACCATAGGTTTCAAAATCTACATTATACAGTGTTAAACATAACTTTTCACTTAACATAAGTAGCGTAAGGCCCTCCTGGCGGCTTGGTTCTAGTCTGCAATTGCTTCCATCCAGCCTTCCATTTCTCCTCAGAGGGAATGGCTCCCTGAACAAAATACAGTCTGAAGAAGCAGAGAGGTTGTGCCTGGAGAAGCCATCTAGCACTGGGTCCCTACAAGGGACAAAGAAACTGGATGTAGGTGGCTTCTCCAAGGCATACCAGATCCACACTCAGGCTTCCTCCTGTTTGCCTGGACATTTATAGGCAGCGACCCAAAGACCTTTGGGGGCTATGAAGTTAAAACCTTCTGGGATTAGTTGCTAGCAGGACTGGGATAGCAACTAACATTTAAAATTACAACTTCTTTTATCCACATTAAGGAAAGCCTAATATTAAAAAAAGCAAATATCTAATTCTTCCATCTAAATATTTCCTTTCTGTAAGATCTAATTTATAAAAATTCAGAGTACCTGTAGAGCTAACCAAGGTAAGCAGAAACAGCAACTAAGTGTTGAAAGTTCAGACCTTGAAGTGTTCTGAATATTTTCAGTATTTCTCAAAACTGGACATTTTCCAAAATCTTTAGCTCATTTTCACTTTCTGACAAAAATATCACTAAGGTAGGAGAGAAGACTTTTCTCAGCTGTTTAGTATTAGATATTAGCAACTGCTTTGGAGAATTAGGACCAGAAAAACTTCTAAAGGTCTATTAAACTTTTGTAACACCGCAGTGGATTTAACAGTTTTCACACTTTTTCAACTCTAAATCAATGCAAAACAGTGCCACTGCAGCTACAGTACGCACCAAGAGCCAGCTTTGTCCTTAACTGCATATATCTGTGTTTGTGCCTACAACTGTTGAGACCCGATCTTTGGGGGCAAAGGAAAAAAACCAAGCCTCAAATCACTAATAAAGTCATATAAGAAAACCTACTTCGCTTCCTTCCTTCAATTCTAAGTTTGATTCTGCTACATCCCCAATGTAGGTCTGGTGCACATTACAAGTGCCTCCAATGGAATCACTGTCACTTTAGAGTAGTCAAACAATGCAGATTAACAAAATTAGCCTGCTTTTTGACTACGCAATCTAATTGCCTGTACAGTGCATGTTTTGTATCTAAGTGCTTTTGTAAGCACAAGGACAGAAACAAGCCAATGTTTGGGCAGGTGAATATGCGTTGCAAGTCAGGACAAGAGCCCAGAATAATAAAAGGCAAAAAATATGCTTTAAGTCACCTTTGCAACATTACAATTTTGGACTGCTTTGGGATAAACCAGCTCCCAAAGTTTTATTATTGCAAGTCTACATGGCAGTCAAAGAAGCAATAATAGAGTACTGCACATACATCCAAGGTAGCTCATCTCTATCTAGCCTAGCCGCAGAAACAAAGTATAAAACAGTTTATCTACAGTGAAGACTAAATGGTAATTACAGTAACCAACCTCCAGCAGCCCTAGGAGTAGCAATACTTCCACACTCTTCAAAGTTCCATGCACTGTGCTAGAAATCTCAACAGAATCTCAGACTGAAAGAGTACTCAAAAGCAGCATCTCAAGCCAGGTAAGCACAAAAGGCTTGGATTCAGGAACCAGAATATGACCCGTTAAACCTGAACCGGCTATCCATATGAAATTATAGCATTTCTAATTGGTTTCAAGTTATATTCCTACAAATTCAGACACATAATTTCTTAAACAAAATATGCCAAGTCATACAGTTACTTTATGCAAAATATAACTGTTGTATTATTCTGTGCTTATACTTTTGACAGTGTCTTACTGTATTACTTTAGAAAAAGCACTCAAAAAAATATTTGTGTTCACCCATTACTGCATTCATATACACCAAACAGCTGTACAAAATTCTCTATTGATCTCATTAGTTCTCTAACAACTGCTGCTTCTATTTTTCTGAAGTCTGAAACTTCTCAACTATGGATATGAATTTATCAGATGTGAAGGAGAGCAATGTTGCTGCCTGTACAGAAGTGCTGGAACACTTACTGTACCAACATCACCAAAACTGCAAACTCTGTTAGAAACAATCATTTCAGTTGTGCTATTTTTAGCTCTGTTTCAGACAGTGTATCTCCTGTCTGTAGGATGTAATTGCCACTAGAACGCAGCACTACTGTATAAACTACTGGTGGGAAGTAAAGTCCACAGGGAATAAGGAATGTGCTTCAGTCCCAGTGTAGGAATAAAACCAACAGAGAACCCTTGCATTGACACGACAGCATCTAAATTGGGTGCATTTGTAGGTAATCTAGGATGCAAGTCTGTAAATTACCAGATAATTCTCCCTACACCTACTTTTAATAATAACCACTGTGCAGACTGCAGATCCAATGTGCAGTTGCAGTTGAATATTGTAGTATTATGAAGGCTGCACATGTATAACCACAAATGTCCACAGCAGTTACTCTTGACCAGTTGCTAGCATGACAGTGTTTATGTACACCCAGCTACAGAAAAAGGATAAGACAACATGTATCATTTTCTTGGTGACATAAATTGCAAAGTCAAGTGATTTGGCTCATTTCAGAACCCAAAAGTCTCTTGTAAAACTCTTACCACAATATTCATCTCTAACGCTGTAATATGGCTTAAGGCCATAGCTAGTTCTCACACATGCTTACTACTTTTGCAACACCTGGATGAAAACTATTGAGTCCTTCTGAAAAACTAAAGTCAATCCTGAAAATTAAAGAGTTTAAACACATTTTACATGTTCTAGCAGACCTGTGTAATAATGTGTCTCAATCCTATTTTGCAGAATGTGTCAATACAGAGCACATCTCATTTACCCTTACTGTAGGACTCCGTCCGACAGGTTCTAAAGGTGAACTTGGGGGCATGCAGTATTCACTTCGTCATGTACAAGTGAGTTTGTCATCGCCATATAACATCCATGGCCAACAACTTTTAAGGAATGTCCAAACACGATTTTAAGGAATTTTGACTTCCATTCAATAAATGTGTTAGTAGAACAAATGCATTTCCTTTGACTTAAAAAATATATTCAGTAACTAAAAACTCAGAAAACGTTTAGTTTACCTTTGCTATATAAAGTACTAGCAAAAGGAATTCTAACTTTCATAGTTATTGTTTTACAACAGAAAATAGCAGAAGTACAAAAGCCATTTCTCTACTAAACAGAAATGGAAATTGGCTCTTTTCCAACAAGTTCAAGATTAGACTTCTCTAAGAAGTTTTGGTTCAGAGCACAACAGCAGTCTCATCAGTAGTTTATCACCAAACTCTAGAAATGTGTTTCTATGCATCCTGTTTCACAACTTCTGTGGAGGGAAAAAAAAAAAAAGAAAAAAATAGAAGAGACAGTAAGAGAAAAAAAGAGAGAGGAAAAAAGAAATAAAATTTCAAGTCATATCTTCTTAACTGACTTTTAATATCTGTTCACAGTGTAATACAGAACCATCCAAAACCATGCTGAACTAGAAGACATCTGAGGCATAACTATTCTTACATTTATGATGCAGTTTTTTCTGCACAGTAGTTTTGAAAAGGCTACTGACCTAAACATATTAATAGGGCACGTTACTATGTGATGCATACAATAATTTTAGAAACTGGGTTAAATATTTACCAGGTGATATAGGTCTGCTAGAACTTGGTGAGGGTGTATAAGGGATAGGACTGGACACAGTGCGAGGTCTTAATCCTTGTGCAGACATCTCATTAAAATATCTAACAAAAAAAGGTAAAGAATAATTAGATCAAACCTTTTAACATGTGCCGTGTTTTAAATGTTTCACTGTGTTTTTTTCAATTCTCATAAGAATCACATCAGATTAATGAAGGACCAGTCAACTTTAGGAAGTCACAACAGGAACTCTCATCATTGCTGAAGACTCAGATACTGGCTTAACTTTCAATGAAAATAGATGGACTTATCTTAGCTACTTGCAGTTAAAACCATATGCACATATGATTAGAAAGGTACATATTAAGGCCAAGGGTATCCATCATGTCATTCAATCTGACCTATACTACACTTTTGCACTTTACACATCATTTCTACATTGAACTCAGTAGCTTGTCTGGCTGGAGTGTATCTCCCAGAAAGGCATTCAGCGCTAATTTGAAATCATGAAAAGGGGGAAAGAAAAATAATTATTAAAGTATTGATAATTTGTACCACCAGCTGGTAAAAATTTTAGCCTCACAGCTAAAAACGTGCCCTGTTTCCTGCTTAAGTTACTCTGGTATCAACATTTAGCTCATTATGTCTTTTGCCACTGGGACACTGAGACATTTTGAACCTAGGACTTTCTCCCACTAAAGATACTTCTAAGTTGCGTTGCAAGACACCTGCCAAACTTCACTGTGATAAACTCAACAGATTAGAACCTCAGACAAGGCATTTTTCCCCACCTGTAATCATTTTAGCGGTATTTATTTGTACTTTACTCACTGAATACAGTGATGCTTCTTCACAGCTATATAAAAGGAGCTCCTACTTGCCACTTACTGTTTATACCTCAAAAGTAATTTTAGGTATTTTTTCCACAGCACTAGGCTGGCAGCTTTCAGGTTGACTTGCTTACGCAATCCCCACCCAGATATTTCAGTCAATGTCTAGATTAGAGGTTCCCCTTCTCAGCTTCAACTGCACTTATGGCTGCAAATGGGTGCAACTGGGTTTCTATTAATACATTTAGCTGTGTCTCTTTACTGGGCACAGCAAAGCAGCAGGCAAAATTAGGTACCTGATAGCGCTTTGACTCTTACTTGTTTCCCCTTCTACCACAGTGTTGCTCAGAAATTCTTAGTAGCTACATTTATTTCCAGATCACAGAAAAAAAAACACAACATGGAGCACCATTAATAACATTCCTGTTTGACAGAACTCATAGAGAAACTAACTTCTAGGTCTGTGAGCCAGTTTATATACCATTTAAAACATGTTTTCATACTGCATCTTACTGATTTTTAACTAGGATATTCAGAGTTACTAAGCCACTACACCTAACACAGGCAGCACACTGTATTGATACCAAAGTTGGTTTAAATTTGGGTAGATCCTGTAATAGAAGTAACTACAATAGAGAACAACAGAAAATTAACAAACTAGTAAATTAATGTTTAATTAAATATAAGTTTCCTAAAGAGCTACCAGTGGCAAGGTTAGCAAAATTGAACTGACTAGTTGCCTCTGGAACACAAGAATAACTTGTAATGCAGACAGTAAATGTATTACAGCAGGGCAGTGGTCCTTGTGATTTAATATTAATGTATTCTACATAAAGACAATTTCCTGCAAGTCATCCTAGTACCCGGATCAGGTGATGTGGAAGAGCAGCACACCACTGGTATGCTTCCTTCTTTCACGTATTTCCCTACTACTCCAGAGAATAGGATGGAGGATTGAGAAGACAAAGCTATTGCTAGTCAGGAGGAAGTTTTGGGAGAGCTGTGTATTTTGCATTCAGTAAAGCATCTTCATCTACCCCCATCTACAAAAAATACATATCATCAGCTACCAGAATTCAACTGGGGGAAAAAAAGGGATATCTGATCCATTACTACCATCATTTTTAGGAAGACAATGGAAGCTGACAAAAATTTACCTTTTAAAATCATTGCTACATGTAGTTCCACATTTTATTTTACACAGTTCTCCTAAGACTAACCACTCTTAGTACCTGCTTCGTTCTTCCCTTTATTTTGTATTATTTACACTGCAACTATCTGTTTTGGAGCGATTCTGTTATTCCTTCATAGCACCAAGAAAATCAACATGACAATGAAAAATATTAGAAGTACAAAATAGTTAATCCAATTTTCCTGCATTTTATTGATTACCAGTACCTACAACTGGTTGACATAAAAATTAGGATACTCTACATTTTTGACTAATACTGGTAATTCACATATATTTAGACTTTTACTGTATTTCCATAACAATGTAAATATTGGAAGAAAAGATTAGGCTAACAAAAGTAAATTGAAACACCAGAATCCTGTGTTTCTAACAATTTCATTTATATAGAATTCACTATACCTGATTACCAGATGTTACTGGAAATATGTCAGTAGCCTAGTATTTCATTAAAATGAAAACACTACCTTGAACTTTAAGGGTACTCCTTGAAACAAAATATTTTTATTGTTTCTGGGAAATCATGGCTTATAACATATATACCTATGACTCAAGAAGAAATACTTCAGTATCAGAAGAATACACAGCACAGGGTAAGTTTTAAATTTTTTTTAAAGGACCACTATAAAGCCAAAATAATGTAAAACAAAATAATGAGCATTTGATAAGAATTAAGAATGTTTTATTCAAAGTGTACTTGAACTCTTTCAAGATATAACAGTCATATGACATGACATGAAAAACACACTAAAAGGCGTCATATAAAACCACGAAAAACTCAAGACTATCCCTAAGGTCAGTGCAAGCAATGCAGCTTGCAGTAGAGAAAAAAAATAATCAAGGATGTTACAGTTTGGACATCAAGAACAACCCAGCAGTTCTGGAAATGCTTCCTCTAAGTCTTTACACAGCATCCTTTAGTATTTGGCTGAACACAAGTATATTTCTGCAAAGGACAAATTAGCCCCAAGTAAGGATGTTGTTCCTACGTCACACAATTCCTTGCAGTTACCAAGCTGGGGCAAAACAAAGATATGAATTATCATGAGTCTCAACTCCACAGCTATACTTATTTCAATATATATTATCAAAACCCTAAACAATCTTCAGACACAAAGATTTCTCTCTCACTGTTAAAACTAATGTAATTTCTACACAAGTGTGATACAATTCTACTGAAGATGTTCCTGGACCATGCTGAAATTTGATACATATATTAAACCCATATAAAGGTTATTTCTATAAATACTTATTCAATAATATTCAAAAAGAAATATAAGTACTGACTAATAAGCTCAGTGCCAACATATCTGGATGGCTAGAGAATACGAACCTTTCATCATCCATTTCTAAGCTGGATTCACTTTCTGACAGTTGCCTGCAGAGTGCTTCCCTACGTTCCATTTCCCTCTGTAATTTTCTTTGAAGTCTCAAGTTTTCTTCTCTCATATGTCGCTCCTCTTCTAAATATTGTGCCATCTTCTCTGAATCTGAAATTCAGAATTTTGTTAAAATTTGATTAAAATTCAATTTCACAGAGAAGCAAATATGCCAAATTTTACTTCAGTACTTCAAGAATGATGGTGTACAAAATGCTCAGGGTGGATCACTCAGAATTCTCATCTCTCATTCATTAGTTCAAAGCCTAATTCAGAACAATAGCTACTAAAATAAGTTACGGCTGACAGCAATTTTGGAAATAAAAGGTAAAAAGCAAAAAAAGGTTTAAGTATTTACTTAAATAAATTTGAAAAGAAAGGAAAAGGTAATGAAGAAAATAAAATCAAAACCATAAAGAAGAAATACTTTGAATCCTGCTCCATTAAATAATGCTATTTCACATTTAGAGAGATTTTATTGCAACACACAGAAGAAATTATTTTAAAGGTATATTTCCATTTCAAAAGAGGAAGCACAAAAGTCCTAAAACCCCCAACACTCAAACTCGTATTAAAATGCTACCTTAGATGTATTTTATGGCATTCTTGCAATTATACATTTTATCATAGAGACTGGCCAGCAAAACAGGTACTGATACCAAGAGACAACAAGTAGTTTACTCTACATCAAAGGGCAATTTGAGTTTGTATTTCTTAACAAGCTGAGGAAACATCACTTAAATGGTCTATATCACTTTAAATAGCTTGTGATACAAGTCAAACTACAGAAAGCTACGAAGCATTTTGACAGATTATTTAAATAAAATGGAACACACGATGAAGACTTATGACACACAACGCATTTTGCAAGGTTTTACAATGTTTGATCAAGTTTACAGTTAATTCCTTGATATTAAAAAAAATATTATGGTTCATCGTGCTTTGTGATCACTTTGTTAAGCAGCACCCTTCAATCAAAAGAATATTCCTGTTTTAGAAGACTGTTCCCAAACCATCAACAATACATGATTTATGTCGCTTCTGTGGAAATACCACTTCTAAATGTAACAGTATCTCTTATTTACAACTGCTGCTATACAAAAACAGTTCCTAGACTAGAAGTAAGAGCTTCAGGAATACAAAATGTAATACTAATATCAGAATTCAGCACACAGATTTTATTAAATATTTATGAATAATACTAGAGGTTCTCTAACGACCACATATTGCAAACAACAAACTGAAAACTACATTTGAGTTCCATCTTCTGCTTGCAGGCTAGAGCACCCACCATTTCTATCAGTATTGCTATTCAGATTGCAGCTCTGTTTAAAGCGTTCACAAAGGGAAAGAGTACTTTTAAACCCAGATCTTATTTTCAGTGGGAATTTGACTTTAAATGCTTTTAAATGCTTAGTCTAAAGACCAAAAACTCAAAACCAAACCACATAAAAATAATAAATAATACCTGAAATGAATTTAATTAGGCTAGATTTGTACAAAGAGTACTTTAAATCCAAGGCCTTGCCCTCGTTCTGAAGTTCAGTACACGAAGGCTGCAGCGCAGAACTGGCAAGTACAAAGAGCAGCAGTCCTTATCTTGTTTTAACTGACACAAATTATTAACACCACACACTCGCGCCCAAGGCCTCTACGAAAGAGCACCCTCCCATCATTCTGTCTTCAAGGACAGCCACTGCCTCTGGCAAGCTGTTTCTCTAAACAGGGTTTGAAACATTCCAGTTAGCCTGTCAAGACCAGCACACTATGGGGGAAGAATATTGCCTGTTTCCCACTCACTCCAAATTTTTCTGTCTATATGGTTAGGTATCTACTTACCTATCAATTGAAATATAATGCAACTGACCAGGAACTAGGCAGAACTGATAATATGTGGATAGAAGTTTTAGATGTAGCAGAAGGAGTGAAGAATTGGCACTGTGAAGATCACAGGAAGGCACAAGAAACCTTCCTGCCAGCTGAGGCCACATGCTCAGAGTCACAGCCTCCGCTCTTTAAAGACAGGGCAAAAAGCAGGCTTTCTGCTTCTGGGTAAGGGACCGTGATACTTGTCACAACAGGGACACAAGGATTTCTACCCAACTATTTATTCTGTCACCTTCAAATCAATCTTACATAGGTAAGAACAAAATAAGATTACTTGTTCTGCTATACTGTGAAGTTAAATAGCTGCCTGAAAAATTAGGCTAACACAGCTACCAAAAATTGTTTAAAAGGAGTTGCAATCATTAACAAGTGAAATTCTAACGTAAACTGAACTTTATTTTGCTAGCTGAGAATTCGAGTAATTCGTAATTTATAACAAGACTCTTACAAAGTAGGCCATAAATACGTTTTGAAAAATCTGTACATTGAAATACTTCTGTGTCTCAGAAAAAAAGAAAAAAGAAACATTTTTTTTCTGGCCCAAAATATTCAAGAAATATTTGTTGATTCACCCAATTATCCCTCTAATAAAGCTAAAAAAAACCAAAATGCAGTATAAATGCATCACTAAGAAATAATTCTGCAGTTATGAAAATGTTTTAACTCAAACCTGCCCTATTTTTTTTCACTTCTACATTAAATTCAAACTCATGAAAGCATATATAAAGTTACATTATGCAAACTTAAAAAGATTTAAAACAAGTTGTTTACTCACGCTGTAACTGTGCAGCCCTCAGTTGTTTCTTTAACCTCTCCACTTCATTCTTTAAAAATCTGATATGTCTCATCATATTTTCTGGAGAATCTATCTCCATTGATATGTCTCTGGGCGATGGTGGAGCAGATACTGGCTGGTCTAATTTCTCCTGCAAAATTCTGTATGAAAAATAGTTCAAACTTTACCTTCAATTCAAATGACAACAAAAACCCCTTATCTCCCCCAGAAAGCTACTGCAAGGACTCTGACAGGTATACAGGATTTATTTAACTACTGGTTTTGGTGACAGAATTTTGGGAGGACTTACGATGCCTTTTTTTTTTTTTTAACTCAATATAAAAAAAGGTAAAATTTGCTGTCCAAGTACAGGACTACATATAGTTACCTCAGTTTTATACTCAAACACCACTTATTCCACAAAATCATTTCTAAGCCAATAAGCAAATTCATTTAATCTCTTATGAGTTTACATTTATGTTCTTAGAGGAAGAACACATATTTCAAGATGAAAAGATGAGTAAAGCATGTCTATGGTGAAACACAAGCTTTTCTGCATTTCACCATTACCATAAGAGAAAACTTCACAGACATTTTCTGTAGCATACTCAAATAGTCTCAAACAATAGTCTTTTTGTTTTTCTAAATCTCCAAACAGGTATTCTATGCAGTCAGGGTTTCAAATACCACAAATAACTGTAAACTCAGGGGTAATGAATTTCTCTTATAATGATATAAGCATATGGTAGATATCAAGTGTTCTAAATTATGATTTTTGGAGTTAACAGTGAAATACCACGTTTCTCTGGGCCACGAATATAAAGCCGAGCCCAAGCCAGAAGCTTTAAGAAGAGTCTATCAGCAGCTAAAAAAAATTCAGCTAATTCCTCCAACCTTTCCCAAGTCATTTCTTATACAACTTAGTTTCATCTACTTTAAGCAATCAAGGATCTGACATCACGTAAACAAGGAGCTTTACAACCTCTTTAACTTCCAGGTTTTCATAGATTAAACTCTTATGGGACAGAGATTAACATATTAATCCAGAACATTATGTATTAAATGATATCTCTCCCACAGTGACAAGACAAACCGCTTTTCTGCTTCAAGTTTATCCATCCTCTTCCAGAGACGATTCACTAGCGCTTCTTGTTCTTGTTCCAAAGTATTTTCAAGGTCGATCTTCTCACGTCTTAGCTGGAGAGGAAAATCAATCAATAAGAATGATAGAAATACATTTTTTGCAAGGAACTGTCATTAGGAAAGTTCATTACTAAAATAACACTCTTTTACATGATGCTCTATGACAGCAAGAAGCTGAAGAAGAGACAAAAACAAGGCACACAACACACTAGTCAAAGATACTGTGAAAAATCAAGAGATTCAGGAGTTACACAGTTATCATCTCCTTAACAGAAATTTTTGCTCACAGAACTTGTTGTCTCTGGAATAAGGAGGAGCTTGAAACCTGGACACTTTGTCACTGATGACAGGACAAGCCTATTCAACGACAAGCCTATTCTATGCACCTCTGAAGTTCCAACTGAATTAACAGTCCATCACACCAACATTTATTGTTTTGAAAAATTTTAGACTTTTTTAGTGGAAGAATCAGTTAAGTAAGCCAGAAGCGGAAGAGGAGCCATGTTTGCCTTGTGTTAGATAAAGGAGTGACATAACAAAAACAGTAAGGAAAAAATTACATAAACTGTCTTAAGTGTTACGGTATCAACCCTTACTAGCAGAAACAAATGGATTTCCATTTTAGCAAAGACTTTATAGAAATAAATGCTTAATGACATTATTTCCATTCATTTACTGTGTGAACAAACATTTTTGATTCTCCTATAAGTTAATGAAAGCCGTAGAAACACACCTGAAGAAACTGATCACCAGTATTGTTGTGCCTGAAGGCTGACACACATGCTCTGATGAAAGACCAAAGAAAAGATCTGAAACTCCACGTTTTCAGAAATATGAAAACACATTAGAAACAAGTATCTTCCTTTCCTGATCTTGAGCGTTGTCCCAGTTCCTCCCGGTGTCAGGATATTAAAGTTTTGAGGATTAACACCTTGAACTGAACTAACAGGACAAGTGACTGCAGCATCCTGACCAGAGCAGTGAATTCAGAGAACAGGTGTATTTGTTTTGTACCTGATAGTTTCAGGTGTACTTTGCAATTTAGTCTACTCTAGTCAATTAATTTGTTAGGAACATGATACTATTCTGAACTAAAATAAACAGGATGGGATTAAAACTCAAGACCAAACCAGCAAGTCTGTCAATACTAGTGCAATCTACATGGGTTCAAAGTTACATTTCAATCAAACATCATTTAATTTTTACCATCACAACATGGAAACAAGGAAGTATCACTTGCTTTTTTGGACCTTAATCTTCCCTTCAAAGAAAGAGAAAAATCCCTTTAAAACTCCCTAACCATCTAATTGTATTTTTTCTCTCTCTCTTTCATGCATATACCTTCAAATGCAGCTAAAATATCCATTGTGTCTGTACTTCTGGATTGCCGCTTCTTCAGTCTACTTGCAAACTTACTAAAAAGCACAACTGTTCTTTCCTAAACTGGAGATCTTCCAAATCAATGAAAGTGGAATATCATCTCTGCCTAAGGCTGCTATCCCAAATTTCACTTCTCTGCTTTTCATCTGCCCCTCCCCCTTTGTAGCTTTAATTCTTTGCTGATCTCCAAGAATATCTTTCTAGAAGAAACATGGAAGCCAACATGACCACTAAAGGCAAATCATGTCTGATAAATTTGGTGGCTTTCTACAAAGGGGTTACAATGTCGGTGCATAAGCCTGTAGATGTGCTTGGGATTGCCTTGACCCGGGTGCAGGACCTTGCACTTGGTCTGGCTGAACTTCATGAAGTTTGCATGGACCCACCTCTCAAGCCTGTCTAGGTCCCTCCTGGATGCCATCCCTTCCCTCCAGTGTGTCAACTGCATGACACAGTGTGGTGTCATCAGCAAACTTGTTGAGGGTGCACTCAATCCCACTGTCAACAAGGCCAAGTGCAAGGTACTTACTTTTTTTATTTAGAAGTAACATTCTACACAACCGTCACTACTACAATTTGGCTACCTACCAATCACCTGTGGCACAAGCAGCTCAGATGAGAGAAAGCAACAGGAGGAAGGACACAAAGCATAGAGAATTCATGTTCCATATCTTAAAAATAATAGTTTAGTGAACATATGTTGTAACTATCTGGTCACTGATTACAGAGACAGACCTAGTAATGCAGCCCTAGATTATGTTCAAAGCATTGCCAAAGTACTCCTTCCAAGCCCCGTTTAACAGGTCTCCCAAAGGTTATGTTGAAGCGTTGTGGCAATCTCTCTTCCTTAATTCCCTATGTGTACAATAAAGACAACATTGCTCTGCTCACAACTTTTGGTTGCTTCTTGCTAGGTACAGCACATGCCACAAAGGTTGTTGATTCAGCTGGTTAATTAGCACAATAAACCTTTTTTTTTTTTTTACATTTGTGTAAGAGAAAAAAGCATGCTGAAGTTCAAAGTAACTTGAGATTTACTATATCTTACTGTAAGAGGAAACAAAGGTATACATTGCATTACATACCAATACGTATAGAATTCTGACAGCTAAATTTAACATCTTTGTGAACAAATTAAGTTTTCAAGGTGAGATATTTGCGAGAAAGACCTTTGAGCATTTGTGCTTTTTGAACTAGCTATCACTGATATTCCAATGTAGCAAGAAGTTTTGAGTATTATGATTTCACAAGTATGCCCAGAACAATGATACAAAAATAAATTAAGATTTCAGCTGTGGCTCATGCTAGCATTTCAAAGACTCAACCAGTTTATTATGTACGCTTACTTTGCATTTTGATTAAGCGGCCACTACCACCACCTTGTGGCTAAGACAGTTACTTCAATCTCATGTTAACTTTCATGCTGGTTAAGGATTTGCTGGCAGCTATGTCTTCCTACCTTTCTATTTTTCAATTTGTTCCACAGATCTCTCCATAAATAATGCTAGCATAAGAATCAAGAGAACCCATTTCATCACTAAGATAGCCATTAATTAATTTATCCACAATGTCAACAAAAACAGGAGAGTCATACAAAACCGGCAGAAATTCAGATTACCAGGAACAAAAAATTCCTATATCTGATGAAAAGTACATTTCATCAGAGAAAAAAATTCACAGAAGTAATGTACTGTATTTACACCACCCAAATTTTTGGACTGCCACAAGCAAGAAAAATTAATTTCTTTAACAAGCCTATATGTTTCATCAGTTTGCCTTTTAAGTCAATAAGACTTCTACTAACACCACTGAGATGCTTTGATGCACATGCCTAAAACTAGACATAAGAGCAGTCCCAATGTTAAGACCAGTGGAAACATGACCAAAACAGGTGGTGTTTTATCTCTGCAATCTTCATAACTGTCTAGGGAGAAAAGGAGTTGGATGTAGTTGAATCTCAAATCTTTTTAAGTATACACAGAGCTGACATCTCACAGTTCCGAGTCCTCTGCTATCCAAGCTGCCACAAAAAAGGTGACCTGGAGCACAACTGGATCACATCCATATTGTTTACTGTTGTGCTTAACTGCTCTCAGAAGTGACAGTCTTTCTCACTAGCAGCACGTGGCTGATGAACAGCAACAAGAAGCATTGCTCACAAAGAAGTTCTGTTTGCAAAACTCACAGCTGTCCAGCAGACATGAAGGCCTATAGTAAAGCTAATAAAAGTTATAACGGCAATAAAAAAAATAATCAAAGTTTCTCATAATAAATTATGTTAATGATGTGTTGCTTTGAAAGTCAAACTGGCTATTCTACATTCTTGATAATGCCCAGTTTCTTACATACTTAAAAAATTAAGTCAAATCTAATACAAAACAAGTATTTATTTTTTTTCAGAATCTTTGGTTTTACAGTCATATCATTCTGAAAGTAAAGAGTTACCTGCTCTAGGGTGAGCTGCTTCGATATTGTATCATTTTCCAGTTTTTTAATCTTCTTCATTAGTTTGTTCACTTGAAATTCCTGTTCCTGCTCTAAATGCTGCTCCAGTTCAGCTTTCTCATGCTGCAGCTAGAAATTTAAAAGACACAGAAGTATTTTAAACACACAAATAAAAACATGAAACATTA
This sequence comes from Tringa solitaria, assembly GCA_026413425.1. Taxonomy (NCBI): domain Eukaryota; kingdom Metazoa; phylum Chordata; class Aves; order Charadriiformes; family Scolopacidae; genus Tringa; species Tringa solitaria. Next base: position 7,944,730 of record JAOXJM010000002.1, on the reverse strand, counting down.
CACACCTTTTATACTTTTATTTACACTTTTATTCTTACTGCACACTAAGTTGTCTACTGGGCACAACCCACCCAACAGCCCTTCAAAAAGTAACATCTTAAACTGTGTTCCATTTGCCAACCAGATGGAAGTAAAATACATTTCCAAATATTTAATAAAGTCAAATCAAAATAGATACATTATATATAGCATATAAAATAATTACAGACATTTCAGAAGTCAGAAATCTATCATAATGTTCACAAAAGCATTAATTTTAATCTAAATGCATCATCTCAAGAGCACCCAAAGCATAAAATGATGGTCTTAGCACTTCCTTCTCCCAGGCAGCTGAAAGCTTAGAATTGTGACTGAAGTTATATTACTGAAATTGCTGTTCAACAATATATTAAAAAAAAAAAAATAAAATCTAATTTCTATTCCTATGCTATCAGGAATAAAAAGGTTTTGATGACATAAAAACACTGGTTATTTCAAACTAATTTTCCTAAACCTAAAATTTTCCTAACACTTAAGGGAAATTTTTTTTCCAGTTAGTATTTCCAACGAAAAACATCAGTACTCTCAAAGCTCTCAAGCAGATGGAAAGACCCACACACACACATTTTAATATAAATTATGACTTGGAGTAGAGTCACTTTTAACATTAAAGTCAAAATCGCTATGGAATTGCTCTGAGACAGGGATCCAAGTCTTCCTGTGGATAAAATAGTGTGACTGGCACCAAACACATGAATTTGACTTAGGGAAAAGCAAATGTCACCAAAAGACAATGGTGTAATTACACCATGCTCTGGCCATCCACTGAAAATGACAGGCACTTTTTTCCACCTGCTTATTTTCTACTCTAGTTCTTCTGGCTATCACATAACAATACATAAGATCATAGTGTTTAAATGCGTGAGGAAATAGAGACACACCTCACAGTCATGGACACAAGTTGAGATTGCTGGATATTCAAAATGAAGAAATATTCTTTGATTTTTAAACAAGTTAAAATTGCTAATTCATTAATTTGGTTCCTTTTACTGTTACTTAGAGACAAAATGGTCTGTGAAATGCAGCCTGGCAGAGAGTTCAGAGCAGAAAGGCTTGTGTGGAGAGAGCACGAGGCAGGCAGTAACTACTTGGCAACACACACATGGGAGAAGTTTGCTGTTTAACTGTGTTTTCAGGGCTTATTAATTTTGAGATTTTATTTTTCACAAATTAAAATAAACAACAGGATAGTAATTTAAAAATAAATCAGATTTATTCCTCTCACGTAGTAAATTACAGCGTAAAACCCCTGCTGCTCATAGAAATTCCCATGCACTTGAGGAAGCCACCTAGACTCCTACATGGTAATCACTGAGACTATCATGGCAGCTCTTGACCAAATGGTTAGGAAATTTTGTTAAAACTGTCTAGTTGGAAAAAAAGTCATTTCATTTCTTCTCAGGGTTGCTAAGCGAGATTTTCATAAGAAGAAAAATTTATATTCACACGTTTAAATCAAAATACTGTTTGTGTTGTTTGATAATCAAAAATATGAAGTCTCTTACTTCAGTACCAGAGTTAAGGTTGGTTGCAAAAAAACAGGTTTAATATGAAAAGAACATTATTTATTCTTACAACTCTGCAAGCCCCTCTCCTGTCCTTCCCCACCCCTATGGAGCAGCTACAGTTTAAGACTGAAGACAGCCAAAGAGCTCAAGGAGCAGACAGCACACAGATTACCACCTAGCTCAAGGTACATCAGTCTTCATTTTGCTTCACTGAAAAAGCTAGATGTCTTTTTTCACCTAACTAAAAATTAAGAGCAAAGCCAATTGCTGTAATCAGCTCCTATTTAGTTAGCAAATTAAACTATGCAAAAAGGCACATAGCCAGAACCTCTTACTCAGCCTAAAGCCAGCTGCTGCTAGCAGAAAGCGTGTGGCTGGGGACTGCTGGCATTTGCAGACAGCCCAGCCAGTCAGGCAGATCACACAGTTGTACGAAAGCACCCCAAACCAACCTGACAACAAATACTGTTTCTTGCTCTTGTGTGCTTCATGCAGATGCGACGACCATATTATTTAAAGCAAATTGAGCTGCAACAGCCCCATCTTGCTTGTCAAATCATTCCTTTTAAAGCTTGCTGGAATTTCCATCTCACAGGAACTGATGAGGCTTACTCGTTAGATCTGTAACTGCTGTGTAGGACCTACCAAACCCTACCTATGGAGTGTGAACATACTGCAGCCAAAGGACCGTTCCAGCTGGTCAGAAAGCCAGTAAGTGAAGCCAGGAGAGATTTTATTACAGAAATATCTTCCATTATGATTTTAACATAAATACAGCAGAAATCAAAGTGACTGGGAATAAAAAGAAACGCGCAAACATTTTCTCCCCAAGTACTAAAAGGGATTATAAACTGAAAGCCCTCTCAGACATCCTGATGAACATACTTTATTGTATTACTCCCCTTCATCCTTTCAGCTTCATTATTCAATGTGGGAGAAAAACACTAATAACACACCCCAAAATACATATTAATGGTGTCTGTCACTGACAATTGGGTAAAATAGTTTTTCCCTTTTACTGGCTTTGATCACAGCAACAAACCAAAACAAACAAAAACCAGTTAAAGCTGAAACCCTAACGCTGAAAAACAGAATTGTTAACAATGAGAAATTATTCATTGGTAAAACACTGGTGGATAGTGTTTATTTCACTTAGTAAAGCGAGAGAGTATTTTCAAACTGGTTTTAATTATATGCAATTACAGCAACAACTGTTTACAGATACACCAAGGACTGCCAGCTAAAGAGAAAGAAAAAATGTATTAGAACTTGTCACCTTGATGACAATGTCTTATAGACCTTGAATTGCATATGAAAACTGTAGGAGAGATGCTGGGGGAATTTTCAGCTACGTAAGATAGGACATGGGTTTGGTGCAAGAAAGACTATAAATATTTTAAAGTGAGAATATGGCTATCAAATACAAAGCTTAGCAGCAGAAAGAGTGCATGCATTAGTTCAGGTAAGGCCTATATAACTACAGTGATATGCTTCTCTCTCTACAAGGTAAGGTTCCTGATACAATGTCGGACCGCGTTGACCTTACATCCTTACTGCACTGGCTTATTCTGGGACAGTGGAAAGTGTTTCTATGAAATAATGGAGCTAATGGAAGAAGCTCCCCCTTAAAAAAAAAACCCTCATTTATCCCCCAGATTATGACCTCGCATATGATACCGAACAGTCTATTTTGAGTCCTCCATCCCTCAAAAGTTGTCCAAATTCCTTCTTTGATGCATCCTGAAAGTCCTATTTATTAACAAATTTGTATCAGCAGTTTGCTTCCTCTTTATGTCCAGATGTTCATCAATTAAAACATAGATGAGCTGACTCTGTTTATTCCACATAATCACATTTGCATCCTTGAGCTGACGCATTGATTTTGGAGAGCAGGAAGTGTAATAGCTTATGTTTACAGACTTATAATTTTTGAAAGAATTGTCAAGAATCAGATTTGCATGAGAAACAGTTCTGTATAGCCTCCCAATTACTTAATCTGCCTGACTACACATTATGCTATTACCTTGGTATGTCGTAACATTTTACTTTCAAGGACAGATACTTGGACCAATTTGCACTTCCAAAAATATAAGTGTATTGAAAAAAAAAACATCTGTATTTGATTTTGAAAAGGACTGTTGCACAACTTAAAGAATAACTGACTTTTAAAGTTCAAACAATATTAAAAATAATTACTCTTTTGAGCAGCCTTGTTTCATAAAAGCAGCCTTGTTTCACAAATTTTTACTACTTTAAATTTCCAAACAATAACTCAACAAGTCCATGTCCACAGCTGCAAGAACAGATCCTGCATCAAAACACATCTAATGGTACTCTGCAAAATATTAATACCATTCTATAATGACTAGAGATCAAGGACTCTATAAAAACATTGTTCCAAACTTTCCAGACACTTAGTCAGGTAGACAAAAATATAATTAAAGTACATGGGAAAATATAGTGAATGTATATAAAGCTTGTAAGAACTTCACCAAGAATGTGTATGTTATGTGTATCAGTCTGGCATACAGTAAAATGTTTTAAAATTTATTTCTTACAATATTGAAAACTCTTAATGTAATTCTGGTTTAGAATAGTAATGCACATCATACTGAACCAGGAAATTCTTGATAGGGTGTTAGCGAGAAGCGCTGCAGCTCATGCTCTGGCAGACAGCTTTCACATTTAAAACGTTTTAACATTCTGGAAGTTCATTCCAGATGCCACTCTGAATGCGATGCATAAGCCCCTGTAACCGTGACAAACAAAGGTTTGACAAAGCAAAAAAAATACAAGCACTAGGAAAAAAGTCCCTCTGCTAGGTGGCTTTCAACTGAATAATACGGGAGTAATTTTGACACAGCCACAGACTAGTAAATACTTGAAAAAATAAGAGAGTACAAATCACACGCAGTTTACCAGAAGTACACCTCTCCCTCTGTTCCAAAAAGCAAAGTCTTAGACAAAACAGATTCATATGCATTTTTTTTCCCTTTAGTCATACAAAAAGCAGGAAGCCATTTGATGCACAATGTCTGACAGCATGAATTTTGAAAGTCTAGTTCTAGGTCAGACCAATGTTGCCTGGCAAACACAGAGATTAAGGGTTTAACCCCAAATAGCAGAGAACAGTGGAACAACCAATTACTGACCACACTTCCACACCGGAGACTACTGTACTTCTGGTTAAGTCATCATCCAAAGTCTGCATCTAATTTAGCTAGAATTCTCTCCACAGCAAAGATACCAAAAATGGAAGTGGGCATTTATCATTTCATAGCCTTATAACTGTCTCATCAGTCTTGCATCCTCTAATAAAGACAGAATTTATACATTCTAGTACGTGATGTTAAGTATTGGCACTCACAAATCTCAGGAAATTCAAAAAAGTAAATTGTAATTACTTTAACTTTCTGTGTCTGAAAAGCGTTAGTCAGGAATTTAGCACTACACCTGTGTAACAGGAAGAGTATCCTAAACTATAAAAGACATTTTAATAAATACAAAGTTGACCATGTGATGTGTGCTAATAATGCCCTCTTTTCCACAAAATGAGTTTATCTGTAATATGAGGATTTTCTCTTCTCAGAATTTTTTATCTGGCAGTCTACGTGGGTGTAATTCCCAGGATTCATAATCGAAGAATCATAATTTCCAAACAATAGGTAGGCTCCCAGAAAACAAAAACCCATGTCAATGTTATTTGCAGTTCTTTCCTACTCCAGAAAATTGCCCGCAACTCACCAATATTCTAATATCAACTTACTAAATCCATGATTACTAGAGAGATAGAAAATTATTTTCCTTTTGCCTTTTCCTCCCTCCACCCTCTATTTTCCCATCCTTTTCTCCTTCTTTTCCCTGCCCATCAGCAGCGGGGGGAAAGGGGCGAATCGCGCGAGCAGCTGCACGGTCCTAACTGCTGGCTGGGCTTAAACCACAACAATAGATACAGCGATTTAGTTGCTGCAGAACTTGTGCAATACAAATTTTTGTACAAGGTGAACTCTTTATATGAGTTCAAAACCCTTCAGCCAAATCAAGTGTAATTTATGCTTTTACTTTTAAAGTAACCTTTACTTTGGTCTACACAATGTATAGTGCAGTCCCAGGTAACCTGGTTCTGTAGCTGATTTCTACATACCTCTTTCGGTTAAACACCACTGCTTGACATACCATTTCTCCCTTCACTGGGAGAGACTTCAGTGAAAAGCTTTTTTTATAGTGATATTTACATCTTACTTCAGTTAGAAAAGAACAGTTGATGTTCCTACTTTACTGCCATCTGCTTCTTTATTTTTCATAAAAATGTATGACTTTGAAAGCAAAAACACATCTTATTCAGAAACATTGTCAGTCCTCAAAAATAGCAAGGGGAAACAGCAATACCAGATTGAGGGTGTTTTATCTTGATACTTAACTTACTATGTGATAGTAGGCATCAAATAGAAGTAGTCATGGAAGTCCTAGTTTTCAATAACAAAAGAATCAGACGGGATTTCAGCAACCTGGCCTAGTGGAAGTTGTCCCTGCCCATGGCAGGGGGGTTGGAACTAGATGATCTTTAAGGGCCCTTCCAACCCAAACCATTTTATGATTACGTCTAATCACACATGAACCAGCAATGTGCACTAACAGCCCCAAAAGCTAACTGCATCCTGGGCTGCATCAAAAGAAGCGTGGCCAGCAGGTCAAGGGAGGCGATTCCGCCCCTGTACTTTGTTCCTGTGAGATCCCCACCCGGAGAACCGTATCCAGCTCTGGGGCCTTCAGCATAGAGAAGACATGGACCTGTTGGAGCAGGTCCAGAGGAGAGCCACAAAGACAATCAAAGGGCTGGAGCATCTCTCCCATGAATACATGCTGAGAGTGTTGGGGTTGTTCATTCTGGAGAAGAGAAGGCTCCAGGCAGACCTTAAAGCAGCCTTCCAATACTTAAAGGGGCCTGTAAGAAATATGGGGAGGGACTCTTTATCAGGGAGAGTAGCAACAAGATGAGGGGTAATGGTTTTAAACAGAAAGAGTGTAGATTTAGTCTACATATAAGGAAGAAATTTTTTACAATGAGGGTAGTGAAACATTGGAACATATTGCTCAGAGAGGTGGTAGCTGCCTCATCCCTGGAAACATTCAAGGTGAGGTTGGATGGGGCTCTGAGCAACCTGATCTAGTTAAAGATGTCCCTGCTTGTCACAGGGGCAGTTGGACTAGATGACTTTTAAAAGTCCCTTCCAACTGAAACTATTCTATGATTCTATGACTGTAACGTTCTTTCCAAACAGTTTGTTTCTTAACTGCAGGGCTAAACATGCCTTAAGTCTCCACCTACAGAACATAAGAAATGCTTAGAACATACAAACTCGGTTCTTTAAAACTGACTAGTTTTTCATGACGAAGTTTATAAGTAATGGCATGAAAAAAGCTATAGTGGATAACACCAAACCTTCACCTAACTTACTACACTGTCTCCCACAGAGGCCAAAAGCAGGTATTTAGGTAAGTCTATGAGAACACAGCAAGCATATACAACACTTCTAACAAATACTTACCCATTTTCCAAAAATTAGCAACTTGTGTAATGAAAGAAAGTTTCTCTGCCATAAATTGTCCCAGCATCTTCAATTTTTTATTTTTAGCACCCAACTGATGTGTTTTAACCCAAAAGAAGCAATTGCAAACTTACAGATAAAGTCTCCTTCAAACATTGCTGCATATTCTTGTATATAAAGCTAATATTTCAGGACTCCTGTTACACATGAAATACTCCAGAAAAAAAGTGTCTGTTTCACTAACATTTTAAATTAATCAATAACTCTCTTCTGTAAGACATTTAACATTTACTTTAAGCTACATCCATTTCTTTGCACCTCTATCCAAACTTTCAGGTTCTGAAATGACTATGACTTTGTAGATGCAAACTCTAAAGCAACATATTAAAAACCACTTACTCGCTCCACTACTTGTACTTTGCTTTTATCAAGTGTCAAATGCGTAACAGCTACAACCTGACCACATCCCTATGATTGCAGTCACACTAACAAAAAGTTCACCCACCAGTTGGTCCTGAGGGTCCTGGGAGAAACATCAGTAAAAGCACCAATTACCTGCATCAGTTTTCTTGAGAGCTCATTAGTGAGAAATTCCTCTTCTTTTTCATAGTTTACCGCAAGTGTTTCTTTTTCTTTCTGCAGAGCTTGAATCTTCTTAAATAGAGTATTACTGATGAATTCTTCTTCCTGTTCTGCCCTTGCTTGCTGTGAAGTAAAGACATATTTTTATGAAAAAAGGGAGCAAGTTTCCACATTAAAAGCTGCAATTATTCCATTCCTCTTTAAATGCCCCCCACCTCCTTTTTTTAATCTTGTTCATCGTCCTCGAGAACAGCAGGCCGGATCTAAGTGCTGCTACCATCCCCTTTTCTAACATTATTGCACCTTCCTTTTTTGTTCCCCATCTTTCAACTTAGGAAACTACACTGGTGCTTTACAATGGTCTCCCGCTGTACTGGGTACTGGTGAGGCCCCGCCTCGAGTACTGTGTCCAGTTTTGGGCCCCCTACCACAAAAAAAGACATCAAGGTGCTGGAGCAGGTCCAGAGAAGAGCAACAAGGCTGGTGA
>JAOXJM010000002.1:7920406-7936465 GCA_026413425.1 Tringa solitaria | reverse complement strand
TGGTTGGACAAGATGATCTTGAAGGTCCCTTCCAACCTAGAAGATTCTGTGAAATGCACAAACTCCCCAGCCTTTTAAACTTCATAAAAGCATTACTGATTCTCAGATTCACTTTTACATACTTTATTCCTAAAAACAAACTCCTCTCTAAACATTCTCCATTATGAGCTGAAGCAGCAACTCTGGCTGCAGTATTCAGCACCATGTCTTCTTTCCAGATCCCTCAGACTGCAGCCCAGCTTTCTAAGAGTCAAATAATGCACTTATTCTTTCACACAGATATGCCTTGCTTCTGAGCCACACACAGCACAGCTCATCTCACCAGGATTTCTATCCAACCGCCCAGGAAAACTTCTTACTTCTCAGCATCGTTACTTCACTATGTACATCAACTTTAAAAAATGCCATGTGGCAGCTTTACCCCCAGGATTTCCAAATTTCATAAGAGGAGAGATACTCTGGAAATCTTCCCCATGAAGAATCACTAGAGAAGAGAATTTCCATTTCAGCCCTCATCTAGCAGTTAGGTGCTGCTCCACAGAAAGCCAGCCTGTGAGCTCGCTCCCTCGCATCCCCTACAGTTCAGATGTTTGTATGTTTTTTTAATGTACATATTAGAAACTTAATAAATGGAACACAGAAGTTATCTTTTGGAAGTCTGCTCTAAAAGGCCACAAAAGGTATTTTATATGGGCAAATGAAAGATCACAGGTACAAACCGGTAGAGCCAAGTCTTAATTCCACAGTCCAATCAAAGCCCAGAACAGCAGAATGACAGAAAAACTGAATTCCTGGAGCCACCACCTTTAACAAATGAGACAACATAGTGCTTTCTAGGAAAGCTTCTGTAGTGCTTCTGCAATAAAATCCATATCACTTGAACAGCAGACTTGTGATTTGTCCCCATTCTAATAAAATGGTATGAGCTTATAGCTTACAGTACGTAAGGATTCAGTAAGTTTTATTTCAGTAAAATTTGATAGAGGAAAATTTAAGAACTGAAACAGAAGCATAACTAGAGTTTTACTGAAAACTTAGCTTCCATAATCTTCTGCCCAAAAAGTGCCAAAATAACTCTCTCTTTATACATATTGCACACTGGAAAATGCTCAAAAGACTTCATTATGTCAGTGATCTTTTAACTGGAATGATATATTCCCTAGCAGTCCAAGAGACAATTACTTAATTACAGAGACACCTTTCATGCCTACAAGAAAAGTTACTTGAACATAAATGTCTTTAAATCCAGTATCATAACATCTGAAGCGGTGGTCTGAAAACTTCTCAGCTGAGCCTTCCATCAAGTCCTTCTCTTCAGACCTTTATCTCTGCCTTCTTGCGTCTTTTCCCACACCTATTGCTTTTTTTTTTTTTTTGGCCTCTTTCTACTGTCTATCTGCCACCACTCCCTTTTCCCTGTCACCAGCGAGCTGGCACAAACCCAATCTGAAAAAAAAGAAAAGAAAAGAAAGGTCTGGCACAGTTTATTAGCTTAGGAGTTTAGGTCCTGAACAGCATCTCCTCTCCAATGTTTGTGCATCTCAATGGCAGAGAAACACTAATCCAGCACGTTCAGCATTGGGATTATGACTTCTCATGTCAAGCCATCGTAGAGTTGTCCAAGTGCTCTGAAGAAATGCTAACTTGTCAGCTCATATCTCAGAGGATTAAAATTCAAGGAATCCAACTGATCTTGATAACATCATCTATCACTTTCTAAATGTGGCTTTACTTAGAGCTACTAGCAATCTTACGTCTTCACAGGCATTTCGGAACAGAGTAAACAAGTCAAATTGCAAGGGTTCATTGTCCTCAAATCGTTAAAATTCATGCATGCTGTTCCAAAATCAACTCCTCTGTTGCCTTCACTACACAGGATTTCTACTGGTGTCTGCTTTTCAGTGGTTCAGACAATAAAAGACAGTAACACAGACCAAACTTACCTAAAATTAAATTAGAAGAAAAGAATCAGCATGTTTCCACTTTGATTTCTGTTCATCTCTAACTTGCACAGCTTTTGTTCTGCTCATAATTTGCACCAATCAAAAGCTCTACAAACCACATTATTACAGCACCGAGCCTGCAGGTAGCCAGATCCTGGTGTTACATTGATGATGGGTGCTTAGGCCAACATGAACAAAAGCTGCCAAGATCCCAGCCCACTCGTAGCCAAACAGCAATGCCCCTCCTTTGTGCTTGCACGGGTGCTCATGCGGCCAGGCAGCAGGCAGAAGGAAACACCCAAAAACTAATCCTTTCCCTTCCTCCTCCCATTTTTCTTTCCTGGATCCACTTCCTAAACTGGCATACCACAGAGGCAGAGTGCTGGCAGGCAGAAACAAAGAATGAACAGCCACAGTTTAGACCTGTTTAAACTGCTCTGCAACAACCTCCTCTGCCTACAGCGTGCAGGACACCAGCTTGCATTCCACTGGCTCAAAGGAAAAGCTGAGTATGATGATATCTGCCTCCATTATACAAATAACCTATTTCTCAACAGAACAAACATCAGGAACCCCACAAACCTAAGTATGAACTGTAAGTTCCAGTTATCTACACATCATATGTAATACAATGAATGTCCATTTGTATTACCCAAGGGTCAACAATTTCAACACAAACTTGGTACAAAAGCACATGATGCATTACTACATTTTGTCTAAATCCAAATAATTTCATTCTGAAACTTTCCCTTCATCTTGTTGCTTATTACTTGGAGATAGTCCAATTATCTTAAGTAACAAAATCGTTCATGTTTGCTTTAATATTGCCTAAAATCTCGAAATCTATTACTCAGTCTATAATCAAACAAGTTGCAAAACAGTCATTAGAAAAATTGAGTTTTTAATACTATTTCCTGCATAGACTTTGTCACTGCAATATTTTCCTGGATGTGAATACACTGTGTTTCCATATGGGTAATATGCCTTTTTATTAAGTATCTGCATTTGAAAAGAGGCTCTGATATGATCAGCAAAAGAAGAGAAACAGAGCACAGAAATCAGAGACAGTAGGTCTTCTACAAGCGTACAGAGTTCTTGGCTTTTTTCTATTATCCATATCACATTCAACGTCCAAAAACACTAACAGCAATTCACTCTGTTCTGTGTACTATATTACAAAATAAATTGCTGAGGCACTGAGTGATATAAAATGATAACACCTGATCAGCCAACCTCAGGAAACCTGAAACAAGCAATCTACTTCCACCAGATTTTCTGCATAACCAACCACAGTCACATCCACTTGTCTCCTGTGTCTCAGAACTCCATGCATAGCTAACTCAGAGCGTTTCATGGACACATTCACTACGGAAAATCTGTAGTTATTGTGGTCAAGACTATAAATGGCAAGGATTTTATTACTTTTCAAGAAATCAAGAATGAAGAGTAAGGAGGGAAAAAAGTATGTCATGCACATAAAACACACAAAATCTTATATTTTCTAGGAAGAAAAATCCTATTATTTCTGTTGCAGTAGCATGTGAAATGTGATCACCAGTACAGCTGATGTGTAAAGTGTTGTGAAAACCTGTCCCTGTGAACTTACAATCCAACAAGCTAATTTTAATAAGAATTAAGAAATATATTTCTCCTAAACTTTATATAGTAACTGAGTATCATATTAGGAAATTAATCTCAGTGGAAGTTATTTTGCCACATGCTGCATATACTAGCACTGTAAAAATTCAGTGCTGAAATACTTTCCTGCTCTCAGTTCTTCTTCTTGTAGATATACCTTTGGCAGAGCAAGTTCACACTGCTAGACTCCCTCTGCCCTCCTGCTTCTAGTACGTGCAGCAGCTTCTGCTTATGGTGCGATGCTCTCTTTCTCTATGACTGGACCATACCCCAAGCACACTGCTCTAGTGGCACTATTTTATGAAGCAGTAAAATCCAGCATTTCTAATGAAGCATCAGCTTGAACACAGTCAAATTTGTTTTTTTTTTAAATAATCATAATAATATTAATAAAATAAAAAATAAAAATCACAGCTCTCTACACTCCCTTCTCCCCCTGGTTAGTTCCTCCAAAAGCTTCACAAACCTTCCTGATACTGCACAATAAGTAAGCAGGCTCAACAATCACAATTAATACCTATGCCTTGGTCAGTGTCAGTACATTATCAGTGATCTGACATGAACAAGTCTTTGCATTTTAGTTTCAGCTCTCACTTCAGGCACATTTTTAGTAAAGTGCTTCACAATCTGCTCCAGTCACCTACACTTGACCACCTGAAAGCCAGATGCCAAGTGTGCCTGGCTTGCATGCGTGCAAAAAAGTGCTACCTGTCTCCAGTAACATCCAGAGTAGAGGTGACACTAGATTTCAGGGAACGTTGTTGGAAACAGCTTAACAAGCACTGCTTTGACCTAATCCACTCTTGAAGGTCCCTCATCTTTAAGGCAAGAGCCACCATGACCTCTTTACCATTCATCCATCTTTTGACAGTGCAAGTTCTCTTGACAGGATCCCATGGACAACACAAGCCTGCAGATGGAGCTGAAGAGCAGTTTCATCTGGTTGCTGCACATTAGAAACTCAATCTTTGCTACTGAATATAGACTGAAAGGTTGGGGCAGCTTCAGGAAGAGATGATCTCAGTTGCTGCACATGTTACACTGAACTAAAGCTGTCACTTCAGAAAATAGCCTTTCCAAAAGTCCTACTAAAAAATATGATGAGGTAAAAAGGGTGTGAAGCGCAGAAGGTTACAGTGGCATGATTTTAGAATATGCAGTTCTTGCATAAAATATAATCTAAGTTTCCCAGTTCTCCTAAAGTACACACTCCTCCTCTGGCAGTACCAACTCAAGTCACTGCTCTGGCCATACTTCCTGGCATCAGTTTAAAACAGTACGGAAAACTACTGGCCTACAAATGCAATAAATATTCCAGTGAACTGATACAGTTCCTTTACAGGAGGAACTTTCACGCTGCAGCTCTCCCAGGCTGGAGCTATTTTTTTCCTACCAACCTTCCAGCCGCACCTGAAACGAGCACTCTGCATGCAATGTGCATTTCTGACAGTGAAAAACACAAACCATCACAAGAGCAGAAGTCAACAGTAACTCAGAGACCGAGGGGTCACACCACTGCCCCTGCCCAGCAGCACACTTCTATCTGTGAGGGCTGAAGGACGAGGAGTTCCACCACAGTCCCAGTATGACATGGGTGCAGCTTTCCCCCCAGGTAAAGGTACTTCTTTTCAGCTGGGTGGCCTGTCTGCAGAGAAAAGAGAGTGAACACTCTTGCAGTTATAGCGGTGAGCTGGAATTCAAGTTCTGGGTCTAATTTGTAGTGTGATTTCCTGTTTAATCTACGGCAATCCCCAGGGTCACTTCCTCAGTTCTGACATAAAAGTACTTTTTCATTTTTTTCTTTTTCTTTTTTTCTTTTTCCCTTCTTTAAGATGCATTTTCAGGAGTGACAGAGCTATACAAGCAGCAGAATTGCACCTTTTTATCTTTGGGTATCCAGTATCTCCCAGAAGCCCCACACTTTTCAAAACAAACAGACAACTACTAATACCTTGGTATGTTTCCTTCAGAACCCCAAGCTGTTGTTTTTTGGTTTTTTTTTTTTTTTTTTTTTTTTTTAAACCCAAACCTAGTTGATGAGGAGGAAAGGGGCTTTTTTGGTTTTTTTCTTTGTTTGTTTTTTTATTTAAAAAAAAACAACCACAATTTACAGGCTTACCAGATGTTATTTCCAAAACACAGTAACAGAGAAAAAAAATAAAAATCAGTATTGAACCTCAGCCTGATAAATTCAGCTACTCTAAATATTACCTATTGTGTAACATCAAAGCCACATGCAGAACTGCCTCAAAACACAATTCCTATTATATTTCAGCTATTCAGTAGATGAGTTCTGCTGCAAGAGAAAAAAAATATCTGGCTTTTATTACAATAATAAAGGAATATCTGTATCATAAGCAATTACTTAAAGTATTAAAATACAGTTCCTTTTAATCTCCATTTATAGTAGGAAATTCTCTCTCGCTTTCATGCACCCACCCCCCTCCTTTTTAAAAGGTCAATTAGGTTTTGGCTGGACATGTCAAAATGCTTCTGTCTCAACACTCCTACTGCTAACCCCAGTCACAGCAAGTTTTTCACTCGATGCCTGCCAAGTGATCCAGCATATTGCCATATGAATCTGCAATGGCCACCGAGTGACTAAAGAAATGAGCTAAGTCAAATGACATAAGACATAAATTTTTCTCCCAAGTCAGTTTTAACCATGATCAGATGTTTTCAGCTCAACATCACTCATGCAGCCTTGTGAGACCTTCTCTCAAAAATTCAGTAACCTTCAAGACATGGGTGCATACACCTTGGTTTGGAAAGTCGCACAAAAAATAGCACTTTAAAAGGGTACTCAGAATTGACCACCTTCTGAAACACAAAAGTTCAGTATTTGTACATGCTAAATAATCTCTTAGCATCAGCAATGAAGTAAGTTGTTTGATGGTATGCAATTCCATTCCACTTCAGATTTGTAAACACTTAAAAAAGCTTCTCTCTCTGCATTTTGATATTAACCTGCAAGAGCCTTGCACGACTGAAACACACAAGTGGCGAAAATTAAATAAGCAAGTTACAAAAACAGGCTAATTTCACAAACATAAATATTTATAAAATTAGTGCATTTGGTTCACTACAGACAAGGCATAATAAGCTATACGAAGTTTATAATTAGTACAATCAATTCCCAAATAGACTTAAATAATTCAAAAGTCATTTAAATGCCTTCAAAACAGATTAAAAAAAATTAGAGTGTACTCTCTTCAAGGGTTTTTATTGCATCAAAATACTGACATTAAATAGTTAATGCAAATGCAGCATGTGAAAAAGCCACATTTTCTGTGACAAAGAAAATGTCAAGACAGGGTCTAGAAAAATGTACCAAACCTCAAGTAACTTTTACTTAGCAGTTTAACCATGACCACACGCTGCTGCGCAAGCCTTAATGTGATTACAGACTGCCTGGCAATAAAGCACCACAAAGGAAAGGTAGCAAGGATGTACAGGCAAACATTAAACATTTCCTATTTCAAGAGCTCGGTGTTATAACCTTAACAATCTGACTATTCAGTAGACACATGCTTTATAGCACTTATTTTTCAGTCATTTAAACATCATCATGTAGAACAAGCTCCCAGACGGTTATCAGGGCTGAAGTCTCTGCTTCCAGTACGCAAGAGCTGTAACCTGAGCCAACAGAAGCTACAGGCCAAGGCAGGAATGACCTAGCAGGAAAATTAAATCTAGCCCACGGACCTTTCCAAATGGCTCTATTTCATGGGGCCGTTTCTCCATCTCATCACTGCATATGGACACAGAGTACACATTTCCTCCACTCGTTGCATTTTCAGTAGCTGCAGATTTCTGACGCGTGTGTGAAATGAGCATAGAGCCCAACAAGCAACAAGCCCAGCTCCCCTAGGTCCTCAAGTTCACTGCATACAAGCAAAATAATTCTTCAAAATACAGGTTAAAAGTTCCTCAAAGGAACCGTAACGACTGCACATGCAAACACGGCCAGGAAGGCAGTAAGAACAGGGCCATATTGCACCTCTCCCTTCCCAGCCCAGCAGAGGCAAGTGGCCATTCCCAGCACAAAGGTAAGGGAATGCCGCTCCAGCAGAAGGTAACCCGTGCTTTGCTGGGGTCTTCCCCATTCCTCTTAGTTTGTACCCGACCAGATCCACAGTGACAAAGGCAGCCAGTATGGAAAATAACACTACACTCTCATATCAAACACTCAACCAAAATTTGAAATACCTCTGTATTAATCCTTTACTGATGACTACTTGAAAGCAAAAACGGTTTACTCTTTTGACTGCCAGTGATACTGCTGCTTTACTGGTGATTTTTTTGTACTGTGAATAGCTTGCTAGTTAATCAATAAGTGTAAAACAAATAGAATACAGAAGCACATGGAACAGGTTTTGCTTTTGTTCGGCCTCGATATAAAAGCGGCTGAAAAGTGTTGTAAGGATGCACATACACACATAACTAGATTTGCAGGCTTAAGTTTAGTTTGCCTTAATTTTTGAAGACACAGGTTTCTGGACATGAAAGACAGAAGAGATCAACATGCTTTTAACTACTGTTGTAGCATATACTGTTTTGTTGTTGGCTTTTTTGGGTTTTTTGTTTTGTTGGGGTTTTTTTAAATTTATTTTCTATAGCTTGCATGATCATTATAATAACCATCCTTTTAAAATGCATCGGGTTTGTTTCACTTGCATCTAAAATATGCAAGATTAACATAATTTGGTTGTGTTGCTACTTAGAAACCAATAATCAACAACAGCTAAAATCTCAGCAACACTACCACTCAGTACTAGAATGTACAAGAAACTTAGTACTGCAGCAAATCAGTCCAAATTACTCTGCAATATGAGACGTCCAATGCATAAACACGTCTTAAGCCAACATTTCAAATACTTTTTTGGCCTCTTTTCTGCCCAGTGATAAATCACCATTTATCTTCGATATATTCACACATTAACTAGTGTACTTTGCTGGACTGTCCAATTAGGAATCTCAATATTGCACACTGCCAAAGTGTCAGAGCAGGAAAAGCAAAAAAGATTCAGCAGCAGAACAGACTATTAAGTGACTACTTTACTATACAGCTTCTGTGCAGAGGTATGTATGTTGGCGCTAATAGGCACAGAGCTGTGTTTCAAAATAACAAACTTCTGCTCAAAACGCAACCACAGCAAACTATTGTTAAAAGTAGCTTTGCTGTCACCACTGGTTTTCTATTCATAGACAAAAGAGCACAAATAAAGCAGGGAGAAGAGACTTAATAGTCACCCCCACAAATAATCCTCATGAAAATCCCGCTTCACTTTATGCAGCTCAGGTAAATCTGCAGTGATTTGCAGCAAGCAAATATGAAACACTTTTTTTTCCTTCTGTTATACCCAACTTTTCCAGGCAGAAGGTGTTGAACTGCTACTGCATGGCATCCCCCACACAGTGCCACCGGCATCTGCAACTCCCCCGGTTCCCAGGCAGAAGACTGCAAGTTTCCTCACTTCTAGACTGGCTCCTGAGCTCATACAGCCTGTGTACTCATCATCCTTGTCTTCTAGGTCTAAGTGGCCTTCAGCAGCTGTAGATCCTTCTTTCAGGTGTGTATAACCTGTGGTATGGCTACATCAATCAGCCTGCCTTCCTTTAGGGCAGCAGGAGGACTACCATATCAAAATCCAGTTCTAGCGTTTCCAAACTATAGCATGAGATGCTCACCAAGTAATTTCTTGATTCATTTTCTTTAAAATCTTTTTTGTTGTTGTTATATTATTTTGGGGTGTTGTTTTAAATGACTAGTTTAAATTCAACTTAGATAATGACTAGGGATGGCAATGTTTTTCCCCACACTAGCAAGGTGTCCCTAAGTCACTCAATGTAACTAACCTCTTAAAGTCTCCCCCGATTTCCTCTTACACACGTAGTGTTTCTCTAGAAAGCCATTCTCCCTGATCCACAAGTGCTGGAGACAAAGCTTGTTACTGACTATAATCATACCTTATTCCAAAACCAACATATTCATGAAGTAAACACCACACTGTCCATCCCAACGTTAAGACACATTAGTTCTAACTCCATCACGGCAAACACATATCCTTCCTAGGAGTCAGTGAGTGGAGTGGTATTTTGGTTTCTCCTTCTCTACAGTTTGGACATCTTACAGTACATAAAGGAATCTCTTCTGAGGCTTTCAAGACAAGAAGTAAGTGTATCAATTTAGTGTTAAAAAACAGGATGAGGAATATGAAAAAATACATCCTTTGCTCTGTACCCTGTTCTCTGATCTCTACAACAGAGGTCTGCAGAATGCGAGGGGAATACAATCACTGTTGAATACTCACCCCATACAGAATTGGAGAAGTAAGTCTAACAGAGAAATTTTTAGGAAATGCCTACCCAACCTTTCCACCCCCAGAGCAAGAAGTTCCAGTTATGCGTCTCAATTTTCAGAGAAGAGAGGGGTTTTTTCAGATCTACATCTCAGGTTAAATTTACTCTCGGAAAAGGACTCCGGAGCTGTCCCTCGTCTTGACCCAACCAGGATTTAAGGGCCTGCAAGGACAGGGCTTTTGCCTAATGAAACAACTCCTGGCAACATGAGCTAGGACAAAATTTCTACTCTTCGTTTTTAACAGATGTGAAAAACACATACTGTTTAAAGCTCTTGGAAAAATGATGATTAAAACACCCTACATTTTCCAAAATTCATACTAACTGCTTTTGCTGTTTATTTGAAAGCGAAGGGAAACAAAGTGAAAATCCTACCACTACCAAAAAAAACCTTCCAACATTCTCTGTTGAAAACAGAAATTAAACTGTAAGGCACAGAAAGAACCATGACTTCACACTACAGCCCATTAGACATGGTTGGATTTTATTGTGTCTGACTTGTTAAGAAACATTTATACTTTTATTCAGGACCGAAGTGTACCATTGTGGGAATTATTTATAGATTTGGCAGGAGTTTTAAATATGATTAGCATCAGCAACAATAAAGGACCTAAAAAGATCTTAGCTTTACAGTAATTAGCAGAAACATCACATTTTTAGGCAGTTTAAAGGATTAAAACACCTGAGAAAACTTTAGCTGAAACACCGCTAGGCTGTTTCAATCTACAGCACAGTATTCATCTACCTCACTAAGCCTATCCCAAACTAAAAAACAGACACACAATATTGATGCACAGAAATGAAATTTCAAACAAAGTCAAATTCAGATTTTAGAGGGGAAGAAAAGGCTTTATCCTAAGAGCTTCTCCATCAATTTGAATATCGGTCAAAGAGCTGAGGGAATACGCTCTTTTCCAGGAACAAAACTGCTGCAATGGAAGGCATGAAGGGGTAGGAGGCATGAAGGCATTTCAGGAGCTGAAAGGACTGTCCCCATAGGCAACTATTAGCCCACAATGTCTGCATTTTAACTGAAAAGTTGAAAAAATTACAAACCCACATGTCAGGATTAAAAATTGCTTCAATGTTTCTGCAAATATTGTGCTTTAGCCTTCATTGAGGAATCCTCGTGCCCCACAGACAGATGTCCAATGTGCACATCTGTAGTTTGTGCTTCGGAGTTTCCTACCTGCACTTGCATTTTTACTGTGGAATAGCTCACCTAAAATGCCTCGCCTTCATTTTTATTTCATTCTCTCATTCCATACATTGAAGTGGGGATACAACAATTGTTGTCCACCTAATTAAAACTAAGCCACCTCTTCAGTCTGACAGAAGGACTTGACTGAGATGTTCCCTTCTGGATGTCCCCAGGCTGGAAGCAAGACATCACAGGAATGTTTTCTGTTATGGATCCATGGGAACTCGCTTTATATTGTATTTTTTGCCTCTCTTCTACAGCATGTCTTTGTCTTTTTTCCATTCATTCTGTTTAGATCCCAAATCCTGTGCATAACTCAATTTGTACATTTTGTCCCTATTATTCTCCTCCTTCAGTTGGTTATTTTTTTCTTTAAGACAGAAAGGATTCACCTCTTGCTCCACTGCTAAATTCAGCAACTTCCTCCTACCCCCCAGCCCAAAAAAAGAGCAGCAAAGCAACTGTTTCTCTCACTGCTTTTACCAGGCTATGCTGAAATACATCAGATGCTTCCTGCTGACAATTTTCACTCCTTCAGAGAAGTACACTGCCTTGTTTCGTCATTTCAAGATCTGTTTGTGAGAAAGAGGCACTCCATCATTCTGCAGCACCCCACAGATCCAGCCACCTGACCAGCCTTGTCTGCATTCCAAGAGCTTTCTGCTCTTCTAGTCCCCACCTGAAATCCCACCCAACCACACCTTACAAAGTGCATCATGAAAACAAAACCTTCTGCTGAAGTCTCTAGCAGATGTGTAAGCTTGCTCACCACAGCTGTGTGCCACACACCAGTATTATTTCTACATTTACTATAAGGAGATTTAGCACTCACAGTCTATAGACAAAAATACACCCCACTTCTACCAACACTTAAAACTAAGGACTTTGAAAATAACAACTTCAGTAATAACTGAAGTCTGTATCAGCAGTAGGAGGAAACAAGCAATGAGGACAAGTAAACTGAATTCACAAGTGCAAGAAAACCACACACCATGCACCTACTCTGGGAAAAAAAATAAAATACAAAATATCACTTTCCTTCAATCCTTTGAAATCGTCAATAAAATTCAACTCCATTAGAGTCAAAACCACAACTAAAATGAAGTACAGAACTTCCAGGATTTGAAAACTGTTCTAAAGTCTTTTCTATACCAGCTTTACAATACTGGGATTAGCAACAGCACTAGAACCTCTAAAAAACCTAACATTTTAATCTACCATCTAAACCAGCAGATACATAGCAACAGAATACATTAATTTATTTTTTTCTTCAGTGAAAGCAAACCTGTTCTTAGGTGTACAATGCAGAAAAAACTAAAACAACTCCTTCAAAACTTTAAGTTCACTGGAGATACACTAAGAAAGAATGGCCATTAGTCTCAGTAAATGTTCAAACCCGACATTAAACAGTGTTCTTAAAATAAAAGCTGAATACAAACCAGTTCTGACATACAATTCAAGATACAACCTCAGTGAGAAAGTCCACTTAAGAGAAAAGCAAAATTACTTTCTATGCAGAATAGCAAGCCCACAGAAACTCCAAGAACTTTGCATTATTAAAAATTCCCAGATGTACTCTAAAAATCTTAATTTTTATTTCACTTCCACCCCCAAAGTAATTCAGAGCAATATACCAGTATTCCTACTGACTGGGGACATTCCACCATTATTAAGCATGGGAACATCAATAAAGTAAGAGATAAAAAAAGTAGAGCTGTTGTGTAATATTTAAAGGTAAGGAAGACATAGATGGTTATCACAGTTTGGTATCAACCCAATGGCAATATTGGAAACAAATTAATTTACGTATAAAGGACAGAAACATTAAAAGGGTCATTCAACATGGTTTTACAGAGAACAGGTTGTGGCAGATAAGCAGAGACTCATCTTTCAGCCAAGGAATATTTGCAATAAAGATAATTATTACACAAAGGTGTAGGATGTGTCTATGGCACCCATGAGACTTTTTGATTTAGTAATACATGCCATGTATTATTTTAAAATGGTTATAAAATAATCAAAGTATACAGCAGGATTTCCAAAGTGGCTTACTGACCTCAAAAATACTCATCAGTGGAGAAATTTCATTAGAAATTCACACCAACGTGTACTAAAACATAATGTTATTCAAAATAATTCACTGCACATTACTCTTCAATATGTCTGATAAAATCTGGGAAACTGAGATTAGCAAGACTGTACAAAATAATAATAAAGAACTTCACATTTTGTTTCATTTGAAACAAATTCATTTTACCAAAGCTACACTTCTATAAAAAAAGGGACCAACCCCACAAACCAAGGGATTCTTTCAGAGAATAGTCATGGAGAGAAAGAAAAAACACCACCTCTGCATTAGCTTCACGCATGATGCTGTAACACAGACTGCTACCCAGGGTCCAACTGAGAGACAGCTCCCCTTCACTTCTCTACCTATCGTTGGTGAAACTGATACAGGGCAGGGAAAGAAACTTAAGAGGTCAATACCTCTTTGTAAAGAAAAGACACAGACGTTACAGAAGAGAGCCTCAAAAAATCCCAGATAAAAGGGAAAACACCCTTTCTGAGACTATGGCTTCACAATTATTAGCACCAAATCAAGTGCTACTGGACAACCCAGCAGTACAAATCAGACCTGAAAGAGGCACAGGTGTGTGACTGCGTTTCTGCCAAACTAGCCAGAGCACACAACAGTAAGAATGTGGACAATACTGGATTAAAAAAAAAATAAATAAATAAAGCCTGACGGTTCCAAATTAAGCTATCAGAAACATTTGTGCAAATTTGAAGTAGGAAAATGTGTTTAAACTAGATCAGTGTATCAATTTTGGTCCAGAACATTAGATTTCCAGCATCCCGGAGCCTGCAAGCTTTGTTTAGTTTGTCAAAGTAAACTAGAAGATGCCCGTTACAACCTGTATCTTCATAAGGAGAAAGCAGAGGATCCAGAAGATTCATTAAACTAGGCAAAAGGCACAGCAGAAAGCAACAGCTCAGCCTTCACCAAGCTGAGGGGAAGAACCAGAGGCAGGACACCAGAGCTTTTCCAAGCACAACAGTTCTTCACCTCTGTGAGTCCTCAAATTACAACTAGATACCTTTCCCAAAGATGTATCTCAAGGTAAGTTATGAGATTCAATGCACGGACAACTGAGAAAAACATGAAGATGTGACACAAATCACAGCAGATGATTTAGTAGCTCTCTGAACCCTCAAATTCCTTGAAAGTATAAGCATTCCTGTTTATTAACTATTTGAATCAAGTTCAGAAACACTACAACTTTCTCTGTGCTTTTTGTTTGTTTTGGTTTTTTAACCAGCATCGAAGGCTGCCTACAACGCAGACAAATGGTAATATGCTGTTACCACCCCATCGACAATGTTTTTTCCCTGAGAAGTCGATGTGCCAGTGGCTGTGCATAACCACCCAACGGAAACAGACGAGAATACACCTTTCTACAATCAGTTTGCCAGACACCCAGCAAGTAGCATTGCTTTTACCATGTTAACCTAAGGGCCAAAACAGTTAAGTGCAATACTAAGCTTCCTTTTTCCTTTATAGACATTTTGCAGAAGCTCAATAGAAACTTCTCGAGAATCTGAGCCAAACGTGAAACTGAAATACAAGATACTCATTTCCTATGTGCCTGCTCTTCCTGAAAAATTTGGGATGGGGTTTTATTGTGCATGAATTTGTTAATCTTGGCAACAATGTTGTCTTTACTCAAGAAAGCAAGTAAGCAAAGCACTTCTAAAATAAGTTATTTTTGAGTTACAAATGACACAGCTGGATACAAAAGCCCCAAGCAGGTTTTTTACACCTACAGACTACATCACAAAACGGCAAATCAGCCTCTTTCACACAAGCAACATTTACTTTAAAATAAGAGTAAGTAACAGACTTACAGCTACCTCTTTTAAAAGATTCACCTCTTTGCTTTCTTGGTTTGCTTTTTACCTCTAGCTCCTATTAATCTTTTTCTTTCATTCATCCCCCTGCCCTTAAGTGAGCACTTTTTAAAGGCTCACATTTCAATTCAGTTAGCTTATCCTGTCTTTTCTTCTCCTATTCTGTACTGAAACAGGTGCTCTGCTTTGAAATTCTGGTGTAAACTTCAAGAAAGAAAAAAGCTGTTAAAAAGCATTTTTGCAGGGGACTTTCAACAAGATAGTACACCCATTCACTTTCCCACACTATCTATCCAGGCTGACTTTTTCCATGGAGACTCACGACAGCAGATCTCACGCATACACACACAAATCCCACCGCACACTTCCTTGAGAACAAAATGCTAAAATCATATTTATTTCCAGCATCTAAACCTGGTTGTTTATTGAGAAAACTGTAACAAGTCTATGATACCACACAGGAGTTTCTGGATCTGCTCGTCCCAGAAAGCCTGTTTGTTTTCAGGAGATCGCTGTTACGGAAAGCAACAAATTTCTCTAGGATTTGTGAGTAGGGGCAAGGAACCGGGAGCTGAGCGAGGCTTTTTCTTCCATTGTTTTTCCCAATCGGTGGGAGGCTGTTCACATTGCTTGGCAGAACGCAGAGGGGACAGAGAACCCGTGAGATGCAACTGCCGTCTGCTAGTGCTCAGGGAATAAAAACAGTGCAGCTGAGAGCCAAGGTGCAGAGGCGCAAGTTGAGCTACAAAGACAAGGGTGGCAGAGGTCTCGCAGTAAAACACTGCCGCTCGCAACCCACAGCAGCCCCACGTCCCAACGCCCCCGCCAGCAGGAGCTGCAGCAGCCACCACCAGACAGCAGCAACTCACGGCAAGCCCACAACACCCAGCAGCCAAGTGTTAACTGATGCCAATAGCGTTTTGGATCAGATTGTCTCATCTGAACTGATCCAAACTCTTTAAGCCACATCCAACAAGCCACTTACAGGAAAGGAACAAGTGGATG
>JAOXJM010000002.1:7896854-7916016 GCA_026413425.1 Tringa solitaria | reverse complement strand
GCCCGCCTCGCGCCGCCCGCCCACAGCGCCGCCTGCCGGCCCGCCCCGGCACCGCCGCCAGCCGCACACCGCCGCCGAAGGGAGAAGGGGGGGGCCGGTCGCAACGCGAAGGAAAAAATGTCACTTTGCGGCGGTGCGGCCGCCCCCGGTGGCCCGGCTTCGGCGGGGAAGACTTGGTGTGGCCCTTAAATTATCCATGGTGAGCGGTTTGCGCGCCAACCCTGGATTTTTTACCTCAGTATACGGGGAAAAACCCGGGCGGAGGCAGGCAGCGCTGCCCGGGGTGGGAGAGGCCTGGGTTGTACCCATTCGTACCCGGAGGTGTACCCCCGGCTGTGGAGGCCCCCCTTGGCCTGCGGAGCCGCTCCTAGGCCCCCGGGGGGAGGGCGGGGGGGGCCCGGAGACCCTCCGGCCCCGCCAGGGTGGGTATGGCCACCCCCGGCCCTGCGCCCCTCCGCGGCCCAGAGACAAAGCAACGTGTTCATTCAGGCCTCCGCGCTGCTACAGAACCGCTTCAGATGAAGATCTATTAGTGCCCATCTCTCATTTCAGATATAACGTATTTTCTCCTATACTGCGTGCATTAGTTTCTTCTTTTTTATTTTTTTTTTCTTTCTGGAGCAGCTGAATAAAGGCAGGAGTTGTAGTGGGACGTAACGGAGCGTACGTGCCATTTGTTATATGGCTTAATGTGGCCCGTATTGCTCCCGGATAAATTAGTCACCAAGACTGTATAATTGGTTTCTCAATTATTTATGAAGGGGTCTTTTAACAACAGTAATTTTTCTGTTAATGGCAAGTAAGGATTTCATTATCTCTAACTGCACTACCTTTTTGTTCCGTGCTGCAGTAAATTTCAAATTTTACTCTTTTTAATGTTGATAATATATGAAGGAATTCCATCTCTGTAAAGTAATTATTCTTTTTGGCTGCCTGGGAATATAAGTGCAGGTCATTTTATTTTTGGTCTCTTAATCACAAGAAAAGCAGTAAAAGGGCCGTCCCCAGTTTTCAGACACAGGTGCTGTTTCCTGGCCGTGTGTCGGACCCCGGCACATTACGCTGCCGTGCAAACAGGGCTCAAAAATGGGGATGGGGTGGTGGGAAATGGGGGTCCCCATCCAGGACTGGCATTAAGGCAGGATTTCTCCCAAAACAAAAGCATCCAGAGATGCTGCTGTAGATGCACAGGACTCCACAGACCAGCTGTGAGATCTCATGAGAGCTTTTCCATGCTGTCCCGAAACGTCCCCGCGGGGACCCCCCCAGGTCTGCAGGGGTCTGAAATGTCCCCACAGCTGCGCCCAGGCTGAGCCTCTCCGCCAGCACAGGCTGGAGGATGAGAAGCCTGAGGGATTAAAATAGGCTTTGACAAATAATAAGCAGTGTTTTGGACAGGTCGTTAACAATTCTGTGGAATTGCTTTTAAACAGGCCTGCTGGTACTCGGGAAGCCGGGTGAACACGGCCGGGTGGTGAGGAAGCGCTACTTCATGCCCACGCTCCGCAGCGCTGGTGACGGCAGGCACGCCGGTTCGCTCTGCTGCTTCTGTCCACACGCACACGTGCTCCTCCAAGCAAACTCATTCCTAAACAAACAGGTTTGTAACTCAATGTTCTTTCTTCATTCAGCTGCCTGGCTTTGATCAGCCTGTTATTTCCATCGCCTTCAGTGGGACTGCTCCCGTTTGAGTGTCTTGTTGAATCAAGGCCTAAATATTTGTAAAACCTGCATCAGCAAAACAGGCAGCTGCTCTGGGCTAATCTTACCCAGCAAGCCCCACGGCGTGCTTAACCTTAAGCCACTCTTTAGACCTATCAATGTTAATCTCAAGTGCTGTGCTGATTTGGAGCACTGTAATTTTCCAGAGGACGTGGCCGCTGCTCCTTCGGACACCAAAACACAGCCTGAGAACAGGCTGGGAGGTGCAGGACAGATCCTCAGTCCAGCAGCCAGGAGGGGTTGGCTGAGCCAGGGTCTGTGTCCCCAGTGTCACAGCAGGCAGCTGCTGGTGCAGACCGTTTCTCGGGCAGGCTGAAGGTGCTGCAGTATGAGGAGAGAGGGGAGCTTCCCCCGGCCACCTCACCATCCCTCTCTGCTGGGGTTGCATCAGAGGTCTCGCTCCCAGCTAGCATGCTGGCTCTCATAACAATAAATTTTAACTTGGCACTTCTGTAGCACTCCTCAGTTCAAAGCTGTGCTGAAACAATATCTAATTAATTCGCACAATAGCCCTGGAAGGCAAGAAAGGGAGGTAGGGAGCTGAGGTACATGCCCAATGACAAACTCTGAGTCAGTGGGGGAGTGGGAGGAAAACTCAAGGGCCCTTGATGTTTAGATCTGAGACGGCATCCTTCTTGTCATAACAGCATTTCAGTCATTTAAAAAATAGCGCCCGCATATTTAATTACAATTACAGCCAACTACTCCAAATTAATAGATTAAACAGGGAGAGAAAACTTTACCCTAATTAGCACCCCCCAAAAAAAAAAATCGCATGCTTTGCACATCTGTAAGACGTTAACCAAACCAATTAAAAAGTATGACTATGCGGTATGAGCACAATTAGCAAAACCCCCTTTTAAAGGCCTGGGGCGCGCGGCAGAAGCGGCCCCCGCACCGTGACTTCACCCGGCTGCAAGGCTGCTCGGGGCGCCACTGCCGGGGCCCTGTCACACACCAGGGGAGCTGAGGGGCACTAAAAGCCACCGCCACCAACCTGTCCTCGCTGCAGCGCCTGCAGGACGAGGTCCCCATCTGCCTTGACCCAATAATTTTTTTATTGTTGTACAAAAAATAAATGCAAAACCATAAGGGGGCAAAGGGGAGGTGTTGGTCCAAATAAAGAATCTCAAAATGTCACCAGCGCTGTAATAATAGCAGAGCAGATACTCGCGTCAAGAAGAAGCAATAAAAAGGCAGGGCTTTATTCACAGAAATTATCATTACAGGAGGTAATGGGCAATTAGAAACAGTGTTTCATAAACTCACATCAACAGTAGAAATATTTGTATAAAATACATTGCTAGGCGTGAGGGGCTAGAAGAGGTATGTTCAGAGATTTAATGTAATCCTTAATATAATTGCAGACGTCCATTAATCAGCTGGAAGGCCTTCTATAACAATACAATTTTATTTAAATATTCAGTAGTTATAGACTGATGAGAAAAAGACCAACTGAAGCTAATTAACCCCAGGAAAAATTCTGTTCAGTACTCAAGAGTACCCGACTGAAATAGAGGGGAAGAAAAAATAAAGGAAAGACAAAGTTGCATTAAAATGCAATTAATGGAAAATATTGCTAGGAAAATAAACTGAAGCACCATTAAAAAAAGTTGTGATCTGTATACAAGGAATATTCAAGGGGGAAAATGGAGTGCATACGTGGAGATGTTGCCATTGTGGAAGAGCTGTTGAAGGGGAGAAACCTTGATCTGAAAGATATTTGTATGAACTAAAAAAATCCCAATTCTCTAATACTGTGGGTCAAGATGTCTATTGATGCAGGATAAAACATGTTTTCTAACAAGCAACTCAGGTGAAAATAATGCCATGCTGCTTTGCTTTTCTAACCTACAATTCTTTAATGAGAAACCTGTGTTGGAAAAGAAGCCCGTGTGCAGGATAGAGTGCGTGGCTATGAAAACATGCCATTCAGTAGCCACCTAGTAGCTAATGCATCTTCAGCTCTGGGCTTTTGCTTGTGCATCCTTGTTCTCCCAGGGAATTATTTTCAGAGTTCATGCTAGGTTGGTTCTGTTGGTCTGGCCGTGCCATAACGATATCCAGCCTCTGGAAGCCTTCCAAGGAAGTTGCTGAACAGGGGATCGCTGTGCGTTGCTGTTTTATAGCCCAAATGGCGCTCAATAATTGAACATTAGTGTGATGGGAAAAGTACCAATAAAACTTTTATTATAAATCTTTGCCTTCCTCCAGGACTTAGGGTCAAATAAATAAAGCCATGCACAATTAGCATACTGTTTTTAGCATCCGCAGTTATGAAAAATGTGGCATGTACATAGATTTTTCTTGAGCAGCTCATTTTTCTGTCCTTCACTAACCTTTTTCTCTCCCCTTGTTTATGTCAAGCACCTTGGAGCAGGTTGGGTCTAACATTCCCTTCTTCCCCCTTCCCTACACAAGGGTCTGCGTCTCTGTTGGAAACCCGCTGTGTTTTCAACGAAGCAAGAATATTTTCCTCTTCACTACCACCACGTTTTCCTTCCCTCACTCACTCCAGGGTTAGAGGGGAGCTGAGCCAGGAGCTCTTCTTCCTCTAGCCCCGGTTTGGTGGGATCTGCCCTGAAAACAGAGGTTCCATTTGCACCCACCTGCTCCTGCTGCCCCTTGGCAATCGATCCCAGCGCACGACCCCAGGGCCGAAGCTGCAGTGGGTCAGTGGTAGCCTTCTCGTACGCCGTGCACGTAGCACGGAGAACAAACGAGCCCCTTGCCCATGCCCTGCCCGGCACCCCTGCACTGGCCTCAGCCCCAGTTGTAACCTCCTTCTGTAGGGAGAGGTTTTTGGGGCACATGCCCCGCACAGCAGGCTGCGGGAGCGCCTGGTGGGGCGCGTCTCGATTTTCTGCACAGTGCACGCTATAGACAAAGCCCGTGTTAAACAACCCCTCCAGGAAATTAGCATTAATTAGCAGGGTGCTGCAATCCTGCAAGCGACTGCCATTTATCCAGCTCATGACAGCTCTGCGCTACAGGAGCTCTTAGAATTTCTGACATTAAAACTGTTACCGGCCACAAATAAAATGTAATTGATATTCTTTCAGAAATGGAAAAAGTACAGTAGGATACTCTGCAGCATTATTATTAGGTAGTGCTAAAACAAATATCAAAAGGATGAAAAGAACGCCGTATTTAGCAACTGAGTTTATTTTAATAGATGCAATAAAAGTCTCATGACTTACAATTTTGCCTTTAATGGGAATGTTCTTACTGGAGAAAATATGACAAAAAAAGACAAAAGCGCACATTAGAGGTAGAGCCCTCACTCACTCCAGGGCTGTCTGTGCTGTTTGCTAGTACTGGCAAGATTTCTGTTTTCCTTCTCAAACAACCATTTATGCTTCAACCTTGTTTTTCCCAAGCATCCTAAGCTACCGTTGGAACCAATACACTCTAGTGCAAAACAAACCAACACCCAGAAACCCCTGTTTGTGCAACATTTAATGTGAAGTTTTAAACTCTGCAAATTTAGGTGCGGAGTTCCCATTCCAACCTTTGCCGTTTCCGTTGTATCAAAGCTTCACGGGAGGCAGCAAGCGGCGATGTGGCCGGAGCTAGAGGGAGGGCTGGGACCGGGTGGTGAGGGTCCACCCTGCCCTGTGCTGGCCCAGATGGCCCGAGAGGTGCATCTGCCGTGGTCGCAGCCTGCTCCAGCGCTGGGTTCTACCCATGGCTGGGCCTTGCTGCAAAAGCGTCCTCGGGAGCCTCGAGAAGAGCCAGCAGAAAGCTCACGGCTGCTGTCACCATCAACACCAACTCCCTGAGCCTGCAGGTGCCACATACATCACCACCAGCGGCAGGAGACCTGTCGAGATTCCCCTACACACCTCTGCCACCGGCACAGGCAATCCCCCTGGCCTGTCTGCACAAAGAGAGCTTCTGCCTGCCGGAATTACCCTTCCCGGTACAATCACAGCTTTCTTCCTCATCAGCGTTGGGCACTAACGGGGGACCAGGCAGAGGAGAAAGATGAGTCAAATGAAATGCTGCCTTTTGGATGCTGTTACCAAGAGGTGAAGCGAGGCTCTCCTACGCCACTGCTCCTGCCTTCCTGCTGTAAAATCAGCATATGATATTAAATATATACATCCACACACCATTTACTAAAAGCATTCTTTTTCATTCGGCTGATCTGGGTGCTCGCGAGCGGGAGGGAGGCATCTGGATGATGAGGTCTCCAGGAGAACAATCACTGCCGCTGGCCTGTGACCTGCAATAAGGTGTGTTCGTTCTCTAGTGGCCGAAGTGGCCTCTGCCCTCCAGACGCTGGCATAAGGACCTGAACCATCAGCATTGTACCAGCAGCATCCTGACCTCGATGAAACACGCATTGCAACACCAACTGGCTGCTAAAACGATGAAAACCACTTTATTTTCTGCCACCGCTTCAAAAGCTGCCAGCCCTAATAACTTGGAAACACTGACAAACCAACCTGTTAAGCTTTCCCAAAGCCAAGTGCTTTTCAGGGCAGTCAGGAGAGCTTTGCTGACTGACCCCAGGTGCAGGTGAGGAGCCGTTCCTGTGTGGATCAGCCGACTGAGTTGGATCTGTAGCAGCGGAGCTTCCTCAGGTGCCAAGCTGGGCTAAAATGCATCATCTTCATGTTGCCTTGAAAGCCACCTAGAACTGAACCCTGAGTTATAAAATTTATTTATTGCACCTGAGCAGAAGCCTGCAGTCCAGAGCAGCGAGCATGTATTGATGCTGCCCACAACTTGCCAACATTTTATATATATAGTGGTCCATCACCTATAATAAACAGAAGTGCATGCAATATACAGGAGATATACACTTTATTTACTCATCTGCAATGTGCTGGTTATTGCTCTCACTGATACACACTGGGAAAAAAACTGCTTTTCATAGTGCTATTCCTGGTTCTCCATGGGGTGAAAGAAACTAAAGGAGGTCCAGAGATAACACGTGTTGGAGAAGAGGCTGCGTATACCCCTGTTGCACAGGTCCTTTCCCTTCACCCGAGGAGTCTCCCCCCATCCCAGGGAGGTGGGTTTCCTTAGCTTTGCTGAGGATGTACTGGCTGCTGTGTTTTCCTCCTGTTCCCCCTACCTGGAGACAGCCTGCCAAGCCATGGCCTGTCGCACTGGGAAGAGGAGGAGGTGGATCAGACAAAAGGAAGGAGAAGAAAAGAAGCAAAGAGCCAGAGGTGGTTAATGCCTGTCCTCCTGAAGCCACATGTCTGTAGGGTACAGGAACACTGCCAAATACTCGTTATCCAAGAGTTTTAACACAATTTATTTTATGCTTAAATAATCAACTAGATCATCCAGTGTTTGTTGTTTTCATACATATGTAATTAGAGCTATTATCAATGAATGCTGTTTCCATATGAATATAATCAACAAATTAAAGTATTTCACCAAAACCCAAATAAAAATGCCCTTTAAAACACAGCAGCCTTAACAACCTAATATTACACTGCTAGGATGATTACAGATGATTGGCTTACTGAAAGATTCTACATCTTATAGCCAGTACACAATACAGTAATAATTTTACAGCGTGCTGCCAGTCTATTAGCTAATAATTTCTCTTCAGTTCATTTAAAAATATCCCAAACTTGTGCTCCTTAGAGCACCAACCCACTTCTAAAGCTGCAAGCATTACCCCCGTTATAAAGCGAGAACAGATAGCACCCCCCTCCCCATAATGCAACTACTGTATATGTTATGGGTTTTAGGTCATTTCATTGAAAAATTGGCAACAGCAACAAATATTAGATGAAGGGCTTTGTGTTTACAGATAAAATCTTATTTTTCATGTTGCGGTATAGTGTCTGCAAAACTGGAAAAGATTTAATCAAAATAAGGTGAAACACATGCATCAAAATATTAGTACTCTGAAGAAAAATTTTCACAGAACTACAGAATTCCTCATTTTGGGAATCATTTAAATTTGCAGCAGATTTTAAAGATTTTTTTAAAATCAAGCTAGCGTTTTTGCATATACAAACATTATAATTGCTAATATACAAGAATCTGTGAAGATACACCCAGAATATCCCTGTAGGTGCAGCCATTTGAGACACCTAGCCTGCTCAATGCATTTGCAATATTCTGTTTGTGATCGAAAAGGCAGTGCCTTATCAACATTTATTCTATTTTGTTAGAATTTATACAGTGTTATTTATTTACAGCAAAACTATTGATGTTTAAAAAAGAAACAAATAGTGTTTTATACCCTGACAGTTTGGGTCCAAGAAAAATAAGGCGAGCTGTTGTGGATTTTAGTAATTTTAGTGTCTTTCCATGGTTTAACCATTTTGTCTTCATACATCCCCTCTGGCCACAGGAATTTATTTCTTTTGAGATGACGTCAAACTGCTTGAAAGAAGCTGTTAACAGCATGGCATCTTGTATATACACTGCACTGGTAACCGCGCACCCTCCAATCCTGTGAATGAACGTGAATTTCCATGCTCTATAAATTGGCTCATGCTAAATTAATTTTTTATTTTTGTTTATTTTTATTTTTACATAAAAACCATGCGGTTAATGTGTGGAAGCAGCAAACACACGCACACTTTTATAGGTGAATGTTTAATTCCTGTTGATTTTTCTTCTGTGAGTGTCCCTCTAGAATACTGGCAGTAAAAGCACACAGTCCTATGGAAAGAAAAGAGCACAAATCATTTCAGGAGATCTCTCTAGAATCAATTTCGTGCCTTTCCCTGACTAAACGGAAAAGTTCTAATTGGCATTATGGAATTCTGCAATAGGACAAATCATACACATTCTAGGTAGGCAATGACATTAGTTGAGCTCCCGGCATGAAGGGAAAATGCAGCTGCAGCCGTCCACGTTGCTCGTGAACTGGTTTACAAATACGCTTGCAACACACTGCGTGTCATCACCCCGGACACGGTCACCAGCCCCTCAGCTCCGATGATGACAAGGAAGGGATGCTCCCTATAGCAGGAGAAACGGCATCAACCCCAGGGTGAGCGCTGCTGCCTTCACAGCATGTTTTCCTTTATTATTCGCAAGCATCCTCACAGTGATGGAAAACCTGCACTCCTTGCACATCCACCTCTGCCAGTCGCTCAGGGAACGTGACCGGGAGAGCCAGGAATGCGGAGTGCAGCCTTTGGGAGGCTCAGGAAAGGACAAAGCCAGGAAGAGGAGCAGCCCCATCCATCTCCCGCCCGGCTCGCCTGAGTGGCACCGAGGAGACAGGGCGTCCAGCTCCAGCTCTCTCGCCCATCCAAAAACAGTCACGCACGGCCAGCAAGTTTGCTACATCTGTTGTACAAGAGCGATGCCTTGCAGCCAGCAGGCAAGAAGCAGAAGCACAAACACACCGGCGCAGGGGAGCTGGAAAACCTGCGGGCTCCCCAGCAGCTGGGCGCCCGAAGCCTGTTTGGGAGCGTGGCTTGCGCAGCGCCGGCGGGATCCAGGCTGGCAGGGACATGCCTGGTTACTAATCAGGTCACAGGTCCATGAGCATTCCCTGGGAGTGCTCACGCTCTCCTCCTGTGCTGAAGCACCCTGTCCTTGCCCACATCTACGGTTTTCATAAATCTATCCTGCTGCTAAAAGCCTCCTATTGACATTGCAGCAGTCACGCCGGCTCCCACAGTGCCGTCCTGCAGAATTGCATGTAAAAGTTGTTGGCTGTTCCTTTCAACCTAGATTTCACAATGGGTTTATTTGCAATGGTGACAAAGACATTTTTACAGCAAAATCTAGCTAATATGTGACCTTTTTCAAACATGCAAAGGAAAAGCAACACCTCTGCCTCCCAAACAGGATTTTTTTCTTCTTTTGTGATCAAGAAAGAAATTGGTTTTCCATCAGAATCTCCTGTCTGTGCAAATGCATCCACTTCTGCATTCAAATAAAATGTTTTCAATAGGCTCTTGACTGGGCTTACAATTACTTAATGCACATTTGGTCATGCTTATATCAAAGTTTGGACCACAGAGATTCATCTTATGAGACAAAGTTCTCCCCTGAGCAAAGGTTTATTATCTAAGGAAGACTCTCAGTTCCTCAGGGGCTCTAGCATGGGAGAGCTGCCTATTGGAAATCATAGGAGAAATGCATCAGCAGTCATGGGAGCAAATCTGATTCCGAGGAACTTAGACTCTGGCTTTTTGAAGGTCAGAATATGTTTCATACATGAGGCAAGGAATGTCTTACTGATGCCATTTTATTTTAAAGTGAAATGCTTCTCCCTTATCCTTAGTGTGTGTTGCATCACGCTTGTAAGCTGGCAGGCTCTTTATCTGCACTGCTTATGGCGTTCAATGCCCCATCTTGCCTTCAATGTCTTTGAATTCACAAATTTCCACTGGTATCCCCCTGCAGATTGACAATGGAGAAGCACGGAAGCCAACTTGGGTCACAATTTCATACAAGAAGCATCATCCCTTTGGCTTGCTTTCCTCCTGTATCCTTGAGCTCCATGAAGGAGAAAGGTGTGTCTAAAGAATCACCTTTCTTTTCAAAACATTACCTATTTTATGAGTGTGTTGAGCCATGTGAAGCAGTATTATTCTATTAGCACACGTGGGAGGGCTCTCAATAAAAGCAGGAGTTCGGGGGTCGTGCTAGGTGGACACAGTAGGTGCTTACCAGATGATGAAAGCACATGGTCACCTCACAGAGCTCACGCCTTAGGGCTTGATCCCATAAAGGCCACAGCTACATCCCACAGGCCAAGTGCCGCTGGTCCCAAATGGCACTACTGACACCCACGGAAAGCCCATCCGGCCAGGTGGCTTTAGGGGCTACCTTGCACTGCAGCAGCCAGAGGGACTAGTGACTCAGGAGAGACTCTGCTTCCGTCCTTTACCTCCACGTCACTATCGGGTATGTTTTCCAGGTCCTGTTTATCCTGTTCTTAAATCCTACAGTCGATGCCATACCATATGCATAGGAAAAGGATAACACACAGACTTGCACTTCATAAACTCTTCCTCTGCCCAATTCCTAAAATCCACCAAAGCTAAGGAAAGTTCTGAGTAGAAAAAAGACATGAACGTGGTAAACTTAGGCACTTGATGCCATGACTGACAGACACAGACCGGCTCCTCCCGAATTTATGGGCATATTTGCTGCGTGACTGTAGCTACATGATTGAGACAAAGCAGCCTCTGGCTTCACAAGGCTCCAGCACCCTGTTACAGAGCCCCTGCCAGGGTGTCTTTGTGCATTTGGTTTTTTAGTTTGGGAAGCCCTTACGCTGTCAGCTGCCGTTTTGTTACAACTGTTAAGGCTGGATCAATAAAATTCACAAGAAGCAGTTGGTAAGGATTATTGGCAAATACTGAGACACTTCACTGGCTCTTACAAGGACTTTGACTTGCCTAACCGCCCTCAGATCACACGCCTGACAGTGGAAGAAGCCTTTCACTCCCAGCAGAGTTACTTACGGGCAGCTCCTTCGCTATTTGTGTTTAAATTGACTTTTAGGAGTAGAAAGTACCATGGACTACAAACACTTGGTAAAACTCCCCAGAATTTTACACGTGCCTCAGTATTGCTTTGTTTTATGTTCCAAGAAGTAAAGCTCAGTTTCTCTACGTGAACTCAAGGTCGCTTTCTGCCTACAAGATCAAGGGCCTTCTACTCAGCTTTGCAGCTTGAAAGCAACGCCAAGGTAGCAGGGGCCAGCCACGGCACGGCCCCGGTGCCACCCCCCACCCTGCGCTGCCACCGGGCTTTAGCAACGGAAGAAAATTGATCACACTGACCGGTCAGTGGTCGGCTTCCAGCTTTCACGAGTAACTTTTCTTCTCCACGTGTCTGACTTCTTTCTTTGTCTTAACCTTATAAGCTTCTCCCTGCTTTGAAGGAAAAACACGAATGTTAACATGGTCTGCAGAGTGCTTGTAATAATAAACCTGCTTCCAAAACAGGCTCCACATTTTGCTGTAACGGGATAAGTAAAAAGCAGTTAAATCACATTAACACCTCATTTCAAAGATACACGCAATCTACTTATCCACTCTGCGGAGCTGCAAAAGCACAGGCCTGAAATATCATCTCCAAGTAGAAAACACGGGTCTGCAATTTCAGCACGACCCCTGGGCTGGCGTGTCCGGCCGACAGCCCTTGGCAGAGCCCCCGCCACCAACTGCAGCTGGATTCAGCCCCACCGCCAAGGAAAATCACCTTCCCCGGCTCAGCCGGGATCGGCGGACATTTCCAACAGCAAAGGCCACGGCTGCTCTTATGATGTTTCACAACGTCTGTGCTTTAAAGTGAGCAGGTTAGTAATGGAGTAAAGGGAGGAGGAAGAAAGCCAGCAAAACCCACCACCGAAGCGGCACAGAAGTAAAACCAACGACAGCAACAAGCAGTGCAGGTTTCAGTGTCTTTAAAACAGCAACCCCAAAAATAAAGTTCATCTTTGCTCATTAAAATTAGCTCAATAATCATCTAAAAATAAATACTCCAGTAATCACAAGCCTCATTCACATCAGAGAAAGGCATCTGTTTATGTGTGGTTATCGGCAGAATTTACCCTTTGGGTGATCCGCATTGATGTATTTGTAACTATTTGTAGTTTCCGACTAATCTAATCTGGTTGCAGCAAATTGAAAATGTTTCCCCTTTGCTGGGCAGGATTTATTTTTTCCCTGATAAAGGACTACGAAAGAGGGGATGGAAATATGTTTGCTTCAACTCTCCTATTTCTCTGTCTCCCCCTCCCCCCCCCTTTTTTTTTATTGCCAGCAGATAGAGAGCATTTGTTATCTTTGTTTGTTTCTGAATCTGTTTTCACTCAGAGAAAAATTCCATTAACCCCAATGACAAGTTTTACTGGAGCACAGGCCTCCCAGGGCCATGTGCTGGGAACAAGGCGTGAGGTCCCCTGAAGCTGTTTGTCTCCAGAGGTGGGGCCCGTTCCTCTGAGAGCTCCTCGGGACAGAGGACAGCCCAAGGCACAGCCTGCCCGTCCTGGCAAGAGGGGCTGAGGCACAACAGGGCTGCCCTTCCCACTGCCCTCCTTTCTTTCTGGGGGTGCCGAGGCTGGGCACAGCCTGGCCCTGCAGAAAAGCTTCTGATTTTAATTGCCAGGGATAAAAACCTGTCTCGGTGCTTGCTTGTAAAAGATCCCATTGCTTGGCTATGTTCACGTTGCCCTGAGCCCTGCAAACCCTCAGTTGGTGACACAGGGGTGTTAGGCAGGGGAACGAGAGGTTGGTGGGGACCAGACTGCGACTCATTACTTTGGGCTGGTGAAAAAAGCACCACACTACACCCACGGGTGTAAGGCACAAATTCTCCACGGGCTTAACCAAACCCACAGACACGGCTCATCTTGATGGCACAAAACAAGCCCCAAACCCATGGTTTAAGGCTGCTGCCTGTTATGCAGACACAGACCCTAAAGCTTCTGTAGTGACAGACAGCCAGGCCCCCTCGACACATCCCCTGCCCCGTTACCCACACGCACAGCTTGTCAATAACTGCAAGCACTGCACTTTGCCAAGGCTTCTTGTTAAATGCAAACCTCCAGCCCTTTAGCAGCGCTTTCTAGCAGTCAACACAACCCTCTGCATCTACTGTTATTTCCTGGTAGTCCCCGTTCCATTACCATTTCACCAACTTTCCTCTCATGGGGGATAACAACGCGTCTTACTACCTTCCGGGTGATCTGTGGGAAGCAATACACAAAAAGTATCGATTTTTTTTTTTTCCTAGTTTCTAAAGGGAGAAAGTATGTTAAAAGAAGTTACTTGAATACAAAGACTCAGAGCAGTGATGTAATTCATGATTACTTTTCTCGTGATGACGTTGCCTTCTTCGTCGGTAAACTGTTCCTCTGTTACAGATTCACCAGGAATGTTTTTTGCTTCCTCACCCTAAAGAACGTGTTATAAGATTAGCAATATAGCCTACATTCTGCCAAACCCACACATATTTCCACACCAATCCAAGCAACAAGCACATGCTAGCTTCAACTTTATGTAACGGTTTGCTTTATGTCACACAAATAGTATGAAAGCCTTGCTCATTTAGCATGCCAATACCTGTGCATTCATTCTACAGAATGTGTCCTTAAAGCCTGTAGTGAGCTTCTAGCACATTGCTCTTATTAACTAATTCATGACATGAAGCTCTCTGGGCAACAAATCATCTTGCGGTCAGTCTGAGTCCTATTGAGATGGAGGCACAAATTTGTGATGATACAGTCTCTCATCAGACACCCCTCAGCTTTTCACAGCTGCTCAGTGCCCAGCACACACAGAAACAGGGTCTAACGCCAAAATAAAGTGGGGGAAAACTGGGAGTTAAAACTCTGCCTGTAGCTTGCTAAACACAAGATCTTAAACACACGCACAAAAGACAAGATTTCTCAGCACGTACAAAATGGAGAAAGGTATCTTACGTGACACTTCTCCTGGCACGGTAAGGCCTGCTGACCTGCCGAGCAGCCTGCTGCACGAATTAACGACATCACCTTCTTGGAGCACCCGTAACTTATAGGACCAGCGCAGATAAACGTAAAAGCATTTTCCTAACTGCTATGCTAGTGACTTCATAGCACTACGAGAATTATTGTTCTAATTCTAAATAAATGATATGGCTTTACAGTCTAAGGCAGTCGTGGACTTATGTTCCAGATGAACTATGACGACTTTACCTTGCAAAGTCATGTTTCCAAACCTGGGTGCTGAAGCAAGCACTGCATTTGATGCTTCAAAAATATCCATCATCTGTGCTTATTTATTTCATATAAATAAAATAAATATAATCATAATGTAGCTGGCTTACAAATGAAAAATTTCCACATATAAATGAATAAACCTTTAAACAAACAAACAACAAAATCCTTAAAACTTTTCTTCTTCCCTCAGCCTCAACCCACCTTGGAAAAAATGACAACTAGAGGGAGGAAGCAGAAAGAAACACTCTATAAAACATGTCATATCATTATCAACAACAAAATATTAGTTGAAACGAGATTATTACATCTCAACATCAAGCTTTCATAATGCGTCTACAAACTAAGCAGCACAGGGCAAATATGATTTCTCTTTACAGTGGTCTATAGGCTACATGGTTGTCCACATAAGCTCCTGGCAGGGCTCTATAATGAACAAATATAGCAATGCCATGTTTATTTTTTTAACCACTTTCCCAACAAACACACCTTTTTCAATACCTACATTATAACATTGAGTTTGTGTGCTATTTCTAAGCTCTAAACCAAATAAACCTTTCCTTTCACGTACAAGCCATTTGTGGTCTTTTCTACAGGCGTTTCCATTTCCCTGGCTGGGGAGGGCCTGCAGCAGAGCTCCTGGAGGGGAGCACCGAAGAGCAGAGCCCGTCAGCAGTTGTCATTAGTCACCAGTGCAGCATTTTCACTTGTTTCATATTGAAAGCTGGATGGAAATCATCGCTTGATAATTGAGTAATTAAACAGTTTCGGACATTTTTTCATGTCTTTTTTTCCCCCACGCTTTCACAGGCTATATATAAACCGTGAAACTTGTTGAACTTTGATGCTTCAGGAAGCACCAGTGGGGGAAGGGCAGGCTCCACAGCCAGGCAGATATCACCGGGTAGGGATGTAGGGATGAGATCCTGAGTCTGAAATACACCTGGGGCTGAAGAGACCCAGCTGAGGTCCCCAAGCCCAGACGCTGTGGCCTCCCTGTGAGAAGCATGGCAGGTAAAACAGCTGCTGAAGCCTTCAGATGGAGCCCAGGCTGGGCCCCTGCCATTCGCCCCCCAGAAGGACCCTGCCGAGGGGTCACAGGAAAGAGAAATGACACACCTGCCTAAGACCAGAGGGAAGGAGGAGGAGGAAGGAGTAAGAGGTTGGTCCACCCCGTGAGCGGGGCCCCAGCGACACAGCCTGGTCCTTCCTTTCTCCTGAGCGAGATAGCAGAAACGAGAACGGCATGGGGACGGCTGCTGCAGCTGGGGGACCATGACTGGGTAAAGGTTTTGGGAACTGAAACCTGTGGGGTTTCCAAGCCACAATGAAGTAGGGGGAAATACTGATTCTGGAGACATAACACTTTAATCAGAAGCACAGCAGATGGGGAACTAGCCGCACAGTTTCTTTCCTGGCCTCCCACCCACGGGTTTAGAGACTCCCCAGGCTCCTGCGCAGTGCGCTAAGGGACAGGAGGGAACCCTGTCCCAGATGTCCCTCCCACCGCATGGAGCCCAGAGGTATGGAGAAGTTCCCTCTCGTGAATAGGATCTCCAAAGCCACAACAATAAAACCCATGAAAAACGGAAATAAAACAACAGGGCCAGTAGCAAGGTCACCAGCCTACCTGGCACAGCAATGCTGCTTGTGGGTACTGGGCATCTGACTCCTTGCTGCCGCTATGAGCAAGGCTGTTCCTTAAACAAGTCAGTGAGAATTACTGGGTTCAGTTTTAAAATGAAAAATGTACTTACGCACTGAAAGATGTCTCTTGGAAAAAAAATACAGTTTTCAAGGTATTGTGAATCTTGGTTTTTAATTAGCTACATGCTCCTTTAAGCACAGTTTAAGGATAAAAGCTGTAAATACTCAGCAGTCAGCACGCATAAAATCCAGCTTTCACAATTCTCTTGCTGGTGGGTAGTTAAACAAATTGCAGGAGGGCTCACAATTGGCAGGAGGTAGATCTGATTTACTGACGTTTCTAATCCCATGCAGTTATAAAGACGGATGTTTGCTAGGGAAAAAAATAACCTTACCCACTGGCAGTTTTACTTGTCAGATCTCAAAACCAGCTTTGGGTTAGAATGGCACATTAGATGACCTTGTCAACGAAAGCTGTTTTTAAACACAAAGCTGGTGCATCTGCGTCACAGCGAAAGAATAAAATTCTTTCTGCTGCATCATACTTATGTGGGCTTCATTTTACCCTTGACCAGTGGAAATCACTGTCAAAATACCAAGAGCTTTAGAAAGGCAGAGAGAAAACTTAATACCACGATTACTGGAAGCTCAGTTATATCCCTGGGACTAAACCATACAAAGGCTGCGGTCTGCAAGCCTCAGCCCCAGAACATGCCAGGAAGCTTTGCAAAGCAGAGTGGTTTAATGTCACCCTGCTCGCTGGAGTGTAGTCCTGCCAAAACCAGCTGGTATCCTCTCTCTGCAGCTCTCCAGGGCAGGAGAAGCAAAGAGCAGCTTCCTCAAAGCCTTCCGTCAGCTCCACTGATTTTCTTAACAGTTATTTGCAGATTATGGGTGTTCCCAGGGACCTCCAGATAAATGGAGTTATACAGTCAGTGCTGCAGCATTGTGCCAAAGTTCACTGCAGATTTGTCAGAGCTCTGGTTTTCTTTCATGTCTGTTTGTTACTAGAGGGATAATAGTCCCTTTTATTCCTCCTATACATCTAGTGTTGTTGTAACAGTGGAGAAAAAAAGGTGCAGCTGGATGTCTCTTACCCAGATGGATAAAAAGAAATTTAAAAGCAGGCGGAAATAAGCGAGATGGAAAGAGCCTAAATATTTCATTTTGCCAAAGACGAGGGGCAATGCTGCAATGGGAACAGGAGTTGTGCAGAGAGCTCAGACCACTTCCCATACTGGCCTCAGCCACCAGGACATAATCCTTTCAGCCCCAAGATGCCATTCTTGTAATGCATAAACAGCAGCTGCGCCTCGGTCTCCTTGGGGTCTCGAGCCTCTGTGGCAGTGGCAGTAGAAACAAACATCTTTCATTAAGGTCATTTTCATTAGTGAGTTCTGCCTACTCAGGGTGACCTCGTTAATCAGATGCTACAACTCTCTGCCTGTGCTGAGTCTGTACTTGCTTGTTCACAGATGTATTGCTAAAGCCATAGTAGGGGGGGGATGTGGAGGGGAAGAAACCCAACAAACCAACAGGCAAGCCAACGAGACCTGAAAGGAAATGGTGCCGCAAACGGGGCAGAGTATAGTCCAATACTGGGGTACTGGGAGCTGGGTCACAGCTCTGTTGCTTGTGGCACGGAGCACAATATGGTGAGCAATCCTTACAACAGCCTGGGAGGGACCGCGGCGGAGAGGCTGCGCCCAGCTGAACACACAAATGGAAACGCTTCCCATGTGCCTTACACGGGGCACGGGCCCCTAATTATTCTCACCTACAGGATGGCCACATTTTCACATTCCATAAATAACTTTCCTCTGCATAGTAAGATCATGAAAACTGCTGGTCCTAGTTTTGACCAACTGCTGCTCGGGCTCCCGTGCCACTCCTCCAGTGCAGGCTGAACCAACCCCCCACAGAATCAGTAATGGGGCGTTTCATGGGCAAAACGCGTGGAAAGAAACAAATAAATCTTTAATAAAAATTGGCAAAAAATAACAGAAGTACAAGATACAAAACGACATCAGATTTGAACAACCTCTGCTTAGAAATCTATTTTATTTTCCATTACAAAATTCTACCATAAACCTTTTGGCAAGAATCTTACTAAACAGTTTTTGCCAAAAATTTGTACCCATGAAAGATTTAACAACCTCTGAAAAAGCAGGAAAAATCAGACACTGATTTCTGTCATGACTAAATAAAAGGAGCTTTGGATCAGGCTCTGAATGTGCACATTGTGGCCGCACTCTTATTTTTCCCTTGTGTGCTAATTGCTCGCATTCCTGTGCTACCATAAACCCCTATTTCTTTTGCAATGCCCCGTCCCATCGATCCGCCATGTGAACAGAAGAGGCGAAAGGAAGCAAAACCAAAAACATCTGCGCTACCTTGAGGTTAGAATACGATCCTATTACATGTGGAAATGGGCATCAGTCCTTGCTTGTCTGGTTTTATGGGCTCAGCCCTCTGAAGTGCTAAATCCCATGGGAATGTGCTCGAGAGTGTTGAACACTTGACAGGACTCAGCTCTCGGACTGCTGGGAAAATACCTCCGGGGGAGAGAAAAGCCTTTCCCCATATTTGGGCCAGGACAGAGAGCTAAGGTAGCAGTTAAACGGAAATAATAGTGTTAGCGGTAATGTAGAATGCCACGGAAAGGAAAAACAAGTTGGGAAAGAAGAACAAAGGTAATGAAGCAATTCAGCCCTGACGGTAGCTGTGGAGACACAGAGGCAAAGTCTTTTTTCCACAGGACTCCATTTATCCTCAAGGCTTTGGCGTTACCAAACTTCATCCCTGCAGGCTATGTGAGTGCTTCTGTTGCTTTTAATGCAACGTGCAGGCAGTAATGAGTATGTGCTTTGGTAAAACAACGCAGGTCCCACGTGCAGCTCTGTCCAAGCGCACCCTCCTCCCCTCCCTGCTGCTGCTGGTGGCACCGGCCAGCAGAGCGGGCTCGGGGCACGGCACAGCCCTGCCAGCCATTTATGAAGCCTGCACCCAGGTTTTTCAGAATCACAGGATCATAGAATGGTTCGAGTTGGAAGGGACCTTAACGATCATAAAGTTCCAACCCTCCTGCCATGGGCAGGGACACCTCCCACCAGACCAGGTTGCTCAGAGCCCCATCCA
>JAOXJM010000002.1:7834136-7896754 GCA_026413425.1 Tringa solitaria | reverse complement strand
TCCAACAGATCCATGTCCTTCCTGTGTTGAGGACTCCAAAGCTGGACACAGTACTGGACAGATGTCCAAAGCAGTTTTTATTCCAGGGAATACAAACTCAACAAAGATTTCTTGGGCTAGTTCCTAAGTAACTGTAACATAAGACAGCACGGGATAAGGGCTCCCGTGCTCCAGGAGTGACTGCAGAAAAACACTGGGGCATTTCATCATTGCTGTGACAGGCTTGCTGCCCGCGGGACAGGACAGCCCGGAGGAAAACGTCCCTGCCTTCTACTCCGCCATCACCCTTTAACAACTATTTGGCTAGCCAGGAGCGTGAGAAAACACAGGCATGGGAAGGCCTGATTCCCCTCTTGCTACTGCTCCATGCGACGCTGCCAGCCCCGCTCCGTGCGAGCCCCAGGGAGGGCACCGCTGGCCGGGCACTCAGGCGAGAGCCTCCTGCTCCCCACCGCTGCCCGCGGCCCCGCGGCAGGAACACGGGAGTTATTTTTACTCTGCAGGCTGACAGCTTTGCTCTGCCCCGTACCCTCAGACCTCTCCCCTCAACGAGGAGCCCTTCCTCAGCTTGTGCGCTCACCGGCAGGGATTTCAGTTCTCCCAAACTGAACCCCTGCTCCCAGGAATGTGCAGAAATTAAAATCCAGATCCCTGCCAATGTTAAAGCTCGATTCTTCCATTTCACACCACCATTTCACAGGCTTTACGTGATCGAAATATACCTACTGAAATGGTTGTTTCCGCTATCAAATTATTTCTCTAAAAGCACTGATGATTGCTGCTTTGAAAATTTTTCTTGTTCTGTTTTAAGCTTGTCTTGAAATGCAGAGTGGGGGATAAAAAAGAAGCCATAAATCATGAGAAAATGACAGAAGTATCACATGTATTTTCTAATCAAGAGACCTCTAATCCAGTTCGGATCAGACACATTCCCAACAGAGCACGTTCAGCCGCCCCCACTCACCATGCACAGCCTCCCCACGGCAGCTGCGCTGGCTGTGGGCTACAGCGCCATATATTATGCTTTATTGTTGCTCTGTTAAAAGTTCAACCCCAAATTATACCCCCACATTTAAAAACAAGTTTCTATGCCTTTCTTTCAACGCAGAGGATATACTTGGAAAGCAAGTGAAGGCTGCCTTTTACACACTTTCTCTTTTCTGCTCTGACACTTCCTGACTCCAAACCAGCAGACACTACAATAGTTCACACATGAATTGGGGGGGGGACCTCAGCCCCAGGCCAGCTGTGCAGCCTTGAAAACTGTCAGCACACGGATACTTCACGTCTTACCAGAAACACTCTTAAAGCATTCAACGGTCTGTACCCGCCCACAGGCCGCCTGCCCCGCTTGAAAACATTTCTGTGTCCGACCAGTCGTGTCTTATCTGCA
Source organism: Tringa solitaria (assembly GCA_026413425.1). Classification (NCBI taxonomy): domain Eukaryota; kingdom Metazoa; phylum Chordata; class Aves; order Charadriiformes; family Scolopacidae; genus Tringa; species Tringa solitaria. The sequence goes on along the minus strand of JAOXJM010000002.1, from coordinate 7,895,361 downwards.
GAGGGAAGGGCTGTTGAAGGGTTATACCCCAACCTGCCCAGCGCCTTCCATGGAGGGCGGCAGGTTCTGCCTGTAAAGATGAGATACCCTACAAAATATTCACCTCTACTGAGCTCATTGCTGCAATTCCTGCCTTGTGCCAAAGGGCAGCACAACTGGTAAGACTGAAGAAATGAAGGGTGAAGACAGTCAGAAATGTCATCCTGCCTTTTCCAAAAGCGTCTGTCTCTTGGAGGGATCAGCAGCTGTGCAGCCACGCTATCCCAAAGGTGTGTGCCTCTGTGCCCCACTTCTGCACAAAGCGTGCCAGTAACAGCAGGACAGGTGTGTGCAATCAGAGCATCACGAATCGTTCCTGAAGTAACCATCACATCTTGGCAAATTCAGCTAGTGCTGTGATAGCACTGTGATGGCTGCCTGTCTTTTTCATGGCTTGACTGCATGATTTTCTAATAGGAATCTAATAAATCCTGTAAATTACCGGGGATTAACATAATGGTTTCCGATGCAGAATTATTTTCTTATGCTATATGCTGCAGGCAAATAATTGCATAATATATGACTATACAAGGAAAAAATATGAGGGCAAATGCAATTATTTATATGACTATGCCATCGTTATCAGTATATAAAATATATTGTGCTGTAAATAAAGGACATCTGTAAATAAATATACTAAATAAAGCCTACTGAAAGCAATGTAAAGACTATTATTAACTTTGGCAGGTTTCTAATTGTGATCATCTGTTGTTTTGAGGAGGTTTTCCAGAACGCATTAAGCACTTAGGACCACAAGTTTCAACCAGACGACATGGCTCACATGCTCCTATATACCACTCCTGTACATTACTTCAATTTTTAAACTTGTAAATTAAATTTTTTTTAGGAATATACAAAAAAAAAAAGAAAGAAAAAAAAAAGTCACCCAAATCTGTCTGCGATTCATTTTGCTCCAGATAGACCAACACACTGTAGTCTTTAAGATGCCATGCGGAACAGCGGCAGTGAAAGACACAACACACCATGCAGACAGTTGCTCTCCAGCAGAAGACAACCATAAACCTCTGGGTTAAGCAAAGAAAGGCCACCTAGCACTTGGTTATCAATACATACTGGCAATGGAGATCACCACTACCAGAGGGACTCCAGTATGCCAAAACTGACACTCTGACACAGCAGTCCAAACCCACGTCCATGCCAACGTCGCCTCAGGAATGCAAATCACAAAATACCTTCAGTATCAAGCGCCGTCGATAAACTCTTGTAGTAATTCTCTGCTCCTCATCTGAGCTCGAATCACTGTCAATCTCACATTCATTGTCACTACATTCCTAATAAATGCAGTTTTAGTACATTTGAACAGCATATTTGCAAGACAGAACATGCTGATCAGGACTAGAAGAAAACAGAGGTTATCACGGACAGTGTTTTTCCTGTCTCTATTTATGTACACAATGACTTGCGGTTTTGCTCTTGAAGTATATCTGGGAGGAGGCCTTTTTGTTCTTTGGCGTGCTGTAGCTTGGTAAGTATACCAGGTATGGAATATCTCAGCAGCTTTTAGTCTTAGAAAACGGTATTTGGAATGCATCTCACCCGCAGAATTTCTACATCTTACATAGTCATTATGTGTACAAAAACACCTGCTCATAACTGCTTGCTTTTTTCTCCTCAAAAGTTAATGTTTCAAATAAATTGCATGGATTCACAAGGTGTGGGAAGTGAATTCTATCCTAAAGAAAGAGGAGTCACACAGAAAGAATCAGTGGAGTACCTCCACAAAGATTACAAATAAGCATTCTGAAGAACTTCTCCACGTAAATGGCTTTAACTGCTTTTAAGTAGCAAAACTGTAGCGTGAAGTACAACCACTCTGCGTTTTTTAAGGAGGGAACTGGTAGACCTCAGCTCAGAGTGAGGGGGAATGGCCTGACGCTGGTCTCAGCTCAGTGCCAGGAGCTACCACAGCCACAAACACACATCTACTCCATCCTGGAGCCCTAGTGTTTTCCCTTCTGAAACCCAAGGAGCTCCTCAGCTTGGGGGCTGAGCAGCTTTGTGTGCACACGCCTGGCAGAGGGCTTCATGCCTATGCGTGTGAGGGACATAGAGCAGAGGCCCTTCTCACATGATGTCTGGTTGAATCAACCTTTTTCTGAACAGTGAAAACTGAAAATTTTCTCTGTAATTACTCAATGACAGTCCAAACCTGATTTTTAAGTCACGAATAGTGGATATTGCTAACTGCATTTTTGTTTCTTTTTTTGAATCTGGCCCAAGACATCCCAAACAAGACACATTTCTCAGAAATGATGTGTAAAATAACAGTAGGCATAGGTGGGTGGAGAAGAAAAAAGGACTATATAACAAAAAGCATTTAGGGCAGCATAACAGTATTCATCTGCATTTAGAGCCTCCTGCTGTTCTCTGACACTAGTCAAATATAGATATAAAAAAAATATAATTCAGCCCTCTCCTGAAGAAGTAACAAGAAGCAGAAGATTCCCAGAGGGCCCGAAGGTTTTGGAGGAAGAGTTATTATTAATAAACAGATTCAAGTGGTTTATTTTGTGATGGAATTCTGATGCTGGGAGTCACCTCGACCACAAGGTGGACATCACCTTCTTTGGGATAATATAGCAACTGTGCTCTGCTCCTCTCATTTAAAAATCTAAAATCTAATGCTTGAGTATTTGTAGAGAATTATATGGCTTACACTGTCACTGCACTGCTTTTGTAAGCTTTTGGGCATTTATGTGGACTTGGGATGAGGCCAACAATTTATTTCATCCACGTCACCAGGCAGCAGCCCAATATCAATCGTCTGAGTTTATCTCTTGTTGCAAACTGTGTGCCAAAACACTGACGCAGCCCTCACCCTGCAGGTAGATGATTATTGCTTCTTAGCTCTTTCCCAATGGGTCATAGAAAAAATCTCTTACTTTGTGAAGCAACTTTATTTTGTTCCCTCTTTCTTTCCACAGAAATAAATGTTTCTTCCATACTTTTCTCTTTATGGGGCGTTTCTGAAGGAGGCCTTGCAGAAAGACTGCAGTTGAAATTACCTTTCTGCTTTCATGACAGCACATGAAGTGTCTCACCATGAATTGGACTGTGTTAGTAATTAAACTACTGACTTCAAATTAGATTAGAAGATATTCTTGAAGAAATATTGACAAGATATTGAAGAAATTCTTCTTGTCATTTTAACAAACACTAGTTTGTTACTCATTCAGGCTTTGTGAGAGATCTGCATTTAGAATTCATATTATTTTCTGATACCAGTTTATACAAAGATCATGACTATAAAAAGACTTGTTATTTAGAAGATAGATTACCACCCTTTACTGATAAAGCAAAAATAGTGTAAAAAGCATTCATAAGAAAAGCACGTGCTTAATTCTTCCCAATCCAGATGGGATATCCAAAAATAAAGAGAACAGAAAAGTGGATGACAACTTATCTTCTCACTGAAGGGAATCCAGAGGGGGAAATGCAGCACTGTTGGACACCCTCAGAACGTTACTGTGTGCATCTGTGCTTATCCCTGCGTTTAAACTGAGCATAATAATATCAGCCGAGGTCTGCCCCAAAGCCTTCTGACACTAAAGGATTCCTGCCGTCGGCCTTTAGCTGCCTTTGCAGAAGGCTCTTACGTACATTTTTAAAGTATTCCAGTAATTAGTGAACATTAGGAAAGATCTTCACTGCTTCAACTGTGTCACGAACTAATAATAAGATAATAACAATCATATGCTGCATAACTGCTGAGACTGATTATGTTACCATCTAATAAAAGAACTCTTGGTTGTATAATCGAAATAATAGTTTAAAATGAACTAATTTAAACCTGAATGATTTATTGCAGCCCACCACAGCCAACATTTTTATTGTGCTACAATAAAAAAAAAAAAAGCAATATCACGTAGAAGCAATTCTACTGAAATGCCTAGCTTCCAGAAGTTATAATCTCCTCCTGTATTATGCCCAGGAAAACACAATTTCAGCAAAGAGAAGAATGTAGAAGAAACTCTGCAATTCCCTTTTTCAGCCTGGTTCCCTGTTGGCTCTGTTGTCCATTCCATGGCAATCCTCCTTCTGCAGGGGTGCGAGGTGCATGCAGCTATGGGGCTATAAGCCATTCTTTGAATGAACTTTACTTTTAAGCTTCTGGGAAATAAATATAAGCAACTGATAAAGGTATTAAAATCTTCATCGTCAGAAAAGACCTTGTAACTGAGGTTCTGCAGTTAAGATGTGCAAATCAGGCAGGGTAGAAATGAAGGGGAGCCCCTCAGCAGTATTTTAAAAAGAAAGAACCACCACCTGGAAAAGTGCTTTACACATTTGGAAATCTTTTGATTCCTCTTGGCTGGATGCACTTTGGAGTCAGGATGAACAAGGCAGTGAAACAAAAAACATAAGGAGGATATTCAATATTCCCCCAAATTTATTTTCCTGCAATTTAACAGAGTAAAAAAAATGCAGGGAGTGTGGAGATAAGGAGTAGGAGAGGGGCTGAAGAGTCCCTGTATCTCTTTGCTCACTTCAATGTCACAAAAAGAGAGGGAACCAGTGCCATCACGTTACTGCAAACAGATGGAGGACAGCTGAGCTGTTTGGCACTGTTTGCACAGGTGGTATCTCAGGGCAGAAAAGGGACCTGCTCTCCAGCGATACAGGATGGCAGTCCCAGAAGCTGCTCTAACCTCTGCCAGGGCTTGGGGCCAGTCAGGCAGAGGATTATGCAGCCCTGTTTGGCTCCTCTCTCTGCCCTGACTCCACCTCATTCTGTTCACACCACAGAATATAAATTTCCACTAACTTCCATTTCTCTTAATTTAGCAATAAATAGAAAAAGGCATAAGGAAGGATTAGAAAAACCCCAACCCTGTCACAAACAACATTACAAGTCTTACAAAAAATTATGTCAAGCAACATATCAAGCAACAGGGACTCCTCACACAGCTAATAATTACAGGACATACTGTACCTTTTGTTCAGACATTACTGCTCCCTCCTCCTCCTGGATGCCTGTTCTTGGCTTGCCATCCTCAGAAGTACTCCAGCTCATCTTCTTCACACTGACAGGCACAGATGTTTTGTTGCCTTCTGTTGCTGCCTTGCTAGTCTCTTCCAAAGATTTCTGATATGCTGTTGATGATAATGTTTGCTCATCAGTACCAGTTGAAATTTGTGGTTTTGTTTTCAGGGCTTCTTTGTCACTTTGTTTCCCCACATCATTTAAAGATCCCTGGATGTAGGATCTAGTTTTCGCCTCTGTTGTGGATTCAGATAGGCTTCCATTTGTTTCTGGCTTTCCTGCTTCTGCTTTGACATATGAGGTAACAGAATCCCTACATTGGTCCGAGCTACAAGAAAAAAAGAACAGACAGCCATTCAGTGCTTAAATCACACTCAGAAGGGCAAAGCACCGGGCCTCTTACTGAGCCTTCCTTCTTAGCACATGGATTTCAGACAGAGAAAAGTAAAATTTTAAATTCAGCTTGCAAACATCAATTTTTTTATTTAATAGCCTTGTCTCCTGCATCATGGTATCTTTTCAGAAGCACTGAGACTATGGTGAACACTGAAAACAAGGCCAAACTTTTTATGTTAATCCCCTTCTTCTTGGGGGGAGAAAGGAGGTTGGAAAAAGAGAAATAAAACCACACAAAACCTCCCATTTCCCATGTATAATCACGAGAGAAACCCCTGAGGGACTAATTCTTTAACCTATTCTCTAACCAAGGAGGTGATGAAAGTATCTGTTACCATGCAATTGCCAATAATGATCAAATATTAATGTTATTTTTCCCCCAAACTACAGTATCTGTACTCCATATAAGTCATGCCTCTTAAAAAATATCGGTATCTGCAAATAAAGCTTTAGACAGTGCAGAGTTTCAATAATACACAAAGCCAAAGGCAAGGAAAGTTACTACAAACTAGAAATCTGACCAAAACTTTGCCTCAGATTAACTATGGACAAGTTCAACCTGCACTTCTGATGCACAGTTTTCTTCTCTTTTGCATTTTTGCTTGCTTTCAGTTAGGCACTACAACTGTACACATGAAAATAACACAGCTATTTGCTGGCAAAACACTTATGAAAGATAGCAAATTGAAATAGATAAGTTATCTTCTTAAGGAAACCCTGTTACTTCTAGAAGTGATCTATTTTACTCATTTAACACAATATAAAATGCAGAATAACGATGCTTGCTTAACAGAACAGAAATCGCATCAGTAGTAGATCCAGTTCTTTACAGTCCGGAAAACCAATCAGGATGCTGAAGTCAATGACCAAATTCCCACTGGATTCAAGAAGAGAGTATCTAATGCTGCCTGGAACCTTTAAACATCCTGAGTCAAAGCTGCAAAGGGTGTAAACTGCTGACAGACAAATGATCGCTCTGCAGATAATCATTCTTTGCTGATTTACAGCTCAAGCAGAACTGACTCCTCCAATTAGTAATCACAGGAGCCACCTTCAAAACAAAGGCAGGCAGGCAGGAGCTCTTCATCCAGTGGGCACCAGTAAGGCTGAACAGAGCAACACATACTGCGAATGTTGAAAGCTTAAGTAGGTCCAAGGGAGGCTGGAAAAGCTCACGCAAGAGAAATGCATTGAGGATAAATAAGGAGAAAGCATCCATCTCAGCAGGTCATTATGCTGAAAGCAAGGGGAGCTGGAAAGTACTGGAGGAAAGGAGCGTATACACTCTCCTCCTTTCCTGAGCATCCTCTGCAGTCACGGCTGGGAGGCAACATATGGGACTAGACCGATTTAGTAACTCCATTCTTACCTTCTTATGCCTTGAAACTCATCTCTTTAAAAGTCTAGTAAAGCAGCATGACATAGCATGCTTGAAGGAAGTGTTACAAAACCAGTGAAAATTCAAAAATTGGTTTATGGAAAAAGTAATGACTGTCTGAGGGAAGGCACGGAGATGCAATGAAAAGGATGACTGCTAAAAAGGTACTCAAGAAATAAGAGTAATGTAGTATCCTGATTTCAGATAACGTATGTTTTATAGTCTTCAATTCCAGTTACATCTATCCATCACTTAGATGAATTAAAAATGGAAATACACAAGATAAAGAACATGAAAAGTAGCATTATCCACTAAACATAATATAAACTAATTCTGAAATACCTATATTAAGAATGAAACCTGATAAATATACATCTTTAAAGACAGGTATGTCTGAGACCACATTGAGTCAACTATTAATTTTTCTTTTAAATACATACATATATGCATAGATACATACTCTTACAGAGTAGTAGTACAGCAGCCTCAGCACTGCCCCTGGATGTAAAAGCAGCACGGGAAGGCTTGCTTACACACACACACTCTCTTATAGGAAGATGCTCACCTATCGTCCAAGCGATCTAGCAGGCTACCACCTATTCTGCGTCCCGACGTTGGTGGCTCAGTGACACTTGACGAGTCAGTCTGCCAACCTGTAATTGAAGACATTTCGCGTTCTGCTTGTTGAACACCTTTAAGAATTGACCATACTCTTTCTTCCGTCATCTCCTCAGACTCAGCTCCTTCTTCCAGATGAATGTCCTCAAACAGAGATTTAAACTTTTCTTCCGTCATCTCCTCATCAGTACCAGACTTTTCTCTCTCAGGCTGTTCAGTCCTTACTCTTGTTTTACTAGTCTCTTCACTCTGCCTTTGTTTAGCATCTTTTGATATCCCACCGTAACTACCAAGATACCGCGGAAAATCTTTAAGGTCCACTTCCTCCAACTGGCTCTCACCTATGGAAAAATCTTTAGGTGTTCCTTCTCTAGGCACTGAGAAATCGAGTTTGCTGTCGTCCAGTGAAGTGTCTTCTTCAGTCACTACTGGCGGTGCTGTTGCTGTACCATCTACGTGTCCTTGGGATGTCACTAACACGTCACTCAGTCTACTGGGAGTTCTAAGGGGTGACTCTAGGCTAGAGGTGTCGCTAAAGAAATCGTCCTGATGGAAAGGGGTGGGTGGCACGAAGCGCAACCCAGTGGGAGTTTCCAGTTCCACTTGAATGCTGGGATAACCTAAGGAAGACAGCACATTTGGACTGACTGGGATGAAGCATGGAGCAACAAATAAGCAAATGTCAAATGATTCATGAATTACTTAAAGTATGAAACGTATGAGGAGGTGCAAGTGTATACAAACAAATGCAGTTCTGATAGATTCCTTTACTTTGACCTAAATAGATGGAACAAAAAATGAGTACTGCCAGTCAATAGTACAGTGAAGCCAGTACTTTTGACTATTTTGTATATAGTCTGTAAAGATTTCAGCAATTGTTTTTGCAGCCATTTCAATACTTTCAAGCTACAGCAGATTGTCTTATGAGCATGCAATAAATCAAATGTGGACAAGGGTGGTTGTCCCTTTATATCCAATACAATCTTTTATAGCCATATTGTGTAAATCTTTCTTTTCCAGTTTTAATTTTTTTTTTTAATTTAGAAGTTTAATAAATAGATTTTAAAGAGAGAAGTAGATCATAACATAGGACAGCCACATTTTTGTAAATAGGTATTATTTCTAAAACAGGTCCACATTTTTAATATACTTTTATATAAAAATAAACAATATCAGCAATACAATGCTACTAATATCCATCTCCAATTTAACCGCAGAGCCACAAGAATGGAATAGTTAAAGAATGAGGAACAGAAATGGATCCTAATGAGGATACTAAAAAACAGTAGATCTAACTACACAGCAGGATAAAAAACTAAAAAAGGAAGTTAACAAAGGGAGAGGAGAACACAAACACAGCAAGGGAGAGCTATATGAATATTTCAGGTACAGTAAAGTTATACAGGTGAGAGGACTGTGGTGAGTAAGGAGATCTTGGTGATCTTGGAGAGTGAGGCGATCTTGGTGACATGGGTACAATCAGATACACTGATCAAATAAAGAGAGAAAAAAAAAAAAGAAAAACTGATGAAAACATGAGAAAACCATACAAAAGGATTAAACTGAATATAAACATAAACATGACAATAAAATCTGAAGTTCGCTTTCCAGCAAATACTAGGTTGGGTAACCTACGAAAGGAAAAAACACATGCTGTGGGGTTAACTTGACATTGTGCTGCCTGCAAAGGGAGGTGCAGTAACAGGGTTTGGGGTTTTTTTTTTCTTTCCTGAATCAGCTGAGAGAAAGGCAAAGGTGGTCTGGTCTTGGTGAGGAAAGGAAGCTTGAGGAAGGTTCAGAGCAGAGGAGAGACAGAAAGCAACTGCAGAGAAGCGTATTTTTTTCATAAACACATTGATGCTACTATTAAAAGGTGCAATCAACATTTCAAGAGCGACTTTCTTAAAATGTCAACAGAAAATTATTTCTGTAATGCAATGATTCAATGACCGGCAATGCTGCTCAGTAATGGAGGTACACTGAGCTTGTATGCTCTAAAGAAAAAAAAATTCCTACTAAAATACAGAGAAAGCTCAATGTATATTTGAACAAATTACAAAAAACTAAAGGAAATTTTACTTAGAAAAGAAGCATCTTATTAAGAACTACTTATTACATATGTGACAAAAATCAAAGTAAAGAATGGAGCAACCCGGTGTCTGTTAACTAAAATTTAAAAGAAGAAAAAACAACATTTGGCATCTTCAACATACTGATAAATAATAAGTATACCTGTGACAATTATGTTTTACGAGCAGAACTTCATTTATCCTTTTAATCTGGATTAAAATTAACCTGCACAATTCTGTTGTCAGTTGGCACAGCTTCCATGTAAAAATTATTACACAATTTTACCCATTAGTAGACTGAAAAAGATACTCTCGCATGCACTAATAAAACATTTTCTTATTTTTCTTACTACCATTGTAGACATGGTCCAAGTGAAAAATCACAAAATAACTGATGTTCACTTGTCTCAAAGAGGATTAGTAGTAAATTGCACATTAATTTAGTCTATGTGGTTACTAAGGTTTGGTTTTTTTCCTTGTGGTTCTTTCTTTTTTTTCTGCAAAGAATTTTTATTGTTACGTATCTAGACAGGAAGCCAAAGAAGATATATATTTCCAGGTAACTTGGGAAGCATGCAATACCAAGTACATTAAAAATATACAAGGGCATGTCTCAAAGCACAACTAGTGCACGAGAAAAACATTCAGGTCTTGTCAACTGACACCAAGGCTAGTGGGAACAAGCTTCCTCAGGCATATGTTTGCAAGATCCTGGGCTTATCCTTTGAGATATTAATATACAACCTACATATTGTACCGTGACCATACTTCTTTGCATTAAACCCCATTAGTTCTATAGAATTTACTGTCTTTATTTAAAATTTATACAACATTATTGTACTACTGGACATGTCACTGAGTGAAATATGACCATGGAATTCAATTACCATCAATGGGATCGTGAAAAACGTTATTTTCATCTGCAAAACTTCTGGTGCCTGAAATATTTCCATAATCAAATATTGGTCCTTCCAACAGGGTCACGATATCTATTCGATTAATTTTTGTCAATACAGAAGTTAAGGCATCGGCTGAAAAACAAATAAGACACGTCAGAAAAAAGTTCAGCCTTGCAGAACTATGTATTCATCTTTCTCACTTACATTCACATTGCATTAATTATAAGTTGCTGGCATATGTTTCTACCCCAATGCCGTTGGTTCTAGCAAACCCCATCATTTGTCTAACTAGTCATTCTGCTGCCTACTTATTCAAGATATACATCTATTAAGAGTCTTCCCTCCCCCCTCCCCACAGTATAATTATACTACAACATAGAAGGCACAAAGAATAAGGTCAGAGAGTTCTTAAAGAACATATTTACTTACTACTGAAACAAAATATCCTTTTACTGGAGTGTAAAAGGAGTGTAAAAATCCTTTTACCACTCTGTTTCAAGAAATAACAGAATAGGTAGCCATGTAGGTAATAATGTGTGTAAGGCTAGTCAGCCAGCACATCGTGAAATCTCATTTACAGTGATCTTGTTGCGAGAACACAGTAATACTGGAAATTACTTCTACAGTGAAAGAGATCAAAGTAGACTCAAATACTGTGTAGGAGTGTGCGGATTAGGGAATGGTAACGAACACCATCAAACCTAACAAAAAAATTAAAACCTCTCTTTCAATTTGAGCAATTCAAGTGAAATGGACAGATTAACCCAGCAGAACCAGAGCCTCCATCACTCCACAAAGAAAAAGGTTTAGTCTTCTCTTATGACCTGCAATACCGTGAGACCACCTAACTTTTCCAGGCAGCCTATTTCCATGTTTCACATTCCTTGCTATTGGAAAGTTCTCCCTAATATTTTCTTTACTGGAATTTACGTTCATTACTTGTCCCATCAATTATGGATGTGGAGAACAGATCATTTCCTTCTACAGATGCAGTGAATAAATATGACTTGTTTCTGACTTCTGGTAAAAATATAACTGAAATATTTTTTTTCCCCATCAGTAGTTTGCCAAAGATATTCATAATGTTTTCTTCAATTTAACCTACTTAGAGCAGGCAACAGATTAAATGGGCTATAACTTATAAACAACAAAAGTAACTACTTGAACTTACTTGTAGCATTTTTCCCATCTCTGGTAACCCATTTTTTTAATAACATGAAACTTTGAGCAATAAGAGAATTTGGATTTTCTACTCGGATTTGATTTATTTCATCCACAGAAAAATTCAGTTCTCTTGCAAGTTCTATAAAGACAAAAAAAAAACAAGCAAGCAAGAAAAGAAAACCACAACAAAAACACCAAACAAAGCACAAATCCCTCAATCAACCGGTCAGGGTAAAAAATACTATCTTTCTTAGATCACGCAGATGTCAACAAAACTACCTGACACAAGCTTTACAGATAATGATGAACATAGCATTATATACTCATACTTTAATTTCCAAAGACAGAAATAATTTTGATTTTCAATCATCTCTGTGAGCTCTTATCATATTTATACTCAGTAAGCCACTTAAATAAACATGGTGAAAAAAAGCTCTGTGGAGACTATTTCACTGCTAATTTATAAAATCTGCTTTTTCTAGTGACTATTACTCCTTTGTGAGCTTGCTGTGCAGCTCAGCACCGGTGCTGTCCTCACCCGTGCCCAGGGAGAGCCCGGGAAGGGCCAGCTCTGCCCATCAGCACGTGGAGGTACAGCGGGCACCTCACACACAGCAGCGACATGCTGGGGCACTGCTGGGCTCCTGCAGCCTCCAGGGCTTTGGGGAAACTGCTGCCCACATACAGAGACAGCCCTGAGCCCGCGTAGATAGATCCTCTCAACTCCTTAGGTGAACGTCTGGAGAGGAGAGACGTTTTAACTAGTTTGCTTATGAGTTTCTATTTGATTTATTGCAAGTCTACGGGATAATTCTTCAGGCATCTTTGCCCAGCAACATGTTGCATATTTTGGGAGGCTGGGCTCACTGTGGATTTGGGAGAGCCTGATGTGGCCTTGCTGCAGCTTTTGGTATGAGACTACCTGAAAACAAAATAGCAAAGACTAATTTCAATATTAAAGCAGAAAGGCTTACCTGTCCAGCTAAGTCCTAGGTGATCAGCTACAATTGCCATCCTTATGTCTGTCCGTTCACATGGACTCTGTGGACCTGTGATTTACAATTTCTCGATTAAAAAGGTTTTGCACAGAAAACCACAATACCGGACAATAGTTTATTATAAATAATAGCTTTAATTTGACTAAGTTGCCAGTGCTTATATTGGTTACTAAGATGGTGGTGTGTCCTAATAACCTACCAAAGCAAATTTTTTTCACAGCTCTTACATTTTCACCTGTGTAAAGCCAAATGTCAAACTACATGATGTTGTGTAATGAAATCAAACATGCTGACAATCTAGCTGTTAGACTGTACACAAGTTGTTCAATTACTGGTGGAAACCACCAAGACCGGATTACATCTATTTTCTCTACTTTGACAGAACAAATTTGCTGTCACAAAAGAAATCTTTCCATTTCTGAGTTACATCAACTTTTGAGATACATGAATGTCTTTGGCATGCTTCCCTAGCTTTCTAGAGTACAGGATTTGTTTAAAGGAAGAAAGAAGAGTATAAGACAGCACATACAGATGACAATGACAGAATGAAAACTACAGTTAAGTCACTCCACAGGCAATCACAACAGTTCATGCACTAGGATCAACAAGTTGAAAGTTTTACAAACTAGGCTTGATCTCCACGAGGTGAGCCATGAGAGCTCCAGAAACCTGACTGCCTTCATTCTCACCAGTCCTCTTACTCCTCCTCCTCTCACTGTCGGCCTTTTCAATCTTTGATTTTATAGATGCTGCCTCTGTTCTCATGTCTCTAGCAGACTTCGATGTAATGGAAGGCTGGTAAACTTGAGTAGCTTCTGATAAGGATGTGTTCCTTGATGTACTGTCTTCTTCATCATCAGAGACCTCTGACTGCATCTTTTTCTCTTCATCAGATAGACGATCCACAAGCTTTAATGTCTCACCACTAATTCCCTTAAAATATTCAATAGAATGTTTACATACCTCCCTAAGCTGATTTTTCCTTACTTTAACTGTTGTCATGGTGACGGAGGTAGATCTTACCTTTACTGGTAATTTAGAAGGAAGCTGTTTTGGTTTTTCTTTCTCTACCTGCTCTTGTTTTGGCAGGGCTGGAGTTCTTCTAGCTAGATTACTCCTATGTGTATTTTTAACAGGAATCCTAGACCTTGCTTCTAGACAGGGAGAAGAATTATTTTGTTTTGTTTTGTCAGGCTTACTAGCCCCTTTCACTTTACTCCCTGTATTGCTTTGGAGATTATTTTGTGAAAAGACTTCTTTCACTGAGCTGGCCTTTACAGGAAGCTTTGATTTTCCTCTAGCCCCTACCAACTCTGTTGACTTTTGCTGCTCTCCGTGTGGTTTTTGTTTATCTCTTACTCTGTGTCCTTGTGTTGTCCCTGTACCTTTTCCTGAAGTGCTTTTCGCTTGATTAGCTTTCTGGAGGGAACATTTCGGTTCCAAATGTTCTTTTAGCACTACATTACAGGTAATATCATCTGTAGGGACAGCAGATGAATCCAAATTGTTGTTGTTATTAAAATTATCTTTTGGAAAATCAGTGTTTTCTGTTTGCCTACAGCTTGTCTGGCTAGAAGCTGAACTCGCAATCACTGCTACGGTTTCATTTTCTAATCCCTGACCACTTGGCATCACAGCTTCTATCTTATCTGTCACTTCGCCAGGGCCATCTTTCTTCAGAGTCATGGTGGAAGCAGAAATTCCCATTTTAATTGGTGTGCGCAATTTGGGATCAACTTTAGAAGCATTTACCGCTGCCGATGATTTTTCCAGTGAGTTACTACCAACTGTTTGTTCCATGCAATCTCCACTGGCCTGGATGATGGGCTTATGTTCAACTGCTGTTGTTTCTACTGGTCTCTCTAGGTTTGTTTCTACAGTGTTGTCCCCTGCCTGTGGCTGTGTGATGGCAGTGACTGTACTTTTATCCCCTTCCCCCTTGTCCCCTGACTTCCCTTCAGAAGTATGCTCACCAATCTGAAAAAATTGGAGTCTTTCTTCAACAAAATCCCTCTTGCTCATGTCAATTGCACCACTGCGAGTCATCTCAAACATCTTCCCTTCATGAAATGGGAAGGGGTTGGGCTCGCTAGTTGGCGTACTTTCATCTGTTGGAGTTCTGGCTGGAGTTGTATCAGGTGTTGTTGCTTGAGATCTGTCTTCCACTGCCAGCCCAAATGGCTTAGCCTCATCATCCCTTGATTTAGTCTCAAACACTTCATCGTCACCTCGGTTATTGGACCATGGATCAAAATCTAGACTCTTGGTGGCCACTGTTTTGAAAGGTGTTGCAAATTCTTCATCTACTTTGTAACTGAAATACGAATCCGGAAATACAGTCCTGTCAGGGTGTCTGCCTTCCAAAGTGAAAAACTGTGCCCCTGACTTCTGTTCACTCTTATCTCCGGCTTTTTCAGAAGCTGGACCTTTTGAAGGCACCTTGTCTTCTTCAGGGCCTACCTTGCCTTCCTCCTCAATGACTTCAAGCTTACTCTGGCTAAAGCAGCGATCAGTCTGCTTTAGAATGCCTTCTGTAGTCCATATGTCCTTTTTGGTTTCAACTGCTGGACCTGCAAGTTTAGAATCACTCTCAGTTAAACCATCATCTTCATCTTGCAAATCATAACCGTCAAGAGAGTCAATCTCAGTCGCATCAGTATCATGGGAGAATTCTGCAGTGGTTGCTATGGAACACTCTGTGACAGACTGGTCATTGTTATTCCCATTTTGCACTACGTCATTCTGGGGTGAATCAAGCCCAATGTCAAACTCATTAGGTTTCCCAGAAGTGGGATGTCCTAACCCTTTCTGTTTCTCAAGCTTTTCAGGGGCTCTAGGTTTTGAGGTTTCTTTCTGGTCGTCTTCCAGTTCTTTCAGTTTGAATGTATACTTTTTAAGTGGAACAGGTTGATAGAGAGATTCATCATCACTGGAGTCACTGACATCAGCTCCTGGTGGCACAGGAGATGGTGGCTGTACCCTTATTACAGGTTCAGCCAGTTGGCATTTCTCATGTTCATCTTGCAAGTTCACTTCTGTCATCTCCATTTCACTCTCAGTGGAATAGTGAGGCTTCTTTTCTGACTCGCCTTGATCTGCATCCAGTGGTGGAGGAGGAGGGAATTCAATGTAGGCAACTCTGCTACCTTTGGGTCTTTTGTTAGAGTCCTTATTTATACGATTAGATAATGCTTTGTCAATCTGTGGTTCCTCAACCTCTGCCTGTTTTACAGATGTTGACTTAGCCTCTGCTTCTTCCTCTGATTCCTCAGATACCTCAGGTATAGGACTGGGCTTGCCTGGGATATAAGCTATTAGTGAGTCGGGTGTTTTAGACGTAAACTCGTAACTCACTTCCTCTGAACTTGGTGTTTCTGGTGTTAAAGGGCTTTTACCAGAGCTATCTATAAAGGACACTTGTTCTAGTGTGTCATCTTCTGGACTACCTTGGGGAGAAGGAAGTTGTTTTTGCTGTCTAGCTGTGTAAAATGTCCCCCTTGTCTCTTGTACTGTCTTACTCTCCTGACTGACAATTTTTTTTATATTTCCTTGTTGCACCTCCTTCTCATATTGCTTTCCTACTTGAACAAAACTGACATAAACAGGTAAAGTCTTAATTTCTTTTACTCCCTCAGTGCTTACTAGTGGTGCAACTTTATCCAAGTAATCACTGGCACCAGGATCAACTAACTCACTCGAAGGAAATTCCTTTCCTGGGCTACATTCTAAAGAGTCTGGTGATTTGCTAGGAGATAACTCCGTTTCCTCAACAGGAGGACTTAGACCTATAGAGCTCTGCTGCTTGGTAACCTTTCTAATTTCTGAATGCTTTATTTTTTCATCTTCCACATAATCAATCTGCCTCTCGACTTTCTCCTTAATCACAGCTGATTGGGATACTTTAGCTGAAAGTTCATAGACACCATCAACCATGGTTCTCTTCTCCTCAACAATTCTGACTGGAATATGGGACACAGCAATGTCTTCTCTCCTTTTGGATACTTTATCAGCCACTTCACCGTTACGTTCCCCCTCTCTGACAACAAATTCTCTGTATAAAACCCTTTTTGAGGGAGATTTTACAGTCAGTTCCTTCACTTCCTCTGTATGAATTCCATTTGCCGCCAGTTTGTGCTCTGTCACAGTGATAAATTCGCTTTTTTGGTCAGTTTTAGCTTCAGCGTGATCAACGTGGTTTTCTTTTACCGTATCTGGAACCAGCACATGTGAAAGTTTTTCTTTCTGTGTTTTATGATTAGAAGTTCCAGGACTTTCCCACGTCCTATAGATTTTTTTGTCCCAGTGTCCCTTCGTTGTTGAGTCTGAGCCATACACCAGGTCTTTGGCCTGCGGTTCTGAGAAGTGTTCTGGCACGCCTTTACTTGTCTCAGTTCTTTGGTTTTGCGTGTCTGAGCCTCGAATGTCTTCAATAGCTTTCCCTTTACCTGGAACAAAATCTTGCTGTATTTTCACCTCTTTCTGTAAAGCTGTGCTCCCATCAATGAGCTCTACTTGCTTTGCATGTTTCTCTCTGGAATAAAACTGATACACTGGTAACTTACTTTCTTGCAATTTCTTTACTGGAATTTTGGACTGACCGTCCAGCTTTTTTTCTTCTTGAGTTACGTCCTTACTCCTTGGACTTATACTTTGTTCAAATTTAAGCCTAATGGAACTGAGCTTTGATTGCTTCAGCTGAAATCCAGTCTGTGAAACCTCAGGCACTCCAGTCTGCTGAGCACTTCCTTTGTGTTCCATAGTTTGTTTAGAGTCCTCTGCAGGTTGCACAAATATCCTTTTTTCAGGACTGCTGGGCAAACTGGACGCTTTTCTTTCATCCACCTTGGGAAAGCACTTCCCATCATGTGCAAACTGCTTCACCTTACTCCATTCATCACCGGACGACGGTAATTCAGAGCGCAGAACTTTCTCAGGGCTGCTGCTGGCAGAGCTCTGGCTAGAATGTATTTCTTTGCCATTCTTTTTATGCTGCTTTTTCTCCGGAGACTGTAGCTCATCATTCAACTTCTCTGTTTTATCCCGAAAAAACTGTGAGACTTCAGTCAGTTTTTCTTCTGCCTCCTTAACAGTCCTGTCCACCCTGTCTTCATATATCAATTTTTCTCTACCTCTGTCTAATCTGTCCTCAGTAAAGCGCATCCACATCGCGTGTTTTGGACTACTAACATCTCCAGTGTAGTGTAACACTGTCACTTTATCATAATGATCATCTTTAGACATTTTACCTACACCATTTTCAGATACATCTTTATAGATTTTGGAGAGAATCTCTTTTTTGGGGGCAGTAGCTACTTTGTATCGTTTATCAGACCCCTGTAACTCTGCACTAAGGGGTAGAGCATGGTCAGTAACTGACTCCTCAGTATCAGAATGAGACACATCTAGCTTTTCTGAAAGAAGCATTTTCTCAGCAAACCTGTAAGACTCCCCTCTTAGTTCTGACAACTCATCATCATGGTATTCTATTGAGTGCTGACTCAAAAGCTTCAGTGTTTTGTAAGAGTCATCAGACATGAGTTGAGCAGAACTAGGGCGACTGTCTTCTTCCTGGGACACGGGAGTGTTAACTCTAGAGGATTCCAGATAAGAAGGAAGTGACTCTTCGGCCGTGAGCTCTTCTTCTTCTTGCTGACCTTGTTCGTCTGAACAAGGAAAAGCATCATGTTTTTCCAACTCTTTTAAGTTAATATCTCCCCGAGGTAAGTCTTTCTGATATACATACATTTCTTTTTCTGGATGCTTTTTTGTTTCTCTAATAATGACTTCAGTAGGTTCAGCCTGATTACCTTTTTCAATATGGACCTCTATTATTCGCTCCAGTTTGGGTTTCATTTTGCTGTCCTTCTCTGCATGTTGTGGTGAAGTTTCAGCAGACTTGCTAACATCGGATGTTACTGATGATTTATGTTCAAACAGACCTGCCAGTTCTTTGGAAGGGTCACGTCCAGACTGAAAGGCTTTCATTATGTCATGAACAGACATCGTTTCCTCAATTCTTTCAGTTGTGCTTTCAGTGCACGGAGGTTTATGATAAACCATCCGAGTTGTGGTGGTGATATGAGTTTCTTCTTTTACTCGCACGCCTTTACTAAGGACACACTTGTGGTCATCTTCTTCACTGCTGCTGGCTTTCATTTGAAAAGCTTTAACCTTCTCTTTAATAGATCCAGCAGGTTTTTGCTCCAGCTCCATAAGCGTAGGGGCAGGTTTTGAGGCCGGTAGCTCCTCTGCTTTCTGCTCTGGAATTTCTTCGGATGATGGTTCGTAGCTGCGGATAACATGAACTACTTCAGTTCTTGTTTCTGTAATGACGGGAGGGATGGGTACATCATGGAAAAGTGGTTTTGGCCCTGTGCTTTCAGCACTTTGTGGGGCAGAAGGTGTCTTTTCACTCCTTGTTTCAAAGCCACTGTCAGATAAGGGACTTTTATCTTGGTCGTGTTGAGAAAAGTCATCTGGAGACTCTAAAATAGTATCTGTTCCAAAAAAGGAATCTGCAATTTTACATAACTCCTTCTCTGATGTTGAAGGCCTCATGGAGGCTGGAGGCATTTTAAGTTTATGTTCCTGCAAAGCAATAGCTGGTTTTAAAACACGTTTTTGTCTCTCTTCACCTTCTTTTTTCCCCTCTTCAAACTTGTACTTTATGTTTGTTAATGAACTGCTACCGATATCATTTGCTAAGTAATCAATAACTTTTGACAAGTTATAATCCTTTTCCGACATGGTTTTAGTTTTAATTTGGACCTTCTCTGGAACAGATATAGGAGGGCTTGTCAAAGCTTGCTGTCTCGCTTCATCAATCTCCTCTGTACTGAACTCTACCCAGTCATCCTCAGACAGGTGTCCTTGATCACTTTTGGATACTTTAGCCGACCCTTTACTTTCTAAACACACATCTTTTTTCAGAATCTCACTAACTTTTACTAAGTCCTCTTTTACTTTCTCAACAATTTTAAAGGGCTCTTCATCATCAATTCTACCCTCTTTCGGTATGTCAGGTTGGAACGGTTTGTCCTCCGCGACATCTGTCTGCAATATTGCAGTCATTCTTATTAGATCCTCTTTCATTTCAGCAACATCTTTCAGTATCTCCTGACTGGAGGATAAAGATGATGGTGTGGACAATTTGAGAGCAGAGGGTGCTAAAAACAAGGATGATTTTACTGGAGATGAAGTTCGATTAAAGGGAGGCTGTGTGCGTGCCTCTGTAGTCAATGTTTTAATAGGTGACAGTAACGCAGCAGCTGATTTTGTAAGTGAAGACGACTCTGGGAGCTTCTTTAATGCTGGTTCAGACAAAACATTGACTACAGAATATACCGGCACCGTTATCGTTGATGAAGTTACTGATGAGGTAGTTGCAGATATTGACCCAAGGGCTGTGTACAAAGCCCCTGCAGGAGGAGTTCTTATTGACTGGAAAGCTGATGGTGCTGAAGACACAAATGACCTGAGTGGAGAAAATGACATTGTTGTAGCTGTTGAAAACACTCTCTCAGCCGTGTCAGCAACTGCGTTAGCAGCACAACTTGCAGAATGTGCAGCTGCAGCGATCTTGTCTTGGAAAACAGCTGCAGCTTTGGATCCATTTATTAAGTTGGCAGAAGATGGGTATTTCAGAGGTGACACAGATCCATTAAGCAATGGTACATCTGTGTGCCCAGCTACATGTTTTGCTGGCGACGAGAGAGACGAGGCCATCATGACTTTAGAGGATGAAACAGCATCAACTGCTGACTTAGCAGGTGACACCACTGACTTTAGAGGGGACGATAAAAGTGAGGATGCTGATGTGATGACCGATTTAAGTGGCAAACTTGAAGAGTACATGTTAATGTTGGATTTGGGGGATGCTGGAGGCGTCATGGTTATGGACGATCTCTCCAAGAGAGACCCTGCTGTAGTCACTGGAGATGTCCGAGAGGGGAATGTGGTAGTGGATGCCAGCCCTTTTAGACTAGCAGCTTCTGTGACTGCGGGAGCTCTGACGAAAGAGCCTGAAGTAACCTGCATATTGTAGGGAGGCTGTGATACCACAGTTTTTATTGGTGAAGAGATTGTCCGAAATGATCTAATCGGAGATGCTACATCACTAACAGATTTAACTGAAGATGTGGTAGAAGCTCCTAATGTGGATTTGATTGGAGAAGTAGAAGAAACAGACCATATTGATTTTAAAGGGGAAGCTGTAGGAGTGTTAGAGGAAGAGCTTGATAAGGAAGTGAAGCCTGATTTGGTTTGCCCAGGCACTGTAATTGGAGCTGTTGTCCATGACTGATAGGGCCGTGTTGAAAAGAATGGCTTGTATGAGTAAGTAGCAGGTAGGGATCTTGTTGCTCCTGCACTCCGTTCAACTGTTTCTTAAATTGTTAAATTAAAATCAAACATAAAATCAACAAAAATGATTGAAAAACAGAGAGACCAGAGAAGAAAATTGGTCAGTAAACGTTGTAATATTACAAAAAGCAAGTACAATTGTTTGCATGGGTTAGGATGAAGGAGGCAAAAGAAGATTTAAAAAGGAAAGAAAAAAATAGAAACAAGCCATATTCTGATGACTGGTCCAAACCAAAAATCAACATGAAATGAAAGACAGCACATAGCAACCAAATCTGCAAACAATGAAGAACAGAAAACACAAAGAAGGAATCCATAAGGTAAAAAATAAAACCACAACAAAATGTCTTCTCTTACTTCCTATTGACTTTCTGATGTGCTATTTCTGAAATATTTGTATCAGTTCTATTTTGCCTGTTTAGGTATGTCTCTGCTTTGCGCAACTATTAGAATTTTCCTTTTAATAATTTCTCTTGTTGTTGTTCTATTCAGATATTGAACCTATACAAAATATAAACTTGTGTAAAATGACATTATATAGCTAAAGTCTTTTTTTTAAACCACTCAGAACTATTTCATGCAGAACCCAAAATTCCTTTAAGTGACAGGCAATTGATGTGCAAACTGTGAAGCAACTGGAATAAATTCAAATCTATATCTCCCATGCACAATTCGGATATGCTTCACACTCACAAAGCCAATAAGAGCAAGAGCTTTTCTGAGTCAATATTTAAAAAAAATAATAAAAATAAATAAAGAAAAGGAACTTTTGCATTTTTTTCTCATGCGATATTCCTTTTTTTTTTTGTAAAAACTAAAGTAAAACTTTAAATGAAATGATTTTAAGAAGCATATGTCATACATGAAATATGGAAAGTATGATATATGATAAACGTGAGCAAGCAAAGCAACTGAATCAGTTTTTATTCATGCATAATATATCATGTCAAAACAAGCACACAGATTAATACATTTGTATGCTGTATTAAGCACAAATATATAAACCCTACAAAATCATTTCACAAGAGGCCATTAAAAGAAGAGTACACTTTTTCTACAAGATGTAGTGTCTTGGTACCTTTTGAGGAGATTTCTTGTATCAGCTCAAAGACAGACCTGTTCAACTTTACATTTCTCAAAAGGTAACATTAGAAAAGCAGTCAAAGAACAATATATTATGCAAAAACTTCCTGGCAAGGACAAACCTGTTAACTGTTATCATCCTCCAGAACACTCAGCTAATTCGTAGGTATTTTGAACAAAATCATCATCAACCACATTTCGCATCACAGAAGGTACTCATGCCAGAAGACAGTATTTCTGGGAATCCCATTACAGCATACATATCCTCTGATACAGCAATAACATTCAGAGAGTTGACATTGAAAGTAACTTAGAGGGCTTTTTTTTTTTTAAAGTTGGAGTTAGAAATGGAGCTAAAATATCCAAACAAATTATTTCAACACACCTTTCTCTGAAGTTACACTAACAATTTGTCAAACCTACTTGATCTGTCTTACAGACAGACAGTAACTCACAGTAAAAGAAGCTTAACAAGGCTAATACTGAACTGTTAAACTTAAAGTACACACACTCTGATAGAATAGTGAATATTCAGTTTATCACAGGTCCATATCCTGTGCAAGGAGAAATAAGCTGGTCCTTTAGAAGCCAAATGAGGCTCAGAAGGCAATGTGGATGGCTGGTGATATTGCAGTATGAGAACATTTAGGTTGAAGAGAGCTTGAGTACTAGGCCTGACTGGCACAGCCTATGTTGAGAAACACCCATTTTTCCTTGCAATTTTATTTTTAAGTCCAAACATACTTCTATTTCCCCCCCCAAGAAGAAAACATAGTGCACTTCATTAATGAGCTAGACTTTATTATGAAGATTAATTAGCAGGAGCTGCTAACATTCACCAAAAGTTCACACAGTCCCAAGTCCAAGAAGCAAACCCCAAAATCATTCTGAAAAGAACTAGAAACAAAACAACTTGTTCAGCAGTTTGCATTTGGAAACGTCTTTAGAGGGACCCCACTGTGCTGTGATGAGCCAGTCTATCACAACTGGCTAGTGAGGCAATCGAATCAACAAGTTCCACCCTTAACTGCTCTTTCTCCTGTTAAATCACAGATTCAGAGAAGTTTAAAATGCTTTTTCTGTGCTCTTTCTTGCAGTTGAGAAGAAGAACCAGTACAAAGAAAATTTGAGTAATTTACCAGCATGTGCAGCTATGACATAACTCAAACAGCAGGAAACCGGACAATTTTACTATTTTGAAATAGCAAAGAAATCCCCACAACCGTGCAAGGCTTTAGAGTGGGATAATGCTCTAACAAGTCATTTTTTATAACAGCCCTTTTTGGCTCCTGGACACTTTTGGCCTTAACAGTTTCCATCACTCTGCATCCAAGATTTTATGAGCAAACAGATGTTAGTTACTACCTTCTGTGCACCAAACTGCAATTCTTTACTTGCAGCTGGTAACTGAAAGCACTGAGCGAACCTACACAAGTGGCCTCAAGCTCAGCCCTGCTCCTCTTAGGCTGCAAGAAGCAGCCAGGACTGAGCAGGTTTAACCACTGCAGCACTACTCTGCTGTGGTGACCTTACAGCTGGGAAGAGCTGACGGGCCCTTTGGTCCCCTTTCCATGAGCAGGGGTAAGGACAGGGAGAAGGTGGATCATCCCACCTGCCTCGCTCTCTTCTGCGCTGGCAGTGCCAGAGGTGCAGAGGAAAACCAGCTGTGTGTGTGCACGTGCACAAATGCATGAGCTTGTGCGAGTAGAGCAATGCCTGCTACTACCAAAACTGGGAGCTGTGCCATCAATTCACTGGCAATCAGGAGAGGTTCATCATTCGCATTTATGGAGCAAACACGCTGCGGTGTAAAGCAGCCACAGCAGCAGCCCTGGCTCTGTGTTGGGTAGTGTGTGCTCTCTGGAAGAGCTGTACCTCCAAGATCACATCTTCCCCTTGCACCAGCATGGTACAGGTGGTAGTGATAGTCGCTGACTACACACTTCATGTGCACAGGAGGTGGTACCCAGTCTGTCGGCCAAACCACTATCTAGGATCTTGCCTGGCAAACACAGTAGTTTTTGCATAGCCTTTTTGGGTAGCTCACAGCCTTAAGTAGTAACCACTGCCAAAAGGGACTGAATAGTTAAAGGATGGTCAGGAACTCCTACTGTGTTAACCCATCTTTGTTTTGAGTACATCTCAACGTAAACCAGGTCTTTTCCCCTCCAACTTTTTGCAAATGAGACTTAATGGACCTTTGGTGAACAAACAAGACCACTTTTTTTTAATATTTATTTTCCCCAATGAGGCCTGAAAAACTAATTGTAAGCAACATACACAGCCATCAAACTCCTTTCAAGCAACTTCCTTCTCCTCTCTCTCAGTTCCCATCAAGCCTTTGACGATACCTTAACAGTCCATCAAGATGTCTCAGCAGATCTGATAGCTTCTTCAGATGTTATATGCTTGAAGTCTTCTTCCAGGCCTGGGAAGTGTAATACATTCTGGAGCACATCTGATCCAAAGAAGCCACAGATCTTATAGGATAATTAAACAGCAGCCATCCAGTGGGAACTCCCAAGACCCGATGAAGTTTGTCTATGGATTTTATGGAATTATATCAAAGGGTCTGTTGCAGGGTAGCAACTGAGAAGTCAGAAGGGAAAAAAAAGGCAAGAAAAAGCCTGGGAATGGGGAACAATAGCAGCCAACCTCAGACAGGAAAGGGGAGGGAAGAAAAGCTAAATACATTATTGTATTTAATGGGGAAGGAAAAGAATGGCACAGGTCTGGTCAAGGTGAACATAAGTTTAAGAGGAAGCAACGGGCGGTGCCAGGGAATAAAAAGCATCTGCAGGGAACAGAGGAGAAAGGGAAGGGGAGGAGAAAGAAGAGGGAAAATATAAAATATAAGAGAGTCCATTTTAGCTAAGCATCTAAACATTTAAGCGCTTATCTGAATGGCATTCTCCAGTCTTGCTGAACTTTTGCATATCACACCCTTCTTCATCACCTCTCTCTAATCTTTCAAAGGGAAGAGGAACAGACTCTTTTTGAAAACTATTTCCAATCCTACTCCTCTGGAGCTACATGGCATTTTTAAAAATTACTATATTTTTGCTTGACTAACATATATCATTTGCCAGTCAGGATTCTTTTCTTCAAGCTCTCACAACACAAGAGTTCACAGACCATCCAAGAGTTTTGTTTTAGATAGGTGTTTTTTTCTCATTTTTCTTTTTTCCCAAACTGACACCAAATACAACGTTTATAGAAAAAATGTCTCTTCTTATGAAAAATCGTGTATATATGGTTTAGTACTTTGGTAAGAGCAACTCACTCATTCCAGGCTCAGTCAGATAGCTGTAGCGCTTACGTAAAGCAAGGGAGACAAAGTTCTGGCGCCGGTCAGCTTTCTCCGTCTGCAACAAAACATAATAGTGTTTAGTGCCTTTAGTATCACTGTCCCCCACTCAAACAGAGCAATCATCAAACCTCAGCATGATGGGCCGCCTTTAGCTGTACACATCCCCACAAGGGAGAACGGAAGTTTCCGTTCCGCTTCAGGAAGGCAAGCTGAAGCCAAATTTGGGCAAGCGGGCAGGGAATGGACAGAGCCGGTCTCCATTCCTGTCTGTCATGTAATGAGTGCCAGGCACTGTGGAGCAGGGAGCGGGGCTATCGGAGGTGGCAGAAACCTGCTGTGAATGACTACCCTTCTGGAGCACGCAGGGAGGGGACTGCAACCCTAAGCGATGACCCCACGGGTTCATTCCTGCTCACAATGTCTCTACTTATGAGGTGGAAGAGCTTAGGTAGCAGATGTAACTCATGATCCTGCCTTAATGTATCTCAATACTATTTTATCCCATTATCACTGAATAAACAGCTTCACACTACTAGAAATGGTATATTATTCATTCTCTGTAAAATAAACCACTTTTGGCTAGAAACAGGAGATCAACACAAAAGACTACAGATGCAGACATAAAACATTCATAAGAGTACAACTTAGACCGATCAAATATTTCTCCCCAAATTAATTTGTCCTGAAAGCACATACACCACAATGTACACTGGCTTTAAAGTGAATACATTAAGGACAAAAAAGGCATGGGAGGGGATATTTTTAATAGGCACAAAATGCGAAGATGCAGATTAGAAAGCAGACTACTATTGCTAACTAATAAATCGCATCGTAAATAGCTGCATTCACTGGCATAGCTGCTACTGTGATGCATGAACTTTAGAGGTCCTTCAGAGATCAGCTCACTTGGTTATGTGGCTAAAAATATGGTTTGTTTAGAAAAAAACCTATTGTTATAGCTATATAATAGCTCACTGGGAACAAATCCTGTGGAGACAAAGTGATGCGGTCGCTGTTATTGTGTTTTTTAACATCTAAGGATTGTTTTGATTATTTTCTTTTTTATTATTATTTTAATCAGTGGGTGGCTACTGTTATTTGTTTGCCACCAGGAAGAGATGAAAACTTTGCTCCTATGTAAAATGAATACATGTACGTAATTTGTTTTATAAGGGGATCTCACTTACTACTATCTGTAATGAGTGAAACCCACTCAGTTTCCTGACAATCTAATGTTCTACTGTCTGGCAAACTGTGGGTTTTTAACCTGCAAATATGTGAGGTTTATTTGAAAATAGATTTGTACACAGTATTAAAAAATTGCTCTTGGCTATCTTGTTTTTTCAAAAGAATCCAGTTTATTTTCAGGAGTAAAAAGTTATAGGCCACTTCTTTCCCTCACAGAAATACGAGTTAACAAAGCTCTGACAGTACTGCTCCAAGAGGTAAAATCATATCCAGTAAACTCTTCTTGATTTTGCCAAAAAAAGACTTGGTGTGAATTTTATAATTATGTCCTTTTTCAGAAAAAGAATAGTTAAATTTTAGATGGCTATTACTCAATGCTTGGTTTAATTTCATAATATATAATCATGTTTTTTCACATTTGTGCACTTCTGCTGTTTTGCAACAGACAGTCAGATGTTGAGTATATGGTTATTCTGTGGGTATCATTTCTATGCCATAGTTAAAAAAAGTTGTTTATTTTTCTATAACATATTACTTTTCTTCACTAAATCTGAAGGAAATAAAAACAGAAGACAGTGTTTATATTACCTCATCATCTTGATCTGACTCTGTTTCCTTTTGGTCCCAAGATGCATTGCAGAGACAAGGAATATTATAATGGACAGCAGGGAAAAGAATATCAGGATATGAAAAGGACCAAATTGGGAGCACAAAATGCAAGCTGATTTATAAGGCAAAGCAAATCCAAAATGTCAACACAAAAGAAAAAAAAATCTCACATCCAATGCAAATCAACACGTGACATTACTGAAAGCATAAACCTATGATTTGCAGGCTGAAGCATGAGCTGTAAACAGAATCATAAAAATTATAGGAACTTGACACCACAGTAACAAGAGACTTTAAAAGCTTTCTACATACAGGAAACCAATAAAACATAAATTTAAAAAGCCTTTATCATATTCCAAAGCATTCTCATTACTGGCATTTCACAGGGTTTCTTTATCACTAGCAGAAAAAAAAAAGACAAAAAACTAAAGGAGCAAAAATAAAACCAAACCAACCCTCAGGAAAATATTTATTTTTTCTAATAAATACCTTTTTGTGTGCTGGCAGAGTGATATTCAAGTTACAAACAGCTGTTTGTGGCAGTCCTTTTGTAGTCTTTGGTTCTTTCAAAAATGATAGTCGACCACAAGGCTCCTGGCTGGTGTCTCTTACCTAGAAAAGAAATTTTAGTACAGTGTAGTTATATGTAGTAATTCAGATACCTAGAGGAGGTTTCTGGAGAGTTCCTCAGAGTTTCTTTCCATATGAAGCTATGTAATGCATAAAGACCAATGTCACTGAGCTGGAGCTCAGCCTGAGGTGCTGAAAGAGAAAAGGTGATAACATGAAAGAGTGAGATCAGCCTGAAGCGCTCTGATGATAAATCCATGCAAAACAAGATGTTGAATGAATCCAACCAGACAGTTTTATACCGGGACAATACTGAGAGAATTTTTCTGCTCACCTTCTTTTTTTTTTTTCTGCCACATTTTGCACTTGTGCTCACCAAAGTATTTTAAAACTTCTTTGCATGGCAGCTATGATAAGGCTAAGAAAAGGAAAGTGAGCATCCATTCATGGTAATTTAGAGATGAACAGTCTGTGCACATTTTTTTGGAGGCTTTTCTGCTGTACAGTATGTTTTTGAATGCAGGTCTGTTGCTTAGTCCCTGGGAAATAATGATTTACTGGGAGTATTCTGGAGGTCTAACTTGAGATATGGTTTTAATAAAAGGTTGTGAATCCATATCATGGGTATTCTGGTCCCAGCTCTGCCAGCAGCTCCTTTGTGGCTTCATGCAAAGTACCCTCTCCATGTTATTCACATATTAAACAATGACACTTACAACCTCGAGGCAAGTTAGTCCTACTAGGCTGAAAAAGTGTTATCACAGGGGGGAAAAAACCAGTCTCAAACATCAGCAGAAATATTTGGCATGTTTTGTTTTTACCTTGATAGAGAATGGCAGTCTATTTTCTTTGAAAGCATAAAAATTAAAAACAAGCTGCTGTCCTCCTTTAGTCAAAGGGGCCAGATTTCCATAGCAATCAACATAAATAGGTTTTCCTTCCAGAACCTACGAAAGCAAAAATAAAAGTCAATAAAACCTCTTTTCATAGTAGATCCATGCACATAAGTATATCATAATTTCCCCCATCATAGTTCCTGAATTTAGCCCAGGTCCCCACTCAGATAAAATTCAACAACAAATTAGAACCTCACTGTGTATTATTGCAAGGTATTATGAGGGCAGGCAGTTCAGGAAACTGTGAGCTACATGAGTGGCTTTTCTGGTGTAAGACCATGTAGATTTCCTTCAAGAAACTGTGGGTTGGTGACTACATATTCACCACAAACCAGCCTCTCAGACACAGAGTCCTGAGTATGGCCAATGAGAGGAAATTCCAGGTCAGCCGTCTACAAAGCCCAAGCAGGGCCACTCCACACCAGTGTGTGCAAAACCCACTGCAGACTGGTCTGGGGCATCCATTTGGAGTCAGGTCCTCACGGTCGCCTCGCCTTGTCCTTTTTTGGCCTCCTTTCAAGAAATTTTTTTGACATAGCTTTGCTGTGAACCTCTATTTAACTGGGTTTATGGCAGCTTTTGCAAGACTACTTGGAAAACACATTGTCCATTTACAAGGAGGAAGACAGCTGTGAGTAAGAAATATACCTCAATATCTTTGCTTCTTGCAACTTCTTCAAAGTTCTCTTGTTGCTCCAAAGTTTTGTCCACTTTGTCATCAGTCATGCAGAAGCAACGCAAATTGGATTCCACAGGGTCATTCATTTTGGCAAATATCACAAACTTTGCCATATAAGGAACGCATATTAATTCTCTATAAAGCTGTGTTGCCAGCCCAACAGTCTCTAGTACTTGATGGCAGTCTGCGAGCCAAAATCTGAGTGTGAAAAAGCAAACCATTAAATCAACTTTTCATTATGCTCAAACATTGTTTAAGCCTGTAAAGAGAAACCGTGACTGGTGATCCTTAGTCATTTTGCATGCATATTGTCCTTGCTGACTTCCCAAAGCTGTAATTTTCCTTCTACTTTCAGTGGTTCTTTAACTATCCAAAAATGGGCAGTGAAATGTTGATATACTTATTTGACCCTTCTCACCCTGGTATCTCATAGAACTGTCTATTTTTAGCTTCATTTGAAGCCAGAACGGGGAAACTTTATTTCTTGCGACCACACACCATGTGCTGATGCTTCACTGTACCTCTGATTTGTTAGAACAACCTCCTTGATAACACACATAAACAGCAAAATCACATCTCCCATAGAGATTGAAACCTAGTATGCCCAAAGTGAAGTTTCCCAAAGAGACAGATGTTATACCATTATTTTATCATTTTATGATTAAGAAGTTGACGAAAATTTGGATACAAGCTATAAATATTTTAACTTGTGGGTTTTATGAGTCTTTCCCACAATATTTCAGCCCTGATCTATTTGTCTCTTTCAGAAATTCTCTCTCTTTATAAAGCTTTTTATAGGTGCAAATGTTATGTACTGAATGATACACTCTTTACCTGGCATACCATGAATTTTCTCTACTAAGATGTATGATTTGTACAGATCCTGTTGAATGTCTCCAATCAGTATCTAAGTCCACTAAATCCATCAAAATTAATTTCAAAGCGTGATTTTTTTGGCAAATGATATTTTTGTGAATGTAACTTTATGTAATTTTCAACTAAAAAGCTCACACCTAGAAACTGAATGTCTCTAACTTTTCAAACAAATATGTTTTTATGAATCTCCCCCTTTCTTTTTTTTTTTTTTTATTAAATAAGCATTTTAAATTTTCCCTTTCTGTTGCTGTTTGCAGAAAACCAAACCCCTGTGTGATACTGCAGCCTTTAGAGAAACAGCATGTGTGATTGCCAGGAGACATCACCGCAGTAAAAAAAAGCCAGGACAAAGCTTCATGTGCAACCCCGGATGTGTGGGATGCTGATACATAGTGACAAAGAAGCATCTGGTCCATTACTGCTTCAGCAGTCTTGCAAAAGACTTACAGAAAGCCAAAAATCAACCTCACAACTACGCACTTTGTTAAGCAAAACTACTCCCTGGGTGCCTTTGGCAAGCTGTGTTACCATACCTGGCTGAAACATTGGTTGTGAATGAGACACAGTCATTTGAGAACGTCAGTGGAGTGGTGCCTGTGATATCCTCCCACTGCGCAGGTGAAGTGCCTCCTACATAAAGATAAACCACAGGGATTTTCTTTCAAACACCAAGCATATACAGACTACACAAGAATATATCTATCCTGAGTTATTTTGCTTCACACATAAAAGGAGAGCCTAGACAATAATGTTCTCCAGCAGCTGAGATACGCGTTATATACTATGTCACATGTTACACACCAGAAAATGATGCTGATGTAAGCAAAGTACATACCCACAAGTCAAAAGGAAACCCTGCCTTGATATCGGCTAGGACGCAATTATTTTTGCAAGCTACTGACAACCATGTTTAATAGTCAAGGCTGAAATTCTTTGTACTGGCTAAATATAAAATAACATTTAATGTCTGTTGGCAGAATTCTTTTACAATGGCATGAGACCAGATTCAAGGCCCAGGGAACCAGTGGGAGCCTTTCAAATGACCTCAGCTGGCTTTGCTCAGAAGAACTGATCTGAACTCTACTGGACTGAGCACACCAATGTTCCCTTACTGGAAAGCACGAGTTGTACAGTTATGAGAGCGAGCACAGAGACACTGCTGTCACAGAAACCTTTGCAAAGAGCATGATTTTCTCTAACCTGTAATGCTACATAGAAGTCGAAGGCTGGGCGTCGTGTCTCCTTTGTACCCGTTGGTTACACCTTCTCCTGACGGAGGCGGCACAGGAATGGTCATGGTTATTGGCTTATGAAATTTTCTTCTTCTTGGCTCCACAGTGACAATGGGACTGAAAGTTGCTTTGTTTCCAAGGATTTTTTTGACAATCTCCTCTGGAACCGGTTGAGCCTGTCAACACAGGGAAAATATTTAAACTAGAACAACAAATTGGTTGTAGATATGCCAAACTGTTTTCCAAAGGATAACTCAATTTTCCTTTATTTTCTGTAGGATTTTCTTTTTTTTTCCCAGCAGCCTTCTCCTGTAGCTCTCAAAGGAGATTATTAGTAGGATTTAGTATTTTTCTCAACAACCCGTAGCTAACTTTTAGAGCAAAACTAAAAATCTCAGAAGGTTGCCTGCAGTATTTGCTAAGAGATTTTCAGAGCAAGTTTGG
Source organism: Tringa solitaria (assembly GCA_026413425.1). NCBI lineage: Eukaryota > Metazoa > Chordata > Aves > Charadriiformes > Scolopacidae > Tringa > Tringa solitaria. The sequence goes on along the minus strand of JAOXJM010000002.1, from coordinate 7,863,547 downwards.
GTTTGTTCTTAATTTACAGTGATGGGTGATATTAAATACAATTTCAAAATGCAAAAAGAGGTCTATTTTGCTAGCAGATTCTTGAGAAGTGAGGACTAGACACTCTGCCTCAGAGATGCTGAGCAATTCTCACATCTCTGCCAAACATAAATCCATGCTCCTGAGGAACACTGTGTACTCCAACCTACCTCTGTCCTCAGTGCTTCCTATGCTACTCTGCTCTTCATTATTAGGAAAAAAATACTGCTTTGGGTCAAATTCATACAGAATGTATTAAACTATACAGAACTATAAGCAAATTTCAGACTTTCTATCTCCGTTTTGTACCTTGAAAGGTTTCCTAACTTTATATATGGGAAGAAAGAAAAAATAGCCAATAAAGCCCATAGGCATCTTATAGGAAACCTGTTTTTTTTTCATGCACTTGCCTTTTTCCTTTTTCTTTCTTTTTTAAATCTTTCAAGTCTGCTTCAATCAGGCTGACCAGTGACTTGCTGCATTATTTGAACTGCACAATGTATCGATAAGCATAGAATATGATAGCTACACTGCAATCACAGCAGTGACAACACTGCCTATGGAAATGTGCTTCCTTCATACTAGAGAGCTCTGGAAAGGCAGCTCTATAACCATAGCAGCAGAGCTTCCATTTTCTCAAGATTAATCACCTTTAGATGTGAAATATCATTAACAGATTAAAAATGTTCCAGTGTGAATTCCAAGCACTGGAATCCAAACCAGCATCCTTATTTCATGAACCCATCAGACTTGTCAGGTTATTAAGTAATTTTAAGTGATAATTAACAGAACTCAAAGAAAAAAAATGCCTCCTACGGAATATTTCTCCACTTTATGCGCAACTTGTGTAAGGAGAGTTTAAGCTTTTAGCTCTTCCCAGATTCTATCCGTTGCTGGAAACACCAATGGTGAATGTCCTAAGCTACAACAGATGTATACATGGGAGGTCTTTGACCCAGAAGCAGCTGGCAAACAGCTGCATAAACTCCTTACCAAATACATTCCTATGGCAAAGGGCAGCCCAGTGACACCAATCACAAGCTGCTACTTGGCCACAGGAGGCTGGGACTGCACAGTGGCTGTGCAGCTCATAGCTGCTGGCAGCCACAGCCCTCGGGAAGATGGCAGACAGTATCACTGATGCTGTGGGGGTTCCAGGCCTTTGCTTTTTCTCTGTGTTCTTCAGATGTTAAGCAATATTTGAGGTGATGATAAAAGAGGAGCTGGGCTTTTGCCATGGGGAGGAAGACCTGTGAATCACTCATACCAGAGGGGTGCTGAGAGGCAGAGAGCGTGCCCAGCCAGCCACATGCCAGTGCAGATCTCAGATGTGAATGCTACCCACCTTGCAACCCACTACTACGGAGCAGGAGGCTCCTCAGCTGCAAGCCTCATGCATTAGGAACAACGATGCGTTTGTAGATGTTGCAGATATGAACACAAGGGCAGCTTTACCTGGAGCCCCACGCGGATTCTTTTGGTTAGAGCACCCTCGGGGAAGGACGCCTGGACGCGCGGCACCGTCGTGCTGCTCAGCACCCCGCCCTCCGGCCCGATTTGGTTACTCTCCTGCTTGATTCTCGAAACCACCGCAAAGTACTGAGGGAAATCCTTTGTGACAATCCTGCAGATACGCTTCTTCTCTAGCTCCTCAACGCTGTCCAGCTCTGGTGGGAGAAAACAGTTAAAACATTCCCTCATTAGCTGCCCAGGTTCATACCAGACACAACTGTGAGTGTGAGGTTTTGAATATGCCTTAAAATGCTTAAGAGTGATGGGGGTTTTTTATTTACTACAGGATAAAAAAAAAATTAATTGCTATTAATTACGAAGTTTTGGGTTGCTCTGTGAAATAAATCTTGACGATGAAGGCCAACAGCACGACAGACAGATCTCTAGGACACCTAAGCACTAGGGTGTGACAGTCTCTGGAGCAGCAGCTGCCATAGAATGGCAGGTTTGTCACATGGCATGGGAATCCAAGGAGGTCTGAAGGAGATGGTCAAGCTTCTTTCCTCTCTCATCTATACCTGGAAGTACACAAGTGCACTGATCTGTCTGTGCGCACCTTCAAAAGACATTTATTTCCAGCCTCTTCCCTCACATAGCTCCAACATGCAGAAAATCAGAGGAAGTCATGAAGCATTCGACTTCACACCAGGTGTGCAATCCAAAATTTGCCTAGCTAAGGTACTTGAGAAAGTTATCTCCCAGACTGTCATCCACAGAATCCTGACCAGACACTGAGCTCTCCAGTAAATTGTGGATATGACACAGCTCTGTCTGCCAGCGCTACCAGTGAAACCGTAGCAAGGATCCCTTCCCACACCAGGTTTTCAGCCATTCAGGTATCTGCCCCAAAATAACTGCATTGTGCTCCTCAGTTCCTAGAGAAACTTAATACACCCTCAGAGGTAACCGGAACAGAAACAGGTCATCAACAATTAGTGGTCTTGGCCACATTCCCAGCTTGTAAGGTCACCAGGGCTCAGAAAGGTGCATAAAGTATCTACCTATATTAACTAATCAATTAAATAGATGACAGACATGTATACACTGAGGAAAACTCTGTGATATATCACAAATATAACTAATTATGCAACTATATGCATGTGTGTGTATATACATATGTACTAATGAAATCCCTGTGATATAAACACTATCACAAATGGAGATAATTACACAACTGTCAGGCATTTTTCCTGGAAATCCTTGCACTTGGCTTTTTTAGCTATTGTAACTGGGTTTCATTCCAGCACTCTTATTTGTCTCCTTAAAAAGGCACCGCATTCCAAAAGAAGAAAGTTTGTTCCTTGAAAGATGACATTTCTATCAGATACATCAAGAGAAAGCAGGAGGACCAGAAATGGTACTAAGACAAAAGACATTTGTACAATTCTTTACTTTATGTGGCTGAGACATTTTCATCCTCTGAATATGTAAGCTCAATTACAGCTCCAAAAGAATCAGAATATGAATTTGGTTAAATGTCAGTTTTCCATTTTAATCCAAATTACCTACTGAAAGTTTTAATTGCACAGTGTTGCTGTGGATTATGCGTAGCTATGAGAAGAGGGTTAATTCCTTATCATAATGTCAGTTTCCATTTACTCTGAGATTGGTATCTGACGCCCTCTAATGAATTTGGTATTCTGCCTCTAGAAGCAATGCTTGTGCAGGAGACTAACTGGATTCTTAAACTCCCAGGCAGGTATAATCTTGACTGGTAAATCCTATGCATTCTCCTGTTTGTTGCTAGAGACTAAACCCACTGTAAAATGCTCACAGAGATGAAGGATAATTAAAATTCTCCTGAAGTAGAAAATTAGTGGTTTATATAAGAATATTTCAAAATCCTTTGAGCCTTGCAGGCGCTCTCCTTTTGAGGAGGAAGAAGATGTGAAGATTAGAGTGGCAGAACAGCAGGCAGGAATGGAGGGGAATTGGACTATATATAGGGAGATGATGTTTGGATAATACATATGTAAGCTTCTATATGAAGTAGCTCTCTAACACAAGAAAAGAAAAAGATGATGAGCAATCAAACCACCTCTCTGGCTGCCATGAAAAGTGCAGCATTAGCATGTCAGAATTAATGAAACAAGGAAAACTAGTCCTGGGAGAGGTCACGTTTCCTGAACACACCTCATGTGTTTTACAGAAAGAGCTATCATCATTACTATTTTCCTCAGTTGCTGACACTTCATTCCTATGCAATGTGTTTCAGTTAAAAACTCAAAATCTCAAAGGATTTTTTGTTTGTTTGTTTGGGTTCTGTGTGTTTGGGTGTTTTTTTTAACCACAGAGAAGTATGCTATATACCTCATCTTACAGATAGAGATGGCAAAGCAGAAAGGTTAAGTGGCAGAACTGGGAAGTGTTCAGTGTCACTGTCTCTCAGATTTGTGCTAACAGCCCGAAGAACACCTATTGCCATTAAGTTTTAGTAGGTGAAGAGAAAGGTATTGAAATACTCTGTGCATATATGTCTTCCAATCTAGTCTGTGCTGCCACATGAGCACTGCGTTAAAGTTCCTGGACAGGAGAAGAGAAACCCAGCCACATCCTCCAAGGTCAGAGAGGGACCTCATGAAAGGTAGCTCAGGTCAAGAAAAACAATCACACCAGTTTTGTCAGGTGAGAGGCAGTTGTGGATGAAATTCATCCCATGTCTAATACATTTCTTTTTCACTTTCAGGCAAAGTAATGCAGAGCAAGTTTCTTCTGACTGGGAATGGAGTAAGAGAAGTCACACCTGGCGTTTCATGAGATTCAAGGTGTCTATGTGTGACCTGGTATCTGATTTCCCTTACCAGGGCCTTAGAAGGAGTTTTACAGGCACTGAAAAAGCAAATCTCACCTGTACTTAGCAGACTGAACAGCTCTCTGAGTTTTGCAACCCTGCTGCAGTACAGGCTGGAGCAGAGCTGACCCTGTCACTGTGCAGAGACTGAAAGGTGGGATGAGCACAGGATACCAGTTTCCCCTTGTACAGAGATGTGCCCATTAAGGAATCGTTGCACTAAAAGTGGGGCACCCGGGAGGCAGCACTCACAAAGTACAGGAGATGGATGGGGGCAGAAAGAGCACATGGGAAGGGACTGCCCTTGGCTTCTTGTTGTGAGACCTGTCTTAAAAATGCTGGACCCACCCTTCCAGCTTCAGTATTTCACGTACATAACTACATGGTCCCGGTTCTACAAGGAGGTTTCATCCTCAAAGGTGGCAATATCCTTTATGTGCTCTTTTGACTATTTTTGCACAGTCTCTTATCATACCATTCACAACATGAAATTTAACAGCAATATGTTTTAAAACTTTTCTTGGAAATGTGGCAAAATCACTGCAGAGTGATTTATGGTGGCATTTTAAATTTCAGGCATAAACAAGGTCACACTCTGGTTTGATCTGTAGATTCAAAAAAGTATTTATGTAAAAACTCCTGCTTCCCATCTGAAACCACACTGTGCAGCTGCAAGCATATTGTGGCCACAAATATTTGCATTTCTTGACTCACTTGCTAGTTTGCAAATCCCTTTCAAAAGATGAGCTGCCCCCGTGTGTGTGTTTATGCCCATGATTTGTCTATAGGTACCTCTGAAAGGTGCAGGAATTTAAAAAGCAAACACAAGCTAGAGCTAAAAGAAGCCTGTCTGAAAATGTAGCCTATTTTCCAATTGCAAGACAGAGTCTTCCTAAAAAATTAATTAATTTTAGAAAATATTTTACTTGATTCAAGTTTAAATAAATGTAATATGGCCAAGAGCTGTGAAATGCCACTCGTGTTTGGAGCCAAACTCCTCCTCTGCCTAAAAATGCCAAGTTCCTTGTAGTCCCTCAGCCCTATGTTTGCCTAATTATAGCACCATCTTTAGAATAAAAACTATTTAAGCAGAAATCTGACGGCACCAAGGCAAAAACTGACTGTTTACAGCATGGTTCATTGTTCTTTCATGATAACAAAAGCAAAGTTCTGCTGTTATTTAATCCCACATTCAGTGCCCTGAAGGGTTGCCTCCTGCTCTGAATTATTCTGAGTCTGAGACAAGGTTTTCCAGCAGATGGTGCTGCTTCCAGTAAAGAACAGGCAGGTTTTCAGCAGTCCCCATAGAGGGCGAGGAGCAAAGATGTCCTCGCTCTCATCCCCGCTAGCTAAACCAGAGAGCAAAACAGGAAAAACAAAACAGAGGAGCAGACTGCATCTTTAAAAATTCAGTGTATTAAGGAGCTGGCAATAAAAATCTGATTGCCCTCCTTTCAGTATACAGGCAGGAAAGAACTAGTGAATCACAGCAGGTCTAACACAAAACGGACAAGCTGCTTTCAACAGAAAAACAGGCACTCCTGCAGCATGTTAGAGCATTCAGATATGACTGCACAGATGAATTTTGTGCAAAGACACACTAAACTTCTAGAAATGACTGTCAATGTGCTTCTATTTCGATTAAAGATTGCTTCTGCCTCTAGAGTTCATACCTTGAATAAAACTTCTTCCAAAGTTATGGCTTCTGAGATGCAAGATATTGCTTCAGAGCCAAGTCTAATTGTGGTATTTTGTAACAAACCACTAAAAGTTCAGATTTTTTTTTAATCTTTTAATTCTACAATTTTTTAATTTGATGTCTTTGCTTAGAAGACACAGAAAAGGTATCATTTAGTTGGAGCAGAATTTTGTCAAGGCCCTTGTACTACTTTAATGCAGAGAGTTTTGTTCGGTTTTGTTTCCCTAATTAGAGAAGGATTAACCTAAAATGAACTGAACAAATAATCAACACAATGCTCTGGGTGTGTCTACAGTATTTTTTCTCCTTTCCCTCTCATAAGTGACTGCCTGGATTGGTAAATGGCACTTCTGTGGCTTGGCTTTTAAGGTGTCAAATATTTTCACTCTAAGGGAATAGTCCAGTATCCATCATACTTTCTGTGATTCGCTGGCTGTACGTACACCCGCTAACCTCAAACAGCAGTCCTCCAGAAGGGAAGAGCCACCTGAAACCATCAACAGGTCTCTGCTCTACTCCGACTCCAGTTGTTTGGCTCCAAATTGTGAGGCTTATTATTTTAGGCTGTAAGTACTGAGGGCTTCATGCCCACTTCTCTCAAAGTGTTTTTATTTATTGAGCTCTCTTCTCTGTAAAATGTGAATTTATCCATATGGCACCTCTGGATAGCTCTTTCATAAGTGATGCAAGTTGGAGCACTTTAGAACAGCGTTTTTATGCCCAGATTTCCTATTCCAAAATTGAACTAAGCTCAGTTTGGAAAACACATGAAGCAAATAAGCAAGCTGCTGGTCAGTTCTGACCACCTCACCACTGACAGACACCAATACTTCACCCAAATGCCAAATCACTACTCCCTATCTCATGATAGCATGCAGAGAAGGAAGGGGTGGTGGTGAGATTTTTCTTTTAGAAAGGCTGCAACTACTGACTTCGAACCTGAACCAATTCTTCCCCAAGCAATACTATCCTTAGCCATGCTCACTCTTTTGCCCGTTCCCGTGCTTTTAGGCAGCCTTCTGTGATGAGGTTTATTGTATTTTTCCAAACCCACTGACCCTACATTTGTGGTGTTTATGCCTACTGCTTGATTGGTTCTATTACATTTATTTCAAAATAAATAGCTACAATAGATCATCACATGTAACAAGCAGATCTTTGCCATTGCTCTATACTTTTACAAGCTCATGTGCAGTTCAAGTACTTTGAAGTTAAAATACTACACAAGCTTATTCTGCTGTTCCCATTCCTGGAAGACCAGGAAATCAGGAAAAATGCTGAATCTCAGATGTGCAGGGAGCCCCTCACAATAGCACTACTCTCCTTCCATGTTCTCAAAGTGTGTCTTTTGCTGAAGCTGCCCTCTTCAAAGAAGGAGAGGCCAAGATCAAAGGCAGACCCTGCTCACAGATAGCTCTCATAGCTGCCATCCACAGCCTGATCATTTGCTTCAAATGCTTTTGCTGATAATGAAAGAACTTTTCTGTATTTAGTACCCCGCCACGGTGGCTTTCTGTAGGAGGTTATCCAGAGAAAACCCTGTGGATAAACCCTTACAGAAAACCGAAGTCCAGACCACAAGCAATTTCATTCACACCCAGTGCAAAGAGCTAGAGCAACAGTTTATCAGCAAAAGTAACAAAAAAATACTTGCCAGGAAAAGGAAGCAGTGGTGCCAAGGGCTCGCTGTGGCCCCAGCCTGGCTTTGCCTGAGATGTGTCTTTGGGGACCATCTGTCACAGCATCTTCTACGAACTATGTACAGCTGAGTCCTCTCATCTTAAGGGACTCTCACATAAACAGCAACGTCCAAGCCAAACAAGGGAGCCAGACTTCCCAGATGGGCATCAGGAAGGCAGGTTCTGTATTTGTGGGAGGCAATCTCTAACAATAGCATTTCAAAGAAGAACAGCCTATGGGCTCAAGTCTGCATTTGTGGGAAAGTCTAATATAACTGATATTTACACTTCACCCTTGGTTTGGAATGACCTTCATGTGGCCCTGTCTGAGCAGCAGAAACAGGCTTACCTCCAGCTGGGATGTTATTCTCAACTTCGTGCTGTAAAGCAACTGTGCAACTTTCCTTAAACTTGGCAAGACTTCAGACCAAAACTTACCGCTGATTTCAGGATGTCTCCAGGCCACTGCTGAACAACTTCTCTTTACACTCTTTCCATCAGTTTAATATATAACATAGTGTTATTCCCCAAAGTCAGATATCCCCTGCGCTGATTTACTTTAAGTTGCTTTAGTCTGCTCATCTTAGCAAGTCTGCACAAAGGTAAGGCTTGCGAAAGTTTTGAAAAAACATTTACCTTCATCCATGCCATTGAGTATTTCGGTTAAGTCTTCATGTTTGCTGTCATACTGGTGCTCCTTCCACGTTTCACCATTTTCACTTCGAAGCACAATTAGCTCTCTTTCCTTTCCTCGCATTGATCCAAAATGCGGGATTTCCACTATGACAGGGCTAGAGAAAAAGGAACCACATTATTTTTAACCCTACATCTCCTCACTGCCCTTAATTTCCTACAGGCATTAAGTCTTTAAGAAAACTACAGTCATTTTAAACAGTTAGCACTGTTAGGGTAAAAATATTTTTAAAACTGCCAAAGCTGCACAATCCTTTATCATTTAAACTATAATTAATAGATAACTTAAAAATATTTGTATATAGCTCATTTTTAATGTAAATCTGAAACAGCGGGCTATACCAAAAAATAGTGACAACTTTTCCTAAGGAGAGTTCTCCCCGCTCATTTATCCCAGCATGTGGGTGATCCAACCTGCCTCCAGCACACACAGCAGTGCTGACTTTTAATTGGCATTAGCACAGTCAAAGTTCGGATTTGGCTCAAGGGACTTAAAGGGGCAAAATCAGTTCAGAAACAGTCCAGTTATCCAAATGCATGCAATGGCTATTGACTGCAGCAGAAACTGCTTGATTATTCTTTTTTTTAAACTTCAGACTAAGTCCAAAACTTTACAAAGCTCTCCCTGGCTCTCTGCTGATGCAGCTCCTGTGAAACACAAGAGGTTGTTTCTCATTAGCTTCACTTTCTGGTTCTCATGTCCAAAATCACAGCTGCAACATCTGCAGTGTAAACATCACTGGGGAATGTTTAGATCCTTTCACAATGGATTTCTGAGTTAAACAACATCACAACCACATCTATATTAGTTGCTGTCAAACATTTTGGTGGTAAGGAAAGGGAACAAGAAGGTGGTTAATAATACACCTACATCACCAGACAATGTATCTTCACAGAGTACTGCAGGTGCATTACTGAACAGTTATTGTGAAGAACCAACAGAAACCACCATTCACTTCATGTGCCATTCCTTAACAAAACAGACACTTTTGCCAAACACTTTACAGGCAGGATATGCATTTTAAAGTATGCTAAGACAAACTGACTGAAATCACACAGTAAGGGAACAATTATGGATTATGCAGCTTTAAGACATTTAAATAGACAGTATCATTATTTTCCTACAGAGGTTGTAAAGGATTTCACTGCTTTGTAATAACTCAGTTCAAAGTGGCATCACATGATGGGAGAATTATGCAGCACTTCTATGGGACTGTACACCTGCAAGGCGTTGGGCGCATTAACCCAATTACCTGAGCATGGAAATCACAACAGCCATCGTGAGGGAAAACATAAACTAGTTGGAAGTCCAGTTTTCACATTAAATACCAAGGGAGAGGAGTTAGGTAGTATTTTTTTCCCATGAAAATAGAAAAAAGGTAGTTTAATATGTCTTTTAGATGCTTTTAAGAACACTCAGGCTGTTACTCTAATTTCAAGTCCTTCAATGAGAAATAGGAATGTAGCTGCTCTCTCCCATTCTGCACAGCAAGTAAATACCAAAAATTCAAATACTTTGCTTAAGATATTTACTCTCTAGTTCAAAAAGAGTATAGACTGACAGCTAACACTGTAGTACAATCTTTGCAGGCTAATATTTCAGATACTGTCTCTATAAATATTTAGAAACCACACAATTTTGTGCATGACATTTAACAAGGATACTCAGTGAGAAGGTATTGAACAGGTTTGGAACATCAAACACTAACCAATATTCTGAAAACCTAATGCAGTAAATTTCACAATATGGTTTGAAAACAACAAAAATATATGGAAACATTCTTACATTTTTAGACTATACACAGCAGTTCCTTTGGGTAGCATACTTGGCTTTATAAATTTATTTTAACAAGGTGTCTCTTGCAGGTTGAAAAGATTAGTATTTCTCCAACCTTGTTGAATGAAGTAATTCACTCAATATTTTTTTCTAAATAATCTCTCATAATAATAGACTTTATGTGATCATATTTTACAAATGCTTTTCCTGAAACAGACTCAACTCAAGGCCTGTAAATACCTTCTCTACCACAGGGTTGAACTTAAAGGACTGTCACTGTGTATTAAAATGTATTTGATGCAGTTGAAACACTTCAAATTTAAAAAATTACAAAAGCACAAAAGTTATGAAAGCAGAATGCTGGCAGTGAATTTTACATGCCTATAAGCACAAGGTAGTAGCAGAGCTATATTAAATCAAGCCACTATGATTTTCTTTCAGTGACACAAATCAACTGAAAGCTTTAGTAAACTTAAAAAAAATAAAATGGGAATAACAGAAAATTGGAAACAAAAGAAAAACTGTAGACATTCTGTATCTTTTCCGTACATATCCTACCCAATAAATTTTGTTCCTTGTGGACCAAGCTGCAGGATTCGGCTAACCATGCTCTCGCCCTCATTTAGAGGGGGAGGAGTGTTAGGAAGATGCAGTTTACTGAATAACATCCATGCAGCAGGAAGAGAAACAAGAAGGGGAAATTAGGAACAGGCTGTCATTCCCGACAGAACCGGCAGTTTACACCAGGGTGCCACTCATGATAATGAACAAAATTTATAATTAGGAAAAAAAAAGCCACATCATAGTGGATTGTTTCCCCTATTATAAGCTTTAAAAAAAGTCAGTTCCTAGCATTTGTACTACTTGATGCTCTACAGTAACTGCTCCACCATCACTCTCAGTGGCTTTGCTCCACAGGACAGAGACAGGCAGCTCCCAGCAACTCCAGCAGGAGCTGTGCACATGCTGCTTCATAAGGAACAGAGTTCAATATTTAGGTCCTTGTGGGTGACTTTAGGACACTTTTTTGTGACAGTGATGTTTCTCCAATACTCTTTGAGTGAGAGGGTCAAAATCCATTATGCGTTATAGGCGTGTGACGACTCCTGATTTCAAAGGCAGGTGCATGAGTAGATAGGGGCAAGATCTGGCTTTTTCATGGCTTTCCTTACCTTTGGCTCCACCCTGCAGTCATCATAGAGGTAAATCTCCTCTTAAAATACAAGGTTACTTTCTGGAAGGAATGGCAGGTTGGCATTTTTTAATATTTCAAGTTAAGTAGCCTATATTACATGCTCAAATGAGGTAGAGTCAATGTTTAACTACTTAAATCCACAGGATAAATGAAAGATGCAACATGAGCGTAAACAATAAAATTCATAGAACAACTCACCCTAAAAATTGTGCCCCTGCTGGCCCCATTTCTACAAGTCTACTCGCTAATCCTTCTCCTTCAACCATCGGTGGTGGGCTGGCCAGTTTATGCCTCTTTACCAAGCGGCAGGTGATGCGGGTCGGTGCTGTACACTTGCGTGGCGGGATAATTATTCTCATTCCATGATGGCGACTACCCCTCATCGAACCCCCACGTGCATCAACCATAAAACTAACCAGGAAACTGTAGGAAAAAGGAAACACGTCAATGAAAATGGTCGCAAAACAAGCAGAAATTCAGCAAAAAGTCAACTGCCACAGTTTTAAAAATATTATTAGAAAAGTCCTCCCAATCCCAGCTAAACTAAAAAGAACACGAAGATTCTTTTAAAACTCATACTTACATGTTAACTATTGGTTAACAAAAGCAGGAATTGCTAAAGGTCTAGTAACACCATGGTGAAATGAACAAGTGCTACTGAGTAATTTGTACTAAAAGAGTAGACAAGTAGCGTATTAGTAGTGATTTATTAGAATTTAAGAACATCTCTCTATTACTGTTAGCTCTACCATCTGTAAATAAGAGGAATTAGCCTCACATATAGAAAGGAACCAGACAGCGTAGAAATGGAGAATCAAAACCACTTATTATTTTTGGGATCTCAGTCTTCAAAACCTCCTCACAGTCTCATCTGCAAGCACTCCTGCCGGCTGGCAGCACAAGTGCTGGCACCGTGAGTGACAGTCAGTCCAGGGCTTTCACTGATGGGGAATGAGTGAGAATATCAAGTACATAACTTTCTTTAGCCTACTGGCACTCTGGAGTAAATCATGCCATTACTCCTCTGTGAAGAGGACAGTCATTAGCAAAAAGTGACATTAAAGAAAAATAATTTTTGCCCGTGTTATTCAAATGCATAATTTTCGATTCAATAATAGAAGGCTAAGCAATTATATTTCTAAGTGGTGAGTGGTAGATTTTAAAACAAAAATTTTATTATTAGCAAGGGAATAATGAATATTAACAAGAATAATCTTTAATATCTGTGGCTTATTTCATCTATGAATTGCTGTGAAGCTGCATATGCAAAGTGTTACAGTCTTTAACAGAACAGTGATAGGAAAGTGGAGTCTCCTCCCAGGACCAAAACCAGACTTCAGCCTGTTTCAAATATCTGCAGCAAAAATTCTTCCAATTTATGGGGATCAAAGCATACAGCTTCCTGCAGGGCTAAACAGTTACAGGGTTATCCTCTAGTGCTCCAAAATACCTCCCCTTTTCCTCTGTACCACAAGCTGCTGAGACAGGTAGAAGATGCAATAACAGGCCAGTATCAAGAGGGACATGAGTTACCAACTCAGTCTGGATGCCAATATGGTTTTGTTTGCTCCTTCTATATGATATGCAGACACTGATATAGCTGGCACATCTGCTGTATGGTTTCACTATTTTCAAGGCACTTGCCAAAACTTCCAGATCCTAAGAACTAAACCTTCATGTGACTAACAGGTGAATCCATTCAATTTCCTGGTTCCCTACTGTAAACTTGAACTACGGGTAAGAGCCAATAACCCAGGGAGGTCATGAAGATCCTTTAAAAATGCACTCTGAAGTATGAATGGGAATTTGTGGCAGACTGTTACATTTGCTCTGGAGGCCAGCAGGACATCAACAGTGACAGCTGATGTGCACTGGTCAGGCCTGCAAATAAGCTGCTCTCCAAAGTCCAGCTGACGTGCGTGGGAATAATCTGCACAAAAGCAGGAGTGTAATCAAAACTTGATATTTAGTGGACTGCAGGAGACAGGCAGATAGGGACAAAAGCTGTAAATATATGAAGCAGGACAAAAAGGTTGTCCAACTGAATTCCAGATAAAGGAACTGCTACATCAACTTTCTTCAAAGCAAATTAAAATCCATCAGTAAAGATGGGAAGGTGAAAAAGTTCTGAGATGACCCTGACCCCCATTTATCAATTCATGTGCCCCAAATACTTTACAATAGCGATGCATGGAATATTCACAGTAGATTTCATACAAATAAATTGTATCCACATTTCTCTCCTAGATGTTGCCACTAGGGTACCCCAATCCCTCGTAAGAGGAACTGTTTCAGTGGGACAGGATCTTTGCTGAATGGCTAACCAAATGCTTTCTACAAATATTAGATATATGTTGAGAACAATATGCTCAATCTTTAAATTATAGAGTATATAAATTATGTTAATATTTACAGATCACAAGATTTTAGATGTCTGTAAAATCTGTTGACTGGAACACTTTTCTGTTTGCTAAGAAAAGGCTCTAATGACACCAGCTCTAGAGAGCCTGGACCTTTGGGGCTCCCTCTCCCCTCTGCTCACTGAGCACTATTAGCTTGTCAACACGCTTGTGTCCCTTTTTCTCCCTGCAACTGCTCTATACAGTAGGTGGTGAAGGCTGATGGTAAGAGGCAGATGCCACTGAGGAGGGTAGAAGGGTGGGCCAATGGTTGGTCTTCAGAGCCAGCAAGGAGCCCGCTCATGACTAGCTGTGAAGAGAGTTCAAGACAATCTATTAAAATTTACTATGAAGCAAAGCAAAATATTAAGCAGGGACCCACAACCCTCGGTCACAGAAGGGAGAATACTGAAAGGCATATGTTACAATTGGTGCTTTGGTGCATGGCTTTTGTCTGCAGAGAAGATGGGGCCTCTTCAGACTCCATGGGAGTGCAGGGGGGGGCTGGCTGGAGCATCCCTTCAGGGCTGGTGCTGCAGCAGCTCCGGGGAGGCACATCTGGTCCGTGCACCAGGGAGCGATGGAGAGAGGGGCCTCCCGGGGAGCTTGGCAAGGCTGGGCTTGGCCTGATGGCTCGGTACAAGAATGTTTTGGAGACCTGCCTATCATGTATGTGATTGCTGGCACGTTAAGCCAGTTCAGAATTAATAAAAAAATGAGTTTTTCATCTAATGCAAAAATGCCAAAGCTTGCACTCAGATAAGATGTTTTCTCTGTATCCAAACTATTTTAATGATGCAAGTGTGTCAGAGCGGATTTTCAAAAATCTCTAGGCACCTACATCAGCTAACTTAAAATAATACAAAAATCAATGGAAGTTAAAATAAAGTACCTATAAAAATCAGGACCCAAGTTCTCAGGTACATTTAGGTAGTACATTTCAAGGTCATGCAGAGACAGCTGAGTTGGGTTTGATGACAGGCACGGATACCAGTTCTGCCTGGGAAACCTGGGGCTTAGCACCGCTCCTGCACACTGCTCACAGCACGGGCAGATTAACCCTTGACATGAGCCTATGTCCCACCACAGCAACTAGCCCATTACAGCCAGCTTTGGTGTCTACACCACACCGCAGCATTCAGTGAAGAAAAAATTTTTAGCAGCTCAGCCTTTATGCATATTGCTCCCATACAGAAGTCATCAATGTCAATAGCGTATTAATTCTTTCCTTGCTTAGTTTTCAAATTAGTAATTTACCATTTAAATCAATGATTCCAAACAGTATTTCATGCACTTTCTATCTAAAAGATTAGTAGCTGATGCTTGCCTAAATTAATGCTGCACTAATAATGGAAACTACAATATGATCTCTAAAACACAACGCTAAACGCTAATGAGCATTTCTACTTGAATACATGGAAGGGATGAGGACGTGGGCGGATGCACTACAAACATCTACACACACTTTGTGGGAAAAGAGTTTTAAAAAAAATAAAATGAGGATTCACAGAAAGCACAGAGTTATCACCTTGAATCATACTGGGGAAGTGGAGAGGAATAGCTGCAAAATAATTTAGAAAGCAAATGGGAAAAATTAATGTAAGATAATTAGAGGCAAGCAACAGAAAATATCAATAATAAGCGCAAAGGAAAAGTAACAATCAGAAAAATAACAAAAGCAACACATTTGAAAGCCAACTTTAGAAATTATTTGGCTTTTGCTTTGCATATTGTGACCTATGTCATATAAAATATGCTACGTATGGGAAAAAAAGGTGTTCATTTACTCAGTCAGCACAAGTCCATAATTTGTCTGAGAAATGCAGAAACACATGGAGAAAAGTATCTGCAATTTACTGAGGTCAACAGAGAATTTATTGTAACACAACTTATTTAATTCCCAAAACGTGCTACACTGTGCCATGGAAAACTAGTTCTTGCACTTTTCTGCAGCACGCTTATTTTCCCAAGTATAATGTATAGATATGTATGATAGGAGACTTGAAAGGAGTATTGGTCCTCGCTATTCATTACACTGCTTTCAAAAATGAGTTTTTCTGGGTGTACAGGAGGTTGGAGTAAACTATAATTAATCTGATTGCAAGACTGGATCCAGTATTTCTGAGTTTCTCAATATGGTAGGCAGTGTAATGCATTACTTTCTTTCTTTTAGCTAGGAAAATGAAAGAGTTAAAAAGCCAGCATGAAGAGAGCACACCCACATCTTAGTTCAGGAAAGTTGCATGAGTAAGCTCACATCTGAAAGCCGAAGGTCATTTTGATGAAGGGTCTCTACCCTTCCAGAGGCCTCAAGATTCATGACACATTTCAGCGTGCTGCTTACAATGGACCCTGTTCAAAATATATGCTGGCAAAACAACTTATCTGAACTCAGAAAGAAAAACATAAAACATTATCTTGGCTTAAAAAAAGGAAAAACCAGAAGAGTCGAAATTACTGCCAACAATTCCTTCTTTCTTCCTCTTTCACTGATACATTGCTGGATCTCCACATCCTGCTCCCAAAATTCCCCTTCTGCCTCAGTGAAGAAGTGGGAACAAACTGATGCTCTCTTCTGACAGCGGGTAAATGGGGGAAAAGAGCAACCCGGGGGAGCGACTGCAGAGGAGCTCCCCCTGCACAGCACATTGCAGGGCCCGGGGGAGGATGAGGAATGCAAAGAGCGGTGGGGTCAGGCCCTGGCCGCAGGGCGACCTGGACCCCAAGGGCTGCCCAGCTGGCATATCTTTGCCTATGGCCACGGAAAGAGAGCTGGGGACTAAGCCAGGGGACGAAGCACCACGTAGAAGCAGAAAAAGGAGTTACTTTTCAGAAAACGACTGGCAGAAGAGAAGTGAAAGTCATGATCCTCTGCATATCAGATGTGCTGAGGTACTGGAAGATATGATGGGAACATCTGTTGATTGCCCCTAAATGAAGATAATGGGGAAAACCAAACAGTATCACATTAGAATATGGGGCCACAACTGGAAAGAAAATAAACGAATGAGTTTTTATTCCTAACAAAGGAACTGAGTCATCACAGCATCACTTC
The DNA here is from genome assembly GCA_026413425.1 of Tringa solitaria. Taxonomy (NCBI): domain Eukaryota; kingdom Metazoa; phylum Chordata; class Aves; order Charadriiformes; family Scolopacidae; genus Tringa; species Tringa solitaria. The sequence goes on along the minus strand of JAOXJM010000002.1, from coordinate 7,846,729 downwards.
TGCTGGACTTTATCTATCAAACGAGAAACGTGACAGGTCAGAAAAGCCACACCTGTTTGGAGAATATTTTGGTGCTCAGATCCTCTCCCTCCCCTACAGCCCCACAGTTTGCTCCACTGCTGCAGGTCTGCAGCCCTTTCCCTCTGGGCAGCAGCTAAGGCCGCCTCTGTGCTAGGGAGGACTGATGTACATAGGGAGGAGATCTGAAGTAGTTGATGTCAAAGATCCTATGTCCACAGAATATACGTTTTTGAGGGCTGGAACCATTAATAAGCAATGCTGAAGAACTAAGGGGAGATAAGTATTACCTGAGAGGACTGGCAGGATGCAAGCATCAGACCTATTTTGTACCAGGATGAAAAGGAGCCAGAAAATTTTAGACCCATCAGTCAAACCCAAACTACCAGAAATATTTAGGAATAAATTATCCAACAATCAATGTGCAGGGGCCCAAAGGATAATCAAGACCAGTGCCACCAGTGCCCAAAATAAAAATGAGCCAAAATAAAAGTGGCAAGAGTAACTCTTGTCAAATGAATTTAACTTCCTTCTTTGACTGAGTAATTTACCCAGTGGATGTGTGGAAGTACTATCTTGGTATTTCAGTAAGAAATCGAGGCATAGTATAGATAAGGTAAGTGCACAAATCACCCAAGAAGTTACCTCAGAAGAGATACCATCAGTGCTTTACTGGTAAACTGAAAGGAAACTTCAAGTGGAGAATTCACTGTGCTGTCCTGGGCCAGGTACTAAGCTAATGTCTTCATTGATGATTTGAACACTGGACAGAACAAAGGTCTGGAAAGTCTTTGGAAAATAGGATCAGAATTTAAAGCTATCTTTGCTAAAATGGAAAGAGAGTCTGGAACCAGTAAACTGAAATATAGTAAATGCAAATGTAAACAGAGGGAAGAAGCCAAACACATAAGCATAAGCATTGAAAAAATAACCAAACTGCACAATTTCAGAAAAGAACCAAGAAATTCTAGCAAATCACAAACATCAGCCAACAGAAACGGCAGTTACCAAAATGATGATACTCACTGTGGCATTGCTTAAGATTAGGTGTGCCACGTGTGAGACTAAAGAGGTAGCGATCCTGCTTTAGAAATAAGCTATCATCAAAGAGGGGAGAGCCAGGGGATAGCAGCAAGGATGCCTTGAAATGTGGAAAGCATCACCTAGGAGGATCTGGGACATTTTAGTCTTTAAAAGAGAGGATTACATGTCTTCCAACATATAAAACATCATTAAGAGAGCAGTAAGATACTGCTCTCCATGACTACTATGGATATGAAAAGAAATAGGCTTAATCTTCAGCAAAGAAATTTTAAATTGAACATCAGGGAAAGAAATATTATAACAAAGGACAGTGAACTACTGAAGCTGGAGGACTTCAGAACCTCTTAATTTTAGTGACTATGAAGAACGTATTTCAGGAATGGCTTGACAACATTTTATCCTGCTGTAATGCAAACGGGTGGACTACTAGCTCTTTGAGGTCCTTTGCTGACCTACCTTCCCACGATAACCTACAGATTCCAGCTTTTCATTCTGCAGCTCTTAATATTTCTACTCTAGCATTGACCATATGCAGTGTTTTATCAGCTCAGGACCCAAAAATCCACTGTTGTATAAATCTGTTCAGCAGAAGCAGGTGCTTACATGTATTGTGGGACTGGAGCTTTAGATTGGTGGGACTTGCTGCTGTTCTAGAACTGAAATCTTTTGGTATGCGCTGCGCTCACTTTCATTACAAGAATGTAATTAGTCATAAAATGGGGAAGTAAATTAAAAAGGATATGAAATTTTATGTCCTGATGTTGAAAATTAAACAGCAAATATTTATACTAGACAATCTCATATGCAATGATTCCTCTCAGTTACACATTTATTTGCACATTTTTACAACATGCATTCAAACATTACTACTATTGCATTTAAATCAAGTCTGCATGGTACTGTCAAGAAGCACCAGAACTACAGTAATAACTCATAAGTAAATGAATAGTACCACTGAAATGAAACTACAGATATTCGTGAATAGACAAGAGTTTGGACATGTAAATAAAATGAGGTTAAATTAAAGCCCCCCATTTTTTCCGCTATGAAAGAACAGAAGGCATAACACTATATATCTGATTTCATATTCCAAATAATTTAATACAATTCAAACAAAATCACCTTATGACACTTAAAAGCAAAGCTTAAGCAACAAAAAAAAGCAAAACAGGACTATTAAAGAGAAGCTGGTGGGATTACAATGCTTTGGCATTCAGAAAATTAAATGCAGAAGTAAGTTTTTGGTTTGATATGCAAGAATTTAGACCGACTCTTGTTATTAAGCACCCTCATTGAAGTCAGTGTGAATTTTGCCACTGGCTTCAACTGGAGCAGGAATAGGCATGTTATCAGCCATTACAGCTAGCTGTATTTTTCAGCTAACAACACACTTCTACATTTAAAGATAAATGAAATCTGTTAAGCGACCTACCCAGAATGGATGGGACTTGAAACAAGGTTGACATTGTCCAAGGTGTCTGCAGCCCAGCTATAGTGTCTGAGAGAATCAGAATCAAACTCCCTTTGGAACGTCAGGTGCTTAAAAACATAATAAAAAAAGAATAAATTGAAATTTAGAATTAACATGAAAAACACTCATCTTAAATACAAGCTTGTTAATATAATTCTATTAAATTTAGATCTGGCCCCTTTCCACATAACAGTGCTGATGTTGCAGGTGTTAAATTACTGGAAATCCTGTAAGAGAAACATGGAATCCACAGACAAATTAATCTTAAGTATCTTCAAACATTCTTTTGCCCGCTTTTTCCACTTCCTTCAGTTACACCTATGTCTCTCTCCAAACTTTACTTACATGTGCAAGGTTAAAAAGAGCAAAAAAAATGTTACCATTTGTACTGCAATCATACACCACACAGACAGGCGGTATAATATTCCCCCACAGAAAACGCCATTGGATAGATCCTTATTCAAGCAGAACCTGTGAATAACTTCACTGAGAGTTTAATTGAAGCTGTGAACACATAACCAAGCTCCCAGTGGGAAGAGGGTTCAGTTTGTCTTTATACCCGTACAACCAACATGAACACTGTTTTCTGGAGTGCTGCTGTCCCTACTCATCTCTGTAAAAATAGCTTTAACCCTGTGAAGCGCTGATACACCGGTGCTATAATTAACTGCCCCACCTGACACACTGAGGCAAGGCATAATTTATTTGTTGCTGCTGCCCATGGACATGCGCATTCACCCTCCTGTGCCCCACAACAAGGTCCACACTATAAATCCTCTTATCTGTACAGCAAAGCCATTCTAGTAAAATATTCTTTTTTTCTTTATTTATTTCTTTTTTCCTCGGAAATTAAACAAATGAAATCTTCAAACACTGTATGCCCATATCTCTGGGGTGATATGAAAACTTTTAAACAATTTAAGAAGTACTGTCAGATGTTACATCAATACAACTAAGTCAAGCAGCTGTCATGCTGTCATGCGATACACACAGACAATCTTCACCCAAGAAGGTGCTAAAGATGTCAGTGTTTCCTTTAAGTAGGTTGTTTTCTGCCTACAGGCAAACACATCTAGAGAGAGCAGAGTCTGTATAGACTAAAACCTCACAGGCTGTTTTCACATTAAATTCTGTGGGTTTGAGTCAGACCTGAGCCAAGCACACACTTCTACACAGGGAGGTTTTATTATTTCCATCTATTTTTTTATGTACTGGCATAGAGATAGTGCAAATGAATTATTTTGAATGGAAATATCAGCATACTTCTGTTGAGAAGCTTCCACAAGATAAGCAAGCAGAGGGTGCTCTGTTGTTTGCCAGAACCTGCAATCCTCCCATCACTCTGGGATTTCCAAAAAACTTCTCTCTTCAGACATTTCTTTTATTTCAGATGAGCATTCCAGGTTTCCTTCCAAAAACCATCTACATTATAGTTTACTGCCAATCAATAGAAACATCTGCAGTGCATAACTTTGCTCTGCCCTCTGTCCAACACTGTGGCACGTGGCTCAACGTCTCCTCCTTTTGCTACCTTAACTCCTTTCTTAAAATCTTTCATTAAACTTTTTGCTCAAAGAGATGTATTTTAGGTCTGATGGTTCAAGCAGAGACAACAACAATAAGGGGCAAACTTGCATATGTTAAATATCAAAATACACCATCAGACATAAAAGATAAAATGCATGCCATTAAGACAATGGCAATTAAGCAATGATAGTGGCTTTAATTAGCATTATAATTTAGTTGATTGAAGACAGATTTTCTCTTTCCACTAGGGATTCTCCTAAATTTCCCTGAAGAGCCACAGTTTAGGCAGCAAAGCCATAGCCATTTCTGCAATTCCAAGTGATCTAACTTGGTAAGAGCTCATACCGAGTACATTATTGCTTTTGATACCAAACAGTGTAAGAGCCAGACAGTTGGTCTCAGAAGTTGTAAAAATTTAGATAAGCAAAAATAAATTTATTCCTTTGTTCAGTAATTAACTTTATCATCAAAAATAGGACAAAACAAAGAAATGTGTTAAAAAGAACACCACAATTTAGTATTTGTCATTCAGATGGCTGCTAAACCGTAACAGTGTCACTGCACTGAGGTCCAGGCATGCACAAGGACACAAATAAACATTGGATCATGTTTGCTATAACAGAAGGAAAATGCTAAAGTTCCTTCAGCAGTGTGATACAAAAAACTAAATGTAGGGCTATATAATTTCCAAGGAAATACCATCACTCTAAAATAATCTATGCTAGATAAAAGTGCTACTATTGTCACCAAGCTGCTGTAGGTTTGCTTACATGTGTACATGGGGTTCCTTGGTCTATTCCTTTGTCCTGAGATACTGTCTGCATATCAGGTGACTATATTTTTTGATGCATGCCTTTCTGACAAAGTGGACCCAAGCAGTTCTTTTGGACATATTTATAGCCAGCAAAAGCACAAAGCCTACAGCCAATAATTTTGGCAGAGAAACAGAGTAGAAAAAGCTAATAGCCGGACACATGCTTCTTACACGCAGCACACATCTGTTGATCTCATTTTGTCAGTCTGTTGAGGTGCTGGATTTTCCAGGCACACACACCAAAAAAAAAATCTTCCTGTGTTAAGCTGTAATATAAGCAATGCAGAAGATGGTACATCATCAGTGACATCAAATCACAGGATCCATCCTGTGTTTGGTCAGGTTCCCCCCATGGACTGATATGCATTGCTGTAGGGCGTGGCATCGTTAGATGCAAATATATAAATATATAAAAATACTGATGGTTCTGCTGGCAAGGATCCTGCTGGTTGCATAACTGAATATCCAGGCTGTGTAATATCAGAGTTCAGCAAACAGAAGAATTTATGCTTCCTCCCAGATGAATTTCTCCAGACAGAAGAGATTCAGCAAGCTGCGATGTAACGGACAGCTTGATTCATCCTGCCTTTGGCTGATTAAATTCAGAGGCTGATGTAAATTATTCCATGGAGAAGGTCGTTTGGATTTGGTCTGAGTTGCTACAGCCATGGTAACGCAGCAGGGCACAGAAATTTTAACTTTGCTCCTGCCGGGCTATAAGGCACAGTATGGCCTGGACTCAGACTTCCCTTTTGAACAGGGTCATCACTAAACCACCAAATGCAAACGGTGGAGAATATCTTGACTTCTCAGGGAATTATTAGAAACTATTCTGTAACAGCCAGCGTGTCATGCTGGCAGTCAGGTTCATTAAAGGCTGGTTTCAAATCTTACTCGTCTGACTCTTTCTTTAGACTCCCAAGTCTACCCCACTCCCGGGGAGGGGTGGTCGTGGGATCTTCTTTTTAACCAGATCACTAAGTTGGCAAATGCCACTTACTCTTTTGTATACTTATATTTCTGATAAAATTAATTCCCTTTGCTCTGAGACTTTGCTGTTGCCATGAACTCCAGAACAGGTCTGAACTTTACAAAAGGAGATAAATGGAATACGTAGATAGGCACTGATTCACTCCTTCAAAGTAGCATGATACTCCAAAACAGCCTTAATTTCTATCAGTTTCCAGATGGACTTTTAGGATATTAGTTTTTACCCACAATGATCTTTGTTCCTTTGAATTCCATTGTTGAAACACAAGGTGGGTTTTTCCCTGATTTCTACTTCCATAGCAGAGATTATCCAGAAATCCAGTAATAAACAGAGGGAAGGATGGGAAGAAGAGAGGCAGGGGTATTCTCCATCTCCCAAATGCACTTCTCCTCCTTAATCAACACCATAGGTTTGGGCTGGGCTGAAGAACACAGGAATTCCAGAGGATGGATTATGTTTTTTGTCAGGACTTCAAGATTTGCAGAAGCCATAGCTATGCTCCCTTTTTCATGAAGATAGCTAGTCGCTTTACTGTCATTTGTTTTTCAGGGAATCGTGGTTTCGCTAAGCTCTTAGGACAAGACTGACATTACATTTTTTTCTACTACCACCTTCACTATTCCCGATCCCCTCCTGGACTTGAGAAACTTGAAGTTTGTCTAGAGGATTAATGTTAGAATAACATTTACAACTAGACTGTCAGCCAGGCCTCCAGCCTGGCTTCATTTCACATGACAAATTTGGACCAACGCTGAACTGCAATAATTGCACAATCATTGCTGGACAAAAACTGGAATCACAAAAATATTAAGACTATAAATGCAAGGGCTGCATTTATACTACGCTACTGCTCAGCACCAGCACTGCAAGAGATCCTCTAGAAAGCAGAGAGGTCCATGACCACTTGCAGAGAACATGAAGTTTGCCCCAAAGTAAAGCTCCTGTACATGATGTGGCATCACTACAATGCCTCCATGTACAGATAGTAATTCTTACTTTTTGAGTGGAATTTTGTAATACAAAACACACTTTAAACAATGTTCTTTAGGAGTTATTCAGCATAGTGCTAGTTTTAAGTCTTGTTACTTGATCAAATGCACCCTAGCTGCTAAATTAATGCCATCTACTTTGATAGCAATCACAAAAATGGCCAGAATCATAAGAACACTTCCTCTCCTCTGAATTTTCCATCATATCAAGGAGGCTTAATGAAGGCTCAGGGGCAGGAAGTGTGAGAGTAACTTTAGGTTCGCAGCCCTGAAATATTTCTTGTTTGCAGTGCCAGTAGTTGCAGATTTTATTTTCTGACTTCACAGCAAACAAAAGCAACAAAATTACTGCTATGCAACGTTCAGAAACTATCCCTAAATGGCTGTTGTAAATCAAGGTTATTGGAGGTTTACAGCATTTCCCTTGAAAGCAACAACCTAATAATAAACATTCAGTTGCTAAAGAGAGAATCCAATTTCTGCCATTGTCATAATGCTACCAAAACTGTGTGCAAAAGCTGTAGTAATTTATACTACACAAGAATTCACAGACTAACACAATCAAGGTTTAAAATGCTTGAGTCCTGCCCTGTGGACCCTTTCCCCCCAGAAAGCAGCCTCTGAGATCAGTAACCCCCCTGTGCAGGAATACTTGCCGCTGCTGAGAGGTACCTCTGTGAAAATGGCAGCAGAAAACTCCTGTTTCACTACAATCCACCTTATGCTCTTCCAGGACATAAACAACAGTTCCATTCCACAGTTCTTTAGTTGCCAAGTAAAGATTTCTCTGTGAATTCTTCCTAAAGATCTCTGGCTTCTCTGTATCAAGAAACTCTTGAGTAACTCGGATTTTATAATCTGAAGCAAGTCTATGAAGCAAAATGCTGAGGAACTCACAAAGCACACAGTACCCTATCATGTCCAGCATTAGCTTTTAGAAAGACTTTCCCACGCTATAATCAGGTCAAAAGATTCTGCTTTTGTTGTATTAGTCATTGCACAAATGTTTGGAAGATACATAAACTGGTTAGTGCATAATAGCTTAATCTTTACAAGGCCAAATTCTTCCCAAGGGTGGAAAAACAAGGACAGCAGCTGGAGTCCCATCCATGTAGGCAGAACAGGCGAACATAATCCCTGGGCTATACAGTACAGACAAAGGTTGCTTAGTGTAAAACACATTGCTCCCAGCTTATCAAAGCGCTCTAAGGATACACGTAACATAAAGCTCACAAATGCTTCCATTGACTTCAACGGACAAGCTCATACTCAGAAACATAACCGGTCCCTTTAAAGACTCTTTTAGTTTGGGACTCCATCAGCCTGTCTCTTGCAGGATCAAAACCACAATGGGGTAAACCCACAATTTCTCTCATCTGCTTTCTTCTCCTTTTTCAATAGTTAAGAGAGTAGCAATAATGCCTGCAAGCACAGCTGAGTGCTGCAGACTCTTACCCCCTATAAATACACAGAACGAATACGTGGTGGCAGAGACACAAGCACGTACCTGATCCTTTGCTGGTACCAGCAGTTCTTCAATCATCATGCTGTCTCGGGCATAAGAGCTTCTGTTCAGCGTGTAGGACCTATCCGAACTGAAGGAGCGGAGGCTGTTGTATTTACCATTTATCATAGAAAGTGCAGATGATAATGAGATGAACAAAAAAATAAAAATAAAAAAATTAATACATGCAACTTCCAGGGATAGCATAAGATGGCAAAATATACATAATCTGTGAAATAAATACAAGGGAAAAAAATGGAATAATAGGTATTAACTATAGTTAAATATCCCCTTCCCTACAATATACATAAAAAAAATCACAACAGATGTTTACTGCTTTGGCAATAATGCCGTGGCTTTAGAATATATGCAGAAAATGTATTCAAGTATTTAGATGATCTTTGATAAACGTCTTCATGCCCTAATCCTAAAAGGAGACCCGTGAGGGCAGGTCCTGGGGGAGCTGTGGGTAAATTACGGTACCTGCCCACATGGCTCAGATTGCTGAAACAGGTTTAACTAAAAGCAACTTTTATGTGGTGGTGTTCTCTTTGTGGCTGAACCACTTTTGAATTTGTTACAAACATCCTAGTTATTCCTTTCATTAGAAAAAAGGATAATAATTTTGAAATTAGAGAAGAAAGAAAAGAAATTTCCTTATTGATGATTAAATACAGATCCCAATGCTTTGGGGATTGTTTTGTGCGTGCGAGACTATTTAGAAATAACTATGATCATTCTGAATGTGTTGCAATTAAATCACTGTAGCAGTGTGTTACACTTAACCCTGGAAGATACATTATGGTATGTGCTAAAAACATGCTGCAGGCCTAGACATGCTTGCTACGTGATAAAAAAATAAAGTAGTAAAAAATGTGAATTAATACAAAGCAACATCCAAGGACATATTACACTTTTGAACTAGCAACACTTTTCAGACTCAAAACTCTACAACTTGTTTCATGCATTTTGTAGTTGTTAATCAAACTTTTCTAGGACCCTTAGCACATGTTCCTCCTTGTGCTGGCAGCAGAACTGGGATTTTAATTACACACTGTAGGCATATGTTAAGCAGACTTTTACATGATAAAGGGCATAAAGAAATCAAGTTATATTTGTTATAACAGAGGGATCCACCCCCCACCCCCCCCAAAAAAAGCATGACACTTTCCAGTGCTGAATAAAATGAAGATGAGCAATGGCAGCAGCAGAAAGATGAAACACGATGCCATGCCTTCTTACCTGACTTTTGGACTAAAGCAATTTAGAGTGGAAAAGAAACAGGAGAAATAGAAAGCAAAGAATCAGACAGGAAAAGCAAGATGTTATGGCTGGATGGCTTATATATTTAATGTGTTTATTTCTTAATGTTACACTCAGAATCAGTAGTATGATACATCCACAGAACACTTTTTGCTGAATAGAATACTTCGCAGGAAAAATGCTGTATTTGCCTCCTCTGAGCATAACATGTGCAATGTAAAAAATGAGCTACGCAGCAACAAATAGTAATGGCACTGCTAGAATCAGAAGCATGGAAACATTATATTTCCCTCAAAGAAAAGACAAAATGAGGTTGAACCCTCGTATCTACCTAACAGAACTTCAATGCAGAATTCTGCTCTCCCACTTGCACAGCGAGAATTTAGATGTGTGCAATGAGTAAAAGGTGTCTGGTAAATCAGTGCCCAGCTCTGTACACACAGCGCACTCCCTCTCCACCATCACCACAGTACTTCAGACCTGACCACATCTGATAGTGCTGGATGATGACCTCGCTCACACCCGCTTCTGTTTAAAAGCAGCATGCTATCTTTGTAAATTAAGTTTAAAAAGACATAAGATTCACCCTTTAGATTCGTGTTGCTGATTTTCCAGCTAATGGACTATTTAAATGCATTTTGGGATTCTTCATGAATGTATTATCCCATAAATACTTATTAACTTACCTAAAAATTTTAAGTGAAGGAAAACATGGCTGGGCACTACTAAAGAGCAAATTTGCACTGCATGCTTGCATTTCTAATGCGACCATAACAAACAAGATTGAAGGGTAGACATCTAAGCTTTACCTTATGGGAGTTGCCATTCACAGTTAGACAATGAACTCACTTTTTAAAACAGATCTTTAAACTGCAGCATAGGAAAAAGTCCTCAGGGCTCCAGCTTATGAGGTTTAATTATTAGCTTCAGTACAATTCAACTGTCAGTAAATACATTGCAAATCCACAACTGTGGAATTAATCTCTGCTCATATAGCTTTAATTGTTTTAAGCAACGCACAGTGCAGGTTTTAGCAAGATTCAAAAACGAAATCTAAAATGTTGATCTAGCAACACCTGAGTTGAAATCAACATTAGTCAGATATTATATTAAGTTTACAATAATTTATCAACTTCACAGAAACTTTGTCCTGTTTTCTGTAACGCTTAATCCATTCCCTGTCAAATGAAACCCTACAACCAATTTAAGGTACACCTGCTTTTTCATTTCTTTGGGAGCATTTCTCTATAATATTGGCTCAGATGGATTACTCACTAGCCCCTTTAAAGAAAGAAAAGCACCAAAATAGCAAAATGATCATCATTCAGTTTTTCTGGCATTTCCATTCTTCAGCTAAATTAGTCCATTAAGGAACACTCTAATGTATCAGTTTGACCAGTGGCAGTGAAAAGAAACCCGGTTTTGCTAGCTGTTCTAGGTCAGTTCCAAACTGCTAGTGAAGAGGTGCCTCGGAGATCTTCCAAGCATGAGCAGATACCAGAAAAAGTGAATAGGTAGCTTTCTGTATCATTGCCATAAGAAGCTGACATGAATAAATAATATGAAATAAAACTGCAATGAACCTATGCTTTTAAGGCACAGTATTACCATATCACAGAAGTACACCCCTTCTACTTTGTTTTGGAATAGACTCCAGCTTTGTGTGAAAGAGCACACTTGGTTTGTAAAAACTTGTAACTGTGGTGACATGCAAACACGAGAAGCAGCAAATACAATACCTGGCGGAGCGGGCTCCCAGGCTAAAGCCCATGTATCCTTCAGCAGGTAAAGAATCATCTCCCAACTCTTTCAGATCCTGGGGTCCGAGGTATTTGTCCGTATCACCTGTCATTGCATCCTCACCTGCCAGTACAAGAGCCAGGCTGAAATCAGAAGCTCCACGTATTGTAAATGCTTGTGTGCTTAGTAAGTCATAACGCCCTTCTCTGCTCGCCAACAAGGAATCAATCCCGTCACCCCCACTTTCCCTAAGGCTCTTTCCATGTAGTACGTCAATTATCCACCCTCTAAACCAGCCTGAGAAAATAACTTTATTGGGGGCAAACGTAAGAAGCAAAATTCCACCTTGACGTAAATCCAATAAAGTTATATGAGGAATGACTTTTGCCCAATCGTTTAAGCAAGCTACAGGGTTCTTCTGTACTTTGCACCATTGCACTCACTTTTGCTTTCCTTACCAAAAAGCCTGAGCTGACAAACTAAAGTTAGGTTACTCTGTATGAAAACAAAACAAAACAAACAACCCAACAACAACGAACCCCACAAAAAACCAAAACCAACCAACAAAAAAAAAAAAACCCAAAAGAAAACAAAAACCAAAACCCTAAAAAAAAAACCTCAACCAAAAACCAGAGAGCTTGGCTATGAGAGAGAGCTTGTTTGCCTACCAGTACTGAAAAGTGCAGTGAGCTTGAATGGACGAAGAGTAAAAGCGCAGGCCCGCCTTCCACCCGAGCTATTTCTCAATAACTTTCGCAAGTTTGAACGTTAAGAGGGGATTATTTTTTTTTTATTATTATTTTTGATTAATTTCTTCTCGCTCCCAGGTCGATTTTCTGAAGGTAAAGCCTCCTCGGTGCCCAGCCAGGCGGGGGGCGAGGGCAGAGCAGAACAAAGCCCTGCCCGAAGGAGCGCTGCCCGGAGAGCCCGGCGCCCACAGCCCCCCCAGCGCCCAGCCGGGAGCCCAGCACAAAGCGCCGGGGGGGGACGGGGCACCCACAGAGAAATAGATGATTAGGGGTTTTTTTTAGGGGAAAAAAAAAAAAAAAAAAAGAAAGAAAGGAAAGTAAAATCTTGGGAGAGGAGGGCAGACGCCGCAAAGGGTTAACGGGGCGCTGACTCTCGCCGGGAGCATTTGCATACCATTACATCATGCAAACCTACATTCCTGCATTGACAGAGCAAGTCCAAAATATGCCTTTTGCGGTTGTAGGGGTTTTTTTCCGCCCCCC
>JAOXJM010000002.1:7699850-7818926 GCA_026413425.1 Tringa solitaria | reverse complement strand
TGGACTAGATGATCTTAAAAGGTCCCTTCCAACCTAGGTGATTCTGTGATTCTTTGCCAGTCTATCATGGCAATGCTGTATCCCACAATAACACTATCCAATGGAATAAAGAGTTGAAAAATGACATGTGGACACCTGCTGAGCCATGAAACAGTATTTACTCGTGCCAATTCCCAGTATGAAATCCCTGCAACAAAAGTAACATCACATGTACCAGTATAGCTTCTACACATTCAACATGATCACCAGAGAAGGAATATCTGCTCATAGCCATGGCTTCAGATTGATTTTTAACTCCCAATATTATGTGTAAGATGAGCTTAGCTTGTGTTAAGCATGATATTGCATAATGCAGACTTTCAGCACCAAAACCTCTTTAACGCACCTAAATTCAGATACACAAATGTAATGTCAGAATGGACAAAATCTGCTGCTTTTGCAGCAGGACACTAACATGCCTTTGCGAACACTAAATTCAGTTTTTAAAGCTTTCTAAACGTGAAGGAGTTTGAAGCAGCTCTGAAGCTTCACCATCTGAAGTGCATTTTAGTGTTGCTACTTTTCCACTATTCTATTATTTGCTTCTTGCTTATTAAGATAGGTGTTTTCTGTGGTTTATCAATTGGAGCTCAGTCTAACATTGCTGGGCTTAAAACCACAACACAAAATGTCATCCTCAAGTGGCAGGAACAGCCTTGTGGCCTCTCAAGCACTATTTCTGCCATGTTAAACCAGTGTTGTTTACTCTTCAGCATTGACAGAGACAGACTCCAGCGGCTCTGGGATTAGAAGTTATTTAGTTAATTGATGCAGCAGAACCAGAAGGATTCCATAACACCATCAATAAATGGACTTCAAAACCAGCAGCTACGCTTCCTTTCATGCCTTTTTCTACAACAAAGTTCAGGAAAAAAATGTTCTTGGGAGGGAAACCACCCCAAGGGAGGACTACAGTTGCAATCGTTCAGGTCTGAGAGCAATTTTGAAAATGCTCATAAGTTTTAGAGCCCAAACTGATCTCAGTCATACAGACTAATCTCCTGCAGTAGAGATTTTCTGTAGTACTGGATATTTTTCTTCTCTGCTATAGCTTCAAGATATAAAACGTGTTTCTGCCCAATCTTGTCCTCTAATCACCTGAAAAACCCTTATCTTGTGTGTCCCACAGAATCTGAGCAGGAGTAAGAACTCCCATGTGTCAGAATTGCAAACTCTAAAACTCTAGATGTTTTCACAGGGAGTGGTAAGCTATAAATAAATGATGATTAAAGAACATTGAACATTAAAGAGCTGGAAAATGATAGCTCATTGGTCCCTACTCAAGAAGGTGAATGACCTGCGAAGATATTAAGTATTCTCTCTCTATTGACAGATACTGTGCTGAAGTGACATAACTGAGGCTTACTTAGCCTGGGAAAATGAAAAATATGATAAGGAAAGAATCTAAACAAGAAATTAAAAAAAGACTACTGAATAGTCATCCAGACCGCAATAACTGAAGCAACAAAAGTGAACGGATGTGAAACATAGAGAAGAAAACAGAATGTCAGCTTTAATGCTGCTGAAATCCCCAATACAATGCCACTCCAAGCTGTGCAGCTTCACTGACTTTTAAGGCATGGATGGCCACATCTCTGCCACTGGATGTCCGAAGTAACGAACCTGAACTGGACATGCTGGACAGTGTCGTGCAAACATGCAAGTATAGTAACAATGCTCCTGGAGCCAACTCAGCTGTTGCTGTATCTTGCTCCCCAGTGCCTCTGGTTTTAGAGGCAGCATGCACAGACCTTTTATTGCCATAGAACAGTTAATCCATCTAAACAAGAGCGCTTGCAACTACAGAGCTGCTATTTTACAAGCCAATCATCTAAACTTCAACTGCATAGAACATGAGGTTAAGGTATGGCAGTTCTTACAGCATAACACTTTTCCTTCATTGTAGAAGTTCAGAGCTTGTCAGCTCTTTCCTTAGAACTCAAATGATCACCAGTTTATCTAGAAACTATTCCATGCTAAAATACATGGTACTGCATTGGCACTTATAAGTTCTTATATCATAGGCCGTAGCAAGTGGATATCTGGCAGATGACCCCCATGTGGCCAACCGCGTGGAGCCCAGAGGTCTCACTGCTGCACAGACCCAGCAGATGGGACTCTGCAGAAGCCAGTGAATAAGCATCAAGCTCACTCCACTCCAACGTGATTCTGCAAGGCACGTGGGCACTTTCTTCCTAAGGAGCAGACAGTCCCCTACAGCAGAGAGGGCAAATTAGCACGGTAGGCCGGAGGACAAGCCATGGCGGGTGTTCTTCACCACAGAGGCCTAAACGATTGATAATGCACATTTTCCCAGAGAGGTGATCTGTTACGCCACAAAGTAGTCCTGCTTAAATACACCATGACTTTGCCTGTCCCATTTTATTTGCAATAGCTACATATATAACTGAGGAATGAAAGTGAACAACCATTGGCTTCTTTAAAATTATACTGATGACAGGATTCATGCTGCAGATAGTCAAATATGCCTGTATTTTTTTTCCCTGTGTACCATTTTACCTACTGACTGGTTCAATTTTAAGAGATGCAATTAAGAAACTCAGCTCCACCCAGAGGAGATCTCTGAATGAGAAACGGAAGTTCTTTTTCTGTGTGTCTCTATAGAGTCACATACCAGCACCACCACGTTGCCACCCTGCTAGGCTTAAAGTTCAGTGCAACAGTGCCAGGCTGGCCCTGAGACCCAACAAACATGCCCTGTCTGTCAGCTGTGACAGTATCTCAGATGTTTCCACCAAGCTAATGTGACTAAAAGGCCACTAGTCCAGAACTGGATCCTATTTGGACATTGGAGAGCAGGCAAAGGGAACACGTGACTGCCTGCACCTGTCAATGTAAATGTCTCCTTAGACTACTTACTATTTGTGGGACAGAGAAGAGTGGGAGAAAGGCCAACGCTCACAAACAAGTTGTATGGGCTAGGAGGCAATGCAGCTCTGACCAAGTTAAAAGAGCAGGTTTGGCAATGTCTTGCTACAGAAACCAAAACCAGGTAGGAACTATCTCCGGAAAGGCAACCACATACATCTGAGGAAATCATGCAAAGAATGAACCAGGGCAGATCTCATCTACTGGTGAATGATTTAGCAGGTGATAAGAACCCAGACTGATTCATCTCTAAAATACAGGCTGAGGATATGTTACAAAAATAAAAAGTTGGAGAAGCTCCTAGGACTTCAGCAGAACTATTTCAGTTTCATGTCAGAATAAAGTCATTGCAATCAGCAGCTGGTACAGTTGGGATTGCATAGTACAAAAATCACATAACGATGGCTTTTCCCTCTGCCATGGATTATGACCAGCTGAGCTGCAGCCAGAGATGATGACGGATTCACCCCTTTCTGAGATGTCAGTGTGATGACAGAATGATAATATTGCCAGGCAGTCTGACACACCTGGACATTTCTGGCATGCAAGCACAGCACCTAAACTTGTGGCACACACCTAGCAGAGAGTTGTGAAAGCTGTTACTCTGCACAAAGGGTGCAGGTCAGATTGCCAGACTTCATTCATTCAGTTGATTTGATCAGCTACAGTCCAAGTATTTGATCACAACTGTTTTCTTGCCCAGCTACAGGAATGACTCTGAGATCTAGATAATGCATGAAGAATGCAAGTGTAATAAAAACTGAGATCATCATCATTAAATTCTGAGCACCATATACACCATTAGTGAGCATGAAACCACAGACTCTTGGAATTTACTCATGCCACTGCTCTTCAAACTAATACTGTGAAGTGGGAGGCGTCATTGCTTGGGGTCTCAAAAGCCATCCCCAAGTACCTTGGAAAACCAGGTCTCTTATTTAGGAGTCTAAATATTTACTTCAGGTGTAACTATTTTTAGGCAAGTAAATTTGAAATGGACCACTATCATATATATATATACTTCATATTAGATAACACTGATAAAGAATTTCAAATTTGTCCTCAAGAATTAAATTATTCTTCTCTAATATTATTTTTGAAGGTAGAGCAATATTTACTGACAATCTGACAGGCTAATGTTTACCATCAGGAGAATAACAGTCTAGTATGAACTTGGGACAGCAGAAAAGTCAATTCCCTAGAATGTACACTTGCGATGAAATAACTCACCTCACTGTGATTGCAACACAAAGTGACTTAGAAATTCAGAGGCACTGAGTCATGAGGGCTAAGTCAAGCTCTAGGGGTGGGGGGCAATCTTTACACATGAACAATGGCTTCACTTGCAGAATCATGTCTATGGGTGGCTACTATCAGCTCAAGGAAAGGAGCCTGCTTCATTTCATAAAGTCTTTTAAGTGATGGGAAGAAGTATTAATCACTTAATAGCAGGAATGCCTACATTGCATTTACACTGTTTCTCTTGTTGTAAATACAGATGTTTTAAATAGCAGTTCTGCTGTGTTGTATCTACTGTCATCTGAATAGAAAGCATATACAACACGTAAAAAATACCAAAAGCAGATGAGTGTATGAATATGGTAAAAGACAATGTGATTCTCTGTAGAGAGTGCTCAAGCTTTTCTGAAAGTTTCCTTACATAAAAACCAGATCGATCCCACTTACCTTCGGTGACACACAATAGTAGGATACAATCTAAATCTATATTGATCTAAATATTTGGCAAGAAATAAACTTCCTGCTCAAAGCAGTAACACTAAACATTCAAATTTACATATCTTCAGTTTTTTGAATATATTCTATAATAATTTATTACAAGGAATGTTTCTCTGCTGTTATTTCACTTTCACCCTGAAATTGATTACTAGTCCAGTCTACAGGGCTCCTGCCTCCCTGAAAGGAAATAATACAGGTTGACAGTGGTGCTCGTACCTTCGTCTGTGCATCAACAGCAGCTCCTTGGTTCGCAAGAACCTCTGCTACATTGACCCTATCCTCTTGAGCAGCCAGGTGCAATGGTGTCAGTCCACTCTGTAAATTAAAGGTAACAAGTAACAATGAAGCACATGAATACTAAAATGCAAAGTCAGGTATTAGTAAGATTCAAAACAGCCTATAGAATTTAAAGGAATTATAAATTCCACTTTCACTGTGTAATCTGCTTCCTAATCGCACTTTTTGATTTGCAAGAAAGTACAATTTGAAAGCCAGAAAGATAATGTTTCTTCTACACAGGGAACATTTCTTCATGCAGGGCTGAACGTGGGATAGCAAATTAAAGCATTTTAAGAAAAAACTGCAAAGTATTTTTTTACCTCCTAATTCACTTCCTTAGAATAAGCAAGATTTTAAAAGAAACATTGAGTTACTGTTTACACTTCTACAAATTTTCCTGAAGTAACCTAACTCAGATTTATCCTTACCTTTTACTTCTCTACTTGATAATTTTAAAACACAAACAGAAAAGATTAAACTATGTTTCTCTGAGATCAGGTCCATTTCTCTCCACTCAGGGAACACAGAGACTTGCTGAATGACATGTACCGACACTTTTTGGAAAGATCATTATTTTCCTTAACTGAAATTTGAGATCTAAAATCCTTAAAGCCTCAGAAAGCTATGCAACTTTGTGTCACATGCAAATTTTCAGGTGGAAAGGTAAAAGAGAGAATCTGCTATTGGGATGTCATTAGGAATGGGAAAGAATATCCTTTACTGGCAAATTACAGCTCTTTCTCTCTCCTCCTGTTCCTACTGCCTTTAGCACCAGTGACAGAAGAGCAGGTGGCAGCAGTTGGCACGTCAGGCAGAAACTCTCACTAAGTTTCCTACTCTTGAACCCAAGCTCACATCCACCATGCACTTGCTACCAAAGGCAGTTACTCTGAGAGCATTCCACTGTATTGTACTTGAACATGCGATCCTGATGACAGTGCAGCTTCTGTGGGTCACGTTACACAAATATGTAACAGTAACCAACTGTAAATTACCTAATGGAACCTGGATATTATGGGCCAAACCTTCTAAAAAGATTTAATAAGTGCTCAGTGCCCACACTGGGGCTCAGAGTATTCAGCTCCCAATCATTCTATTTAAATATCTGGCTTCAAATGTAAGCGCTGAGCTTGGAGGAAATGTGCATCCCTAAGTGAGAATAGGGGAACTATTTTCAAAAGGTGGTTTTATCAGTATAATGAGAAACTAGACTACAACCAAACACTAACAGATTGAAGGATGCTGCAGGTAATTAATCTCTGGTGGGACTGAATCAAAATGCCAAGCAGCTGCAGTCATGCTCTCTGTATTAGCTTCAGCAGCAGAACCACGATAGCCAATGTGATGCAGAATGTGTACATGGCAAATTGCCCTTTGGGATTACAAAGTACATCCTGCACTGCATAAACCCACACACTTGAGATGAGGGGGGAAATCAACATCTGCAAGAGAAGCTTCCTGAAGGGAGGCCCAAAAATAACCAAACTGTAAAGTTAGAAACAGGAAAACATAGCAGCCCTGTGCAGCATCACCCACAGCCTCAGAGGACATCAAGTCTTTCTACCTGCTGAGAATAAGAAATATTTTCCATGAAAAATGTGTCTCTTGCCTTTCTACTTCAGCCACATAAATCCATACTGAAACTGCACTTTACAACCTCTCTGATGTCTAGTGGGGCATTTAAAGAATTAAGGCTGCACATTTGCTAGAAACATTACTACAGAGCAGATGTAATGGCCTAAAAATTCATACGTGTAGAAACTAAAATCTACCTACTTCCCTTTCCTTCCCCCAGAAGAAATTACGCCAAAAGTCACAGTGTTTCAAGAAACACCCCCTGGGGAGGAAGAATCACTTATATTAATGAAAAATATCTCAGACAACCTTGCTGTTATTATCCCATAAAAAAAATCATCTCCCCTTAACAAGTTAGTTGCTGCCATTGTTTAATGGGCTGGCATACATCTAGAGGCTCATAAATGACACGTGCCAACCCCACAAACTGCTGAGGGGAGGAAGACATTTTCTCTCTGAGAATGTTTTGGCAGACTAGCAAAACATGGAAGGGAGGGAGATGGATTAATGAGTTCCTCCACAGCATGTGCTATCATCAAAACTTGGGTACTATGAAATACAGTTCATTCAGTGTGACACAGCATGCTGCATGCTGCTTTCTTTCCTAGTAGAAATCATGCATGTTCAAATACCTGCAGTGGTTTTCAGGACACGCAGAATCACAGTGGACAAAATGTAATGCAGGCCCCTATCCTTCTCGTCACCACGTTTGTTTATTGCCTTAGCACCGAGCAGGGAGAACACTTACCTTGTTGCTGAGGTTTACATTAGCATTTCTAGTAAGAAGCAATGACACCATGTCCACATGGCCATCCTGAGAGGCAAGATGTACAGGGGCGATACCCTGTCTGGTTACAGCATTGGCATCAGCACCGTATTCCAGCAGTGTGGTCGCTATGTCCATCTGGTTTTTCTTGGCAGCTATGTGCAGCGGAGTATAGCCATTCTGTCAACAGAAAGCACTTCATTGCAAGCTACTTATTTAACAATGTGATAAATCACTTTCCTGTACCTATCTGGCTCTATGAAAGTCAGTCATTAATTCTAAAAATTCTGTCAAACATAGTCAAATACAATATTATCAAGTTGTACAAATGAATGTATCAGAGCTTTCAGCAATCTGGTTTTGGAAGCACTACTAAAAATAGGAGGATTCTGAAAGAAACTTTCAAATTTGGGGAAAAAATTATCTGTTCAGAAGAACACAACCTATAGCAATAGGAATTTGAGTTTCATTTCACAGATGTTTGCTACTTTTCCTTAAATGTACATAAAATTTTTAACAAACAGAAGATTAGGACATGTATTCATAACTCAGAACAGCTGTTATTGTTTGCTTTTTTCTCCATTTGGCACTGTGAATGAAAGCATTATGTACATGAAATATGGTCTTTCCTGCAGCATTTACCCTAAACTTACTGACGGGGTGTTTTTGTTCAAATCAAGGGAAAATTAAAGCATAACTTCAGAGTCTTGCATCCTTAATTTCCTTCCAATATGTATATCCAGTGAGCCCACTACTAAAATTATAAATGCAGTATCTACTGCATGATAAAATTTTATAATTGCAAAAAGAATAAATTTGGCAGAAAATGAATAAATAGATATAAAGAATAACTGATTGGTGTGCAAATACCAAAACACTTACTAAGGTATGACCAGCTTTTGGTACATATTGCAATTCGATGCCTGTTTAATCAAGAACTTCGTCATTCAGAAATGTATTAGCCCTCGTTCTAACGCAAATGCACAGACATCTGCATGTGTCTAAGGTAGAAGGTTGGAGGCGTGAGACCCCAGCTGCATAAACTATTTCATACAGTATCAGCACTACCATGTGCATCTCAGATTAAATAAAATCTCTCTAAGGGCACAAAGAATTCATGTGGCTTGGCTACACCCTATGGGGCAGCAGGGCTGGATGATATGGGAAGGCAGGTCACAACAAATGCAGGGCCATGAAGGTAGGAGTAAAGAATAAACACACAGGAACACAGAAATTATTACAAGAGAGCTTGCTTTAACAGTAATCTGGAAGTGAGAGGGAGACACAGCACTAACTCCATGTGGAAAAGGATCCACTAACTCCATGTGGAAAAGGATCTGTAACCTTCAAAATTCGATTCAGATTCAGTTCAGATCTTAGACCCTAATGTATTTTGAAAAAACACCTGGGAAACACAGAGCCACAATTAATAATGGCAGTATATGGCCACTAAACTTTCACTTTGAAGATAAAATGCTTCAGGAAAAACAAATAGACGGCTCTCCTTTAGACTTCCTGCACAAGACTGACAGCTATCACCACATAAGCACCTACTAAATCCTAAATAGTACATGTAAATTCTGTGTATATGCTAAACTCTCTGTATTTTAAATGGAGCTCATGTATATTTTGTAAAATTACAAATGCAGTTTTCAAGCCTTTTCTTTAGGAATGGGCATACATTGCTTTCAGTGGAATGGAAAGCAGCAGGTTGCCAACAGAAGACAGAAAGAGAGCTGAAAAATAAAAGCTGAAATTCAGCTCAGTCTCAAGTCTGCTTCTTTTCCTCATGATAAGGGCTGTGCTCTGTCACTATGCATAGATGCAGAAGGGAACAGAGAGGTTTAGAAAGAAGGCAATTGGGTTATTATCTGCCAGGGAAAAGAGGTAAAAAGGGAAAAAGGTTAGAGATGAAGGGACAGAGAAAAAAATGAGGCTTTGGGGGCAGGGGAAGAGAAGCATTGTAAGGTGGATGCCAAATTAAAATTAGGTACAAGCTAAATGTGGGCCAATGAAAAAGAAGAATGGTTCATCAGAAGAACTGTATCACAGCACTGTACTCTGACATGGCCACTTCCCATACCCTTTCACTGATCACTCTTCAAGGCAAATGCTGCTGGGCCAGGCTAATGAACCAATCCTAAAATCACTGTTAAAAACAGGAGTGTCACACAAAAATCAACTGCTGATGACACTGACTGTGGAGCCAGTGATGAGATAAGCCATAACACATTTATTTATTAGACCACATTTACAAAAGAAATGGGAAATCATCTCCTGTTACCAACATCATCTTTCAGATGACTGCACAGTGGGTGCCTAAAGCAACAAACATGCTACAACTAATTTTATTTAGTATTGATGCTCTACTTAGTGTTGCTGTGGCTCACTTGCTGCAGAATACTAATAAATGCTTTCTTTTAGGAAGACTTTTAGCTGACGCTGGGAAGGCCTGAAGCAGCAGCTGCAAAACTGTTTTGTTACAGATGGGAAGCTAAGGTGACCTGACATAGGAGTTTGTGTAATATTATACCATAGTCTATAGTGCTTCCACCTTGGTTTGGACTTCCCAAGCCCTTGGCGGTGGCTGCTGCAATACCTGCCCCTACAGGATGCACAGCTTCCACTGGCAGTTTCCTTCAGTGAAAACTGGGTCAGTGTCTTCTCATCCCCTTCAGAAGGCCCTTTCTTCCCAACAGTGGCATTTAAGAGTGCTGTGTTGCAGCAGTAAAAGATCAGAGATCACTCCAGTTCACCTCCTGGGGCGCTGCTCTGGCAGACTGCCACTATCGACATTATTGATTTTAGACTGTGCCGTTGCTGCTGGCTATCCATGTTTATTTAACTTTCCTCTCTTGTCCACTATAAGCTCTGGGATCTACCATGTGTGACAGGCTCCATCCTCTTTGTTAGCCGTGCAGGTGGCCTCCAGTGTTAGGGCTGTATTCAGCCATGTGTGAGAGGAAGGCAATCAAGGAGAGCTGTCTTTCTATCTGCAATACTGACTTTTCCACTAGCTCTCACTTTTCCACAGTGAGTTTGGGGTTTTTTTGGCAGCAATTTTAGGAATGTATTTGGGTTGTTTCAGATGGGGCATTTACACTGCACGTATCCCACTTGAACCTATATAGGCTTTCACCCTGTTTTACGTATTGTTGCCGTCCAGCTATCAATTATTGATCCATACATAAAACTGGAATCCACAAAAGATAAAGACACTTTAAGCTTCTCTAAATTCTTTTTTCTACTCAGAACTAGAATGCATTTAAATATTTATTCTTTCATATTCCTTGAAATCTTACACTATATGTTGTCTTGCCTACTGTAAATTGCAATCAAAGCAGGACTGTGACTAGTTGTTTTATTTTCTCACCAGTCCATTTACACTGGGGTAAAAGTATTGTGAAACACATTAATTATTACGTATGTTATACTGAGAAACATATCACACCTCAGAAGTCATCCTGTGGCACAACACAGGAGAACTACCCCTGTTTAGCAAGGCATTAACTCCAAGCTTGCCTTGCACAGATGTTAAGATGCAATGATATAAATTTGGCTGGCTTGGAGAAGGTATTGAGGAGACCAGCCAAGTGAAAGCAAGGCTCAGTATTTGCTGAGACTGACCTTTATTAAAACTAGAGATTTTAAATGTTTCTACACCTATATTTGACTTTTTACTGCTATTTTATTCACCAGTAGAATTATTCTAACAGCTTCATGTGGTTGTGAGACTTTAATAAACAAAGTCACTGAGCCTCCTGAAACTGCAAGCATATACAATCCAGAAAGAACAGAGGTAGACAGGGAATAAAGTCACACAAAAAGCCCAGGTATTGTTCCCCTAGAATGACCAGTACTTGTACCTTGGCAGATGCATGAGGTGAAGCTCCCTGGTCCAACAGCAGGAGTGCCACTTTTTGATTATCGTAGTGTGCAGCTACATGCAGTGGTGTTAAACCGCTCTAAAAACACATGCAGAACAAACAAGTGCTGTTACAGACTCTCTCCAGGGAAAACTTAAGAGTTTGGAAAACTGGAGTTGATAAGGTGAAAAAACACGTTTGTTACTCATTCATGTATCCAGAGTCTTTGATAACTTCAGAATCAAAAAACAAAACATATTTGAAAATCCTTACTGATCTGTGAAAGTCCTTTTCACTTCTCCTGGGGAAGATGAACTGAGAAGCATGTATCTGTGCTAACCCCAGGACAGAGCAGGTAAGGAATTTTGACCCTGAGGTCACAGCCTCGGCAATGTTTTTCTTTTACTGCAGTGGAGAAGTAAACTGTCCCTTGGATCTGTAAAAATCCAAGCTGGTCTAGTTTAAAAAGCTTGAGGTCCTACTGGGCTTTGCCCCCTGTCATGAGACCTGGGGGAGCAGAGCCAGCCGCCTGAATACTCTGATAAGGACTGTAAATAATCTGGGCAGGAAGGTAGGGGAATGGTTTGTCTCCATTACCCTGGGTGAGTACAGAGAGGACACAATTTTGTTGTCAATTAATGACAATAAAAGTCACTTTTGTCAAGAGTGTGCTGACTCTTGGCAGCCCCAGTAAGGACTGGAATATTATATGAAACTCATTCCAGTTAAATCCAGGCTGTGGATAGTAAGTGATGGTAAGTAGGTAGAAGGATATTATTAGAACATTACGTGCATTTAGATATCTGCTGTGCAATTAGAAGCAGCTTTTTCTGTCCTACCTTTCCAGAAGCATCAGGAGATGCATTCTTCTGAAGCAGGAGGTTGGCTACCTCAATTTTCCCATATTTTGCAGCCACATGTAGAGGAGTAAATCCTTTCTGTAAGAGAAAGCAGTTACATAGCAGCATTGTGCACACTTTTTCAGGGCAAGGTTTGTCTCTGATTGACAAGGATACTGCTGTTTCCATCCATCCCCTTACATAGTCCTGAGTACCGGTAGCAAGCCTGCAGCTTCCCAACTGCCCTGCCATGTCTGGAGGCTTTCCCTGGCAAGGCAAAGAGCTATCTACATTAAAACAACTGTAAAAAGGCAAGAGTCAGTTCCCTTCTTCACACCACCAAAGACCCAAGGATAAGGCTGGCTAACAGCTTATCAATTTCCATCAGGAATTTCTGCCCTGCGCTCCTTTCATTCCAGGAAAATGCATGTCTGATCACTGGGATATATTACATGTCAGGCTCTGAGGTAAAAGCATGAAGCTTCGTACCCTTTTAACAAAATGAAGCTCATTCTTTCATTATTTGTATGTATATATGACTCTTGCAGCATTTAATTCACAAGTAGCACTTGCTACAGGTATATTAAATTATTGAACCTATCACTTTTGCAGCTACCCTACCTTGGTAATGATAGATAAAGATGCGCCATGATCCAAAAGAACAGAAGCTACATCTTCATGTCCTTCTCGAGCAGAAAGATGCAGGGGCGTATAGCCAGACGTCGTAGCTGCATTTGGAGATGCTCCTTGCTGGAGCAGCTGCTGTACTATATCTGCTTTTCCCAGTCGAGCAGAAATGTGCAGTGGCGTTTGGTCATCCTAAAAAAGGAACAACACAGTCCTACATAAGAAAACTACGGCTCCTATTTTGACAAAAAATATTTGCTCAGATCCTATCACTTTTCAAAATTGCAGACGAGCACTAATTCTACTGAGGTCTTACCTAGTGAATATTGCATGCTGGTTTTCTCTTTGTCCCATAATAAAGATATATTGTGCTTAGCATATTATTGCCTAGGAACTTGCATTAAGTATCATATTTTATGGGTTTTTTTACTGGTGAACAATTTGTTTGGTATTTTGCAGTTAACTTTACAGTGGATGTAACTGAAGACAAAGCATGGTGCTGAAATTCACTTTCGTTTTCTCACTGTTCATTCCGAACACAAGAATCCTAATAGCTCTAAGTATAGAGGTTGCTCTGTCAGGAGTCTCGTTATTTATGTTCCTTCAGTGAAAATCTTGTTTGTGACCTTGTTCTGAGTGTCTAGTAGATAATTTCTTATTCATTACTTGGGTTTGTATTTTTGTCCTGACTATTCTCAGTTGCACAGTCTTTGGATTAAGCACACTATCGCAACACTATGGCGATAGTGTTTTCCTGTTCCTCATAAACCTATTCAAACATCTTTCTCTTCCCATTTTTCCCTACTTTTTGAGCACTGCTACCCCACCTCCTGCAGCAGAAGAGTTCTGGGGTGTTCTCTGCTAGGGAGACTTCTGCTCATGCCCATCCTACAACACTGATTTTACACCTTTGGGTCTTAGGATGTGAGAGTGTCAGGATGTGAACGTTGCTTCTATACAGGAAAAGTCTCTTCTGACTGGTGGAGAATCTTTATGATTCTTAAACCTTTCCTGTTTATGCCCGTTTCCTACAAATTTCTCACAGCTGATGTTGGCACTAGTGTATAATCTAGTACTTGTATTTAGTTGTTATTTGCGATAACAAATTGATCACAGGCAATGGGAGTTTGCACAAATTAATTCATTGTGTGAAATTATTTAGAAAATATTTGCATGACTGTGCTTCTGAGCATGAATTGTTCATTTTCAAGGCTGTCTTCGGAGATTTACAGACCACATGATTTGCTTCTATTGTCAGATTGCTTGCAGATGAAATGTATCTGCTATAAATATTTAGGCAGAGATCATTATAAGTAGGTATTCTTACTAGCAACTTTACTTGTGAGCCAATTCACAGATGATAATTTCACAGTGAAAAATAGATTTTCTTTAAAAATTGTATTAATTTAACTGTTAATTGAAAAGAGTTTTCCTGGGTTTGCCTGTTAAGACTGCTGTTTATTGCACCCATTTATGTCCTTCCCCTATCTGTTTCCTGGAACTCTTTTATTTCCATAATTTTGTATCTTTCTTCAGTGGCTCTTGACCATTTCTTTTTCCTTCCTCCTTGACTTCCTCAATTGCAGTTGTTTCTATAGGGTCTGTTCCTTCTTTCCAGCCCCACATTACATTCACGTCTCCTTACTTCAGGAGATGTTCTTTAGAAGTGTAACTATTTTTGAATACATACAGGCTGGTGCTTTAGGGACATGACAGGAGACACTAGCAGCAGTTTACAGTTTTGCAGAAATAAAAGCAGATTTGAGGCATTCCCTTCTTGCTTTCCACTCTAAAACAAAACTCTTCAAACACAGAGTAGTTTATATTAAAAGTTGACGAAAAACCAGGTATGTTACAAACTTGACATCTCCTGTCTTCTCTATTACATACAGATCACTCATGATTACAGAAAGAGAGTACGTAACAAAATATCAGTTCTCATTTTGCCAAGGCCATTGGCTTCACCTCCCTTTCTCTTCCCAAAAGAAGCATGCAAAATGAACATGATTATTTGCTTTGTTCAATATAGATAATCTAGGGTTATCATACCTGGAGCATCACCTTACCTTTGCTTTGGCCTCCACCTGAGCTCCATTTTGTACCAGGTATCGAACAACCTCTGTTTGGCCAGCTCTGGCAGCCATGTGCAGTGCAGTTTCTCCTCTCTAGCATAGAGCAACAAAAGCAAAATGTCATTAAAAATACACTGCAGAAAAAACAAGCTCCAATATATTTCATAATTGCAAAAATACTGGTGACCCAGTTCAGAATAATCTCCACTAGAATATTTTGTAGTAGTTGTCTGTGAGCAAGATGGGAGATAAGTCAATATTTGACCTCTTAGCTCTACACTACAAAACAATTTACTTTAGGGTCAGTTTCCCAACACAATAGTGCTTTTGTCACTTGCCTTTGCTTGAAACAGCACTATTTTTGTATTTACTAGCCTTTTACTAACAGCATTAAAAACTACATCCTTTTAAATACACCCTAATTTAATAAAACAAAAAAATTATTTCAAATTTTGTATATTCAGACACATATATTTTTGGCATTCCTCCTGCTATGCCCTATGCCCCCACTATCATTTGTTATCTGACAAGCACTGAGATGAGTGGACAAGAAGAAAAAAAGACATCACTGAGTACATTAATATGAGGCTTCATGGACTTAATGAAATACAAATCCAAGGAAACCAGAATAAATTCAGGAACCTCTTACTACATTTTTGGATGCGAATAGGTACAAACACCTGCTAATTTACAAGGGGAGCTGCATTTTTCTAAAGCCTAATAAAATTAGCTAATGAAGGCTTTAATAAAAGACTGTCTTCTAACCACATCTGTGTATGGAAGATGAAAGGGAGATTTTGAAGCCGAACTGTTAAAAAGAATCAACAAGCTTCTACTTTCCTCCTATTTTTCAACTTTCAAATATCCATCTATGAACCAATGAATTCGGTTTTTACACATGCCCTGGGAGCCTTGGGCCACAGAGTGCACATCCAGTAGAAAAGCGCACTTGTATGGCTGTACGGACACAGGCAATATGTCCCAACAATCTGCTGCAATCTGTTGATAACAGCAGAACTTCCCTTAAATGGTAGACCCCCAGGGTCCTGGGAAAACAGCGCTCAACAGTCAAGCATACATCTCAAAAATCACATATGAGAAGCTACAGCATGTTCTCGTTCTTTACTTCAGAAAATAAAAAGAATAGAGTTGAATTAAGGTCAGCCTCTCTTGAGGTTTCTTCAATGTGTCAAGCATTTTGGAGTAGGAGTCAGCAGGTTGCGCTTTCCCAAGATTCCAGTAGGAGCCACGACTGCTACGGAGGCGGATGGCGAACACCAGGGCACTTCCCAACAGTGCTGTTCCCAGATATTATGATGCATTCATAGTTCTGCCATGCTGAAAAGAAACCAGTTACTCACCACATTGGTCGTGTTGGGTGATGCTCCATGATGCATTAGCTGCGATACAATATTTACATGTCCCATGAAGGCAGCAACATGGATTGGAGTTAGGCCCGACTGAAAATCAAACCAAAATCAAACTTAAGCACCTACTTCCACACTCCTTTACAAGAATGCCATAGGAAAAAAAAAAGTTATTCTAAAGGAAGCAAACCCAAGCACTTACTCTTCTGAAAAGCTCTTATCTTCTCAAAAACAAATACACATACATAAACTAAAGGGCACATAAGACTACACAGAATTGGAAGCACCTATGAGCATGATTCGTGAGCAAACATAAAACCATTCTAGGAATTCAGTAATTTTTCATCATCTAAAATCAACCATAGCTAAGGAAGATTTCTTCCTTAAGGTTTTGCTAAATATCATTTTGTACAGAAAAAATTTAAAATAGGTAGACGTATTCCTGGAACAAAGATAAGAATTTCTAGAACATATAGCTAATGCAAAAAAGATGCAGTGTCCATTGTTCCCACTAAATCCAGTTGCTTTTGAGTGAACAAAAAGGCCTATTGAACTCAGTGGTGAGCTCTATCCCCACTGATTCTCCAGGAGAAAGGGAATTCTAAACTGTGGCATCCAGCCAGAGGCACAGACACAGATGACACGGGCTGAAGAGAATTCCCCCTTCCCTTGGGACCTTGCAGCACCACCACCATCAGAAATCTGCCCCACTGCTCTTATACAAGATATAAAAGACCAACTGGACAGAAAGAGAGAGAAGGAGAAGGGGAGGGGAAAAAAGGGAGCAGTCATTTAGCAGGGCATGACCTCAAAGATTTTGCTTTAGAAATCCAATCAATAGTTAATATTTCTCCAAATAGCATTACCCTAAAGCCTCTTCACAGCTGCTTCTGCACAGCTGTAGCAACAGTCAGCCAGAGGCTGCAGAAGGAGTTTTACTACCAGGAGAAGGAGAAACCTCAGTGGATCTCTGGAAATCCCCTGATTTTAGCAGCTTCCCCATAATATACGTAAGTCCCAGGAGGTAATGAAAACACACTTTTGCTCCTTTCTTGTGCAAATATGAGCAGGAAGGAAAAATAACTGGTTAAGTATGCAATTTCTTTTTCCTGTTCCACATAATTTAGCAAATGAATTTGAAATAATAGACTGCAGGAAATACAAACTATGTGTGTCATATTTGACCACAAACACTAACTCACACGGCAGAGATTCAAGGCAGGCAGCTGAAAAAGTGCAGTATCTACAAATGGAAGTATGGAATCTACCTGGAAAGCAGAATTTACCACAGAGAAGACAATACGCATTACCTTTAATAAACAGTTTGTATGCAACGATGACTATTTGTAACATTTGGTACTGATTCCTCTTGTTGCATTTGCATTGCTTATTCAGAACTCGCAACCAACACTTGTTTACTGACAGATTTCTTTGGGGAGGAATATTGTGAAGCTTTCTGTCCAATTAGGTTTGATGGCCAGGTATGATCTTTCTTTCTTACTAGAGAAATAGTGGTTTACGTATGGATGCTAAGTTCCAGCTCCTAATTCTGCCTTGAAAGGATGTTACCATATAGACATCCAGTGAAAGAGACAGGGAGGAAAGAAAGGCCCTGCAGTGAAATACCATGATGAATCTCAATAAATGCAGTCAAATGTGGTTTCAGACCATGTGAGATCATGGTGAGCCAACAACGGGAAATAAAAGAAGAGCTCTTGCTTTTGGAAACTTTTTGCTGAAAAAGCAATTCAGAGGATACAGATCAGATTGTTAACATGGCTAACTCACATAAGATAGTGTAGATAAATATTGCTGTTGCTTTCATTCTTTTAATTCTTTGTATTCAAAAGGGATAAAATTGAATAGATAAGTTTTTCTACTTCCACAGAGACTGATTAATATAAAGGTCAGATGTGGCACCTCTTCCGTTAAGGTTCTCTTTGCATTTCCCATTTGCTAACATGACTTCAAACTAGACTCTGCAAGCTGCATCTACAAGCCCTTGGATTTTTAAAAACTAGTCTGGAGATATGTGAACTGTAGCACAGGCAGGCTCAGTTGAAAGCCAGGAAGGGAGCTGTATGATTTACTACTGAATAATTAGAACAAAACCCCATGCATCAAACAAAACTCTGTTTGGGAGACATGAACTGCTCCCAGTTGAATATTTTGTTTAATCAATGGAATTATCGTTTCCTAACCTGGTCATACATTCAAATATGTGACCTTTCCTCCTAACTTAGTAGAGGATACACACACAAACCAAATTTTCCATAGGTACTTAATTAATCTCTAACTTGTCCCACTATCTGGGTGTAGACCATCTCATGCTGAGTGAAGTAATAGCATATTGATTTCCGTCTAACTGATGTGTGATGACACGCGATGGTGGGTGAATATCATTTCTGTGTGGAAAGCCAGAACAAGGTCTGTGAATTAAACCGCCTTTCAAAATAGGACTTGCACACGTTCTTCACCTTCATCGCCATAACAGGGAGAATTTAATCTTCTGTGCATTAAATTATAGGCAGAAATGATAGATATTTTTTAAAAATGTGTTTGAAGAAATGTTTTAAAATCTGTTCTGTTTCACTCGTTATCCCCACTGTATTCTTGAAGTATATCAATTGTTTGGATGTTGTGATCCATTAGGGCAACTGACTCTATTATTCATTTTTATTATTTGGTAATATCTAGTTGAAAATAATTGTTGACTTGAATGGTAGTACATGCTCTTTCAGAAATATAATAAAAATAATCATTATATTGCAATGAAAAACAAAGACAAATGTGAAAAGACCCCTTTTTACCTCAGTCACAGCTTGGATTGATGCACCATGCTTCAGAAGAAGTTCCATTACTTTTATTCTGTTCTTCTTGCAGGCAATGTGCAGAGGTGTGAAACCATTCTGTAAATGAGAAAGAATATACTTTTTGAAACTGCATATGTCATTAAAAAGTAGAACTGGGCATGAAATTCACATAAAGCACTCCTCTATTTTAACAAAACACCTCTCAGATTTGTTTTAGCTTCACTAAAATGTTCATATAAAAGAGAAAAAAAACTTTTAAAAAGTCATATATGTCATATAGCCAGTTTTAATTATGAAATGCATTGCCCATTCCAGTAAAGAAATTATTTTTTTAAATTCTTAGTTCACATAAAACTATCAAAAGCTTCATTTTTGCTTAAGAATATTCACTGTTAACTGGGTAGGGGGGGTTGTTAGAATTTTTTTGGGGGGTTGGGTTTTTTTGGTTTAGTTTTCTTTTGACTTTTCAGAACTGCTGATAAAAAAGCACTGTACCTTCACAAGCCCTGGCATTTGGATCCTCTTCTAAACTAATTTTACTACTTTTTAAAGTTTATTTTATTATCTTTCAGTTTATGGTAATTACAATTATTTTGCCCACTCTGTTAAAAAAATACCTGTATGTGCAGCAGAGCAAACATTTGAAACTACCATCTTATTTGGCAAGAGATAATACAACAGAAAACAAGTAAACCAGTAAAATAAGCTGTCCAGAGCATCCACGACTGGTATAATAGCATTAGTGCACTGAATGCTGATGCCGCTCTGTATATTCATCAAAACAGCCTTTGCAGAACAATTCTGAAAACAGCTGACAGAACTGGTCCCTCAGATCTGATAAAAATTAGCTTTTTTTACCTTCCATATAGTAAGAAATATCATCTGTTTCTGTAATGGGAGATCAGTGCAATTGTCTGCTCCAGTTAAGCGTGAGCAGCTCCCAGCTCCATCCTAAGCAGTGGACAATGTCCAGAGGAAGCTCAGAAGGAGCTGTTTCAGGAAGAGTGAGCTCAAGCTCCAGATACTACACTCAGGCTCCTTCTACTTAATCATCCTGAGTGGAGACCAGGACAGAATAGAAGGAAACACAAAAAGATTTTGGGGAAAAGGTAATTTGTGGCTAGGTTACCAGATCAACGAGAGGCCACTGCCAGCCCTGACAAGCTAAACCAGATGATGATTTGATTAATTCAGAAGGCAAAAATAAATGTTACAGGCCAACAAGCCTCCCCACTTGCTGGCTATAGTGAACAAACCCCATATATTGTAATACCTTGC
This sequence comes from Tringa solitaria, assembly GCA_026413425.1. Taxonomy (NCBI): domain Eukaryota; kingdom Metazoa; phylum Chordata; class Aves; order Charadriiformes; family Scolopacidae; genus Tringa; species Tringa solitaria. The sequence continues at coordinate 7,798,779 of JAOXJM010000002.1, read as the reverse complement.
CCAAAGACACCTGACAAAAGATTGATCTGACACAAAAAAAACAGAGGGGCTGAGAGAAAAAAAGATCTACGGAGCCTCGGCTGTTTTCAAGAGAGTCAGTCCCACCTTGCTTATGAAGGTTTCAGGAGCTCACATAATATTTCAGGAAATGAATGAGTTAGTAGCATCAGGCTGTGAAACCAACAGTCAACTCAATTAATGTCAGAACGTAAATTTATTTGGAACAGTTATCGAAGAACAAATCAAAAAGACACTATAAAAAGAACGGATTGCAAGTATAATTTTGATCAAAATGCATTAATGCATTCAGTTTGTATGCAGTTTAATTACACTAACAGATTTTGTTGCTGAAGTTGGTTTTAAAGTAGAAAGACACGACTCCGTTGAAATAATTCTAAAATACCACAAATATTTGTTATGTAACTCATTCCTACTGTTTACTGTTTCCCATCTTTGAGAGCTCATGAAGATTCTCTTAGTTTTAAGCATTGCTGATTATTTTCTCTTTACAAACATTTAGAAAATGAGTATTCTCTCCATAGCAAAAACTACAGCAGTTACGTCTGCAGCTGCTTCATGTATTCAGAATCACAACAAGCTACCAGAAGGCAAAAGTGCTCTAGTTACACTAGAAATTCATAAATCACTGTTGATCGTCTGTAAGCAAAGGTCTACTCTGATTGCATGATACATTATTAACACTTTGAACCTCGAGCATCCTCTCTTGGACTGCAGCAATACAACTCATCCTCATTGTCAATCAGCAGCAGGCAGAAAATAACTCTCAAATAAGTCTCACTGCAACACTGGAAGAATGTTTAGCTGTGAATAGTAACCTACTGTGTACTCACCAGTGCTTTGGCATTAGGATTAGCTTTCTTGTCCAAGAGAACCTTGGCAACTTTGTAGTGGCCACAGTGGGCGGCAACATGCAGCGCAGTCAGATAGTCATTAGTGACGTCGTCTACAGGCACGTTGTGCTGAATCAGAAGCTGAACACAGTTTAGATGATCTCCTTGTGTTGCCATGTGCAACGGAGACAAACCATTCTGTGAACAAAAAGACCCAACACTGATGGGTTATAGGATGCTCAGAGCAATGCAACTCCTCCGCGTTGTTCTTAGAGCATTTGTTGTACGAAGAATTTTACAAGCCCAAGCCAAATTAAACTTTACATGTTCAGTGTAACAACGTGAACTCTTACGCTGGCAAAAGCCAAACAATTTGGAGCTTGTTTGGTTAGAGTTTGTGGGCAGTTCTACCTTAAAAAACCACTTACACTACACGAGCAACGCTCTAAAGGTAGCTTATTTCAGCCAACATAGCTCAGATAAGTTGCTTGAGTTAAATGAGTTATGTAAAGAAGAGCAATTTGTGACTTCTAATAGTTGCTGTTTCTAAAAGCTGCATTAAATTCGCCACTCCAATGTAGCCTGCATGTATCAGTCATGAGAGAGCAGGTCAGAGCATCACTGCAACATTCCCTCATCCCTCCACTAGTGTTTTCATGAATTTGGGTTGTACACACGCCTCACACCACTTTACACACCTGTGGAGATCATTCTTCCCAGCCAACATTGGTACAATGGCAAGTTTCAAGTGCAACAGGGCTAAAAAAAATAAATATCTGAAAAAGACCACCATGATGTGACCTACCAGCAGCAGCAGTAAAGCTCTGTTTCATCAGGGAAACACCTGAGAGAGATTCATGTTTAGGAACAAAACCTGTACCAAGAATTGTTTCTTGCACTGCTTACAATAGTTAATCAACAAGTTGCCAATGTATATTACATTTCCAGAGTAAAACCACAAGTAAAATAATTCTCAAAACTTTGAAGGACTGGCACTATTTCATGACAAGGGATTAAAAAATACAAGAGAATGAAAGAAGTTTTGTTAGCAGAGGTGCATGAGCTCCTGAGATAAAACTCAACACACCTTCTTCCATTTCTATTCTGTTTGGTGGTTTTTTTTCACTCAGTCCTTCTAATGGCAAAATTAGATTCAAGTGCAGGAGCTATTCTGGTAACACATAATAGTATATAATCCATAAATGACTGACAGTATACGATGTTTGCCATCATGAAGAAACTGAAACTTGCTCACAGATGTAGTGCCCTCATGTGACCGCAGTTAGCAAAGGCAAAGTAGCAACATAAAACCAGCAGAGATCTCAGGCTTTCTGAAACAGATGATTTCTTTCTTCTCCCTTCCCATGGCCGTAGCGTAACATAACCACAAACACTCAAAGTAAAGGTGGAAATACACAGTGAAATAATTTTAAAAAGTGACATGGAAGAAGGATGGAGAAAGTGAACAGGCTAATACTGTCAGAATTTGAAAGCCATTTACATTAAGTGCTGAGAAGCAGACATTCTTGGACACAGTTATATCTTTCTAGTAAGATTATCTCATGGGCATCTCAACTGTGATTTATGTTGGCTTCAGATAAGCCCCTCTCCCATTCCCAAAGGCTACTACAGTAATTATCTGCATGGAAGCTTGATACTAGCGATGCATTTTGAATGTTTTCACTGTCTTCTAGTGTAGTAAAACAGTAGAATAATAATGATAAAAAAAGAGATTAATTTCTCCCAGCCACCAAGCCTTCCTGATAACAGTTTATAACTGCTGATGCTTTTTAGGTGATAGTAATAAAATGATGAAACTTTATACACTGTTCTGTTCCATCTTTTATAAGAAAGATCTTTCAGGTGAAAAGCGTCATTGTTCACAGTAACACACAATAAACCACACTTATCAACAGAGTAAGAAATTGAGAAAATGACATAGGACTCCCTTATAGGAGAGGCTTGTACAAAAGAGCCTGACATTGGTGGAAAAGAAGTGAAGCAGCAGAATAGCCACACATCAATTTGGGCAAATCAGCAAGATGCTTTACGAAATGTGTCCTGGATGAGAGAAGTGCAGTAACTAGCCAGACACAAAAAAGCAAGGGACAAGGCTGGGTCCTAAAGAAGCTGATGAAGACAAAATGTAAGTGGAATATTGTCTTTTATTATGACCTAAACCAGGTTTGCTCTTAATTCTTTTGCAGTAGAAGATACTCTGCAATCATATGTAAGTCACTTAATATTTCAATGCTTTTGCCTTCACACTTCTAACATAAAAATATTAGATATGACAGTGTTTTCCTGAACCATAACCATGCTGTGAGACAATCCACCAATGACCATAAGAAGCGATCTGGTACTTCAAGAAGATGGGTCCACTATATAAACACACTTTCATATTATCAGTTTTATGAAAATTGCTAAAAAATATTAAAAAATGAAGTAGTTCCAGATTAATCAGAGATGTTGACAGTCCCATGATACCTTAAAAAACCCAACAAACAAAACCCCCAAACCAGAAGAGCACCCCAGAGATTAAATGGAATATGGAACGCCTGACTAGGCAAACAAAATTATCAGAGATACATAGCTTATTTTCTAGATGTGTTAAAGTACTTTAGTCAGGAAAAGTGCCATTAACTCTGGGGAAAGAAAAAAAAAAAGAAAAGAAGAAAAAGAGAAAAAAGAGAAAAGAAGTAAAAAGAAAACAAATAAAAAAGATAAAAGAAAAAAAAAAGAAGAAAAGAAAAAAAGAAAAAGAGTCAAACAAGCCTAGAAAAACAGTAATTAAAAAAAGATGACACATTGATATTGACACACAGAGATGTGATATCTCACAGAGAAAGTCATTGGCATACTCAAGACTAGAATTCAGTTTTCCTTTTGCATGTAGAAGGCCCCAGATAATCCATTAGGCCATTGGTTCCCCTAAAAAGAAATTTAAGGTTATTCCAGGGCAAAAAAGGGTTGGCACTACACTAAACAACTTCTCGCAGGAAATAGCTATCAAACTGCAGTCTGGTTATTCTGAAAGAGTTTTATATAACATGAGAAAACTTCGTGAAGTTCAAATTCTTTCAAAGTTGTGCCCTATTTCCAATAATGTGTGATTTAATTTGAAGCCACGTATCTCTGCAGAGGACAGTACTACAGTTTAGTGCCAAATGAATGGACTCATTTATGTCATTCAGAGGTACCGCTACTTCTTAGCTTACCTTCTGAAAAGCATAGAATTAACACATCAGAGGGAAACTCAGGAAGCTCTACACTTTCTTCTTTTTGCTTTTTAACACATAACATAGTTTTCCCTCTTTCAGAGACGAGGCTCCATTTTGCTGAAGGTGTTTATATAAGCCTCTGCAGGTTAATGTCCAAAGTGTGTCTTTCAGCCTCGGACTATTTCAAACCCACTATCCCATGATCTCATCTGCTTGTTTTTGGCTAGTGAACTCTTGGTCACGCTGTGTGAATCTACTCAGGAAGAACAACAAATTCAAAACCACAGGCCTTGAACATCAGGTTAACTTTAGGGATAACACCTGACAACACACAATCCATGCAACAAAGAAACATAGTTTCTTAGGACAGATTCTCATTTGTGACAGTGGAAACAAAAGCAATGGTGTTTATAGGTTTGGGTTTGTTTTTTTTTTTGTTAAATAATTAATTGAGCTACCAGAGAGTGTGGAAGAGCCTTACTCCCTGGATTATGAGCTGCAGGCTCTGAGAGTGGCAGCAGTGTGGATATGCACCCGAAGGGGCACTTAGCCCCTTGCTGTCTTCCCCTGCTCATGAAGTTTGCAAGTGAGGGCTGTGGGAGTCCATGGAAACTCCACATGCAGAGAACGGGTGGATCCTGTCTGTCAGATTACCCATGACAGCACTTGCCAGTGACTCACTGAGCAGAGGAAAGCTGGTGCCAACCTCCCCAAACAAATGCTAAATATATTCCAGTAAGGGGGGGAAAAAACCCAAAGAAGAGGGAGGAGAAAAGCAGAATATAGAAGGGTGCTGAGACAGAATAGGACAGGATGACAGAAGAGAGAAAAGAAAAAACAGAAGGAAACAAGAAATGTTGTTGGAAATATATTGCTTACAGACTGCAAGAAAAAAATGTAGTGGAAGGTTATCTTGGGAAAGTACCTTAACAAACTGCACAACTCAAATGTCAGCCCTGAATGGGAAAGTCATGGATTGTAGTGGTGTTACAAAACAGGCTGCTGCACTGAGATTTAAAGTTAGCAATAACAGCACAGCAGAGACCACCACCAGAAGAGTTCTGGCAAATGCGTGCTTCAATGCGAGCCCTTGGGTCTAAAGCAATCTGCACACTCTGGCGCAGGTAATTTGAAATTCCCATGAAGAATTTTGCACGATAAACTGTAGAGAGATAGAAAGTGGAGAAACTGGTAATCAGCCTAAGTCCTAAGGAAATATGAGCTGTCTCTGTAAAGAGACATTGCTCTATTTTTATCTCTTATCTCTAGTCTAGCCTTAGGGCAATTTGGTGGAAGCTGCAGATATATTGTAATCACCATGTATTTATTCCAGGAGAGATACAGAGATTTTCAACTGCTGAAATTCTGAGGGATAAGGTTACCATACATGCCTTTTTGCTTGGCACAGAAACCTTTTCTTGTGTATCTCAATTTAACACATTTTACATACGCAGACGTGCGCTACATACGGCATTCACTTTGGAGATCTCCCACACAGTTACTTTAAATAGCTATGAAATAGGAAAGTTATTGTCAAACCCTTAAATATATGAGACATACAGAATTACATAAAAAAGAAAAAAAGTACAAGGATTATCCCAGCAGAAAACAGTAGCGGTTACCTTGGTTTTGGAAAGAATAGGGGCACCACGATCCAGCAGCATTTCTACAACCTGTTCATGGCCACTTCTTGCTCCACAGTGGAGGGGGGTCAACCCATCCTGTGGGACACAAGCATTATAATCAATTAGTTTCAGACACACTAAAATCTTGTATGCTTCTATAAAGACCTATGATGCCCTAAGGAACTAATTAATTTCTGCAGGACGCTGCTCTTATGCAACTGAACAGCTGAACCTGTTTATTCAAATGGACAGAGTACGTTTTGGCTCTGATTTTCTAAACATGTAAACAGTCATATTGAATTGGTGCTCATGCAGTGGGCCAATTCCAGGCCTCACTGTAAATGCAGTAAAGTGATAAATACACGTACAAGAAAAATCTGAGATTGTACTTCAGGTAACTTTTTGCCTGTCTGAGAGAAAAAAAAAATCTTTCCTCCCTAGACTTATTTTATTACATGGATTTTGAGAAGTGTATAGCAGATGAGAAAACCATCTTAATCGCAGGTGATGAAATTATGTTGGATTAACTCCTGTCTCTTGCCATGTAGAATGTACTTGTATGACTTCCATCTGGTCTAGAGTCATGGCATGTTGTCAATATTTCTTTTAGAATAGTTTGCTTTGTAATAGTTATCATCATATTAGAAACACATTCCTTAGAGGAAGACTCTTTTTAATATTAACAGAGATATTCCAAACTTATTTTATTAATCTTTAACCTGCAGCCTGCTTACAATGCTCAAGTAACCTGCTGTGCACAAGTGCTATGATGAAAGATAGCACATATGCCTTGAGTAACTGTGAGTAAAGTCACACGGAGTTTTTCAACACCATATGACATAGCACTTCTTACAAACAGTAATGTCATAGTTTCACGAAAAATAAGGAAGAAAAATTGATGTTTTCAGAATTAATAAGGGCAAACATTTGTTGCAAGCAGAACAAATAGGCAGGAGATACTATCACACAAAAGCAATATTGTATTTTCACCAAATATGTCAAAAGAGAAGCCTTTATAAGAAAGGTTGAAACTAATAAAGAAAAAAGATAAATATTTATTAGTTTTCCAAACACAAGTCATAAATGACGAGGCCTTTTTCCAGTGTCTTTCAGCACACTCATAACACTATGTTGTATTGTCTAAAATATGTATGCCTCATCATTTTTATAAAAAGGATTATCTATAATTTCTTCTCACACATCCCGTGCTCGCCAATTCATGCACATGCACTTCCCCTCTGTCTTTCTCTGAATGGTAGCAGGATACTACTAGGATACCTCCTTAGACATATTTTCCATGCATAATTACAATATTCTTTCTTGATAGTTCTTTACACTCTACTAGAACACCAGCTTAAGTCCCACAAAACGTAGAGGGCAGCTGGGGAGAAGGAAGCAGTGATTCAGAGAGCCTTACACTCTCCTGCTTCTACTTTATTGAGCTCTCCTAATGAGCCTATGAAAGATGGCAGACAGAAATTGCTGTGGTTAACTATTTTTGCTAGTCTCATTTAAAACTTGTATGGTTCTCATTGGGCATGTTCTTCCACTTAAATTAAGGCATATGGTTTTGATGTAGATGAAGAAAAGATTTTGCTTCTGACTTAACTTGATCAAGACTCAGGGAGTCATTTGTTGATGCAAGATGAGCACAGTTTGGCCAGTATGTTCCTATTGGCATCTCTGGAACTGATGCTATTGTCATTTCTGCTTCTTTCTGTTATTTCAGCCCATGAAGTACAGGGAAGGGTATGTTGTTAAAATGGTACTACACAAAATAATGATGTATTGCTCAAAACATGTAAGTAAAGACAAAGAGAAAGGTATCAAACCCCATGAATGCTACGTTTATCAGCTGAGTTGCAAATGTTTTGCTGTAGCTTCACAGTGTTTAAAAAAGGTAATGCATACTTCCCACACCAGCAGTTTCCACAGACCAGGGCATATCAAACACTGAGCAGAATGCAAACAACTAAACCAAAAATATCACACACACAGAAAAACATGTGTGGAAAAGAAAATTAAAAAAAGCAAGGGTAGGTAGCTAGAGATCTGTAGGCAGGAACTGAGGATCATGTACATTAGGTTGTTCATTCTTTTTACTTCTTGTAATTATCATATTCTCCAGGCACATCAAACAAAGATACTCGGGAAGATCAGGCACAAAACTGCAAGTTAGGGAATATTTTCCAGATTTGATTCCCCCCCAACTCATTTCACCAGTATATCATGGATAGTACATAGCACGCTCACAGAGAATGAGACACATTGATCATCTTCATGCAGTAGACAAGACCCTTAAAAACTGCTCCACTGCTCCCCAGAGCACAGTGCCTCGACCCTTCTTACGGTGCCTGTGGCTGACTGTTCCTGTGGCACAGGAGGTGGCAGGCAGTCACGCTTGGCCAACGAGAGCTCATTCTAGTCCACACAGCAGTCACTACCACCAGACACATCACATGGCGTGACACAACGTTACAATGCAATGTAGGTCCTTGTCTGGACAGACACTCTATAGCTATTGTTACGATGATGTCAGGACTCCCACTGTAAAAAGCAAATACACTTGAACACAGCTCACTTAGCTGCAGAGATCTTTTTTGGTATTCTGAAAAGATATTGTCTATTCACCTGGCTTGGTTAATTGCTATATGGCATTAAAAGCCCATAAAGAAATATGCAGAGGCAATCTGAAACACAGATCACAGAAAGATTTTGTTTAAAAAAAGAGAATCTGAGATTAAAAGAGACTGTTCTGAAGGCAGGCAGGCTTGACTGATTTTGTCAGGAGATTTTCTAGTTGCTTATTTACTGTTCATATAGACTATACTATGCGAAGCGTAAAATATATTGCATGTATTAAGAAACAAACTTGCCTTAATATGATAGTCTGCAATGGCTCAGAAAAACCATTACAAACGATTATGACAATAATCTGCAGATTAAGGACTCTCTAAGTATGCGCTGACATGATAAATCATATCATCTGCATTATCTATCCCTCAAGAGAGCTTGAGAGCTGCTCCAGCAGAGCCAGGAGGACAATAGGAGGAGTTCTGCTTAGGCACAAGCTTCCCATAAGCATTGCTCACCCATGTCTGGGGGTGCTGCTCCTTCTTTAGCTTTTATTTCAAACACACAGAGACAGCCCACAAATAAATGAGATCTAAGCACTGTTTCCGGTTCCCGTTCAGACTTGGATACCCGTGTAGCTCCCTGATCTTGTCACACTGGGGTCACAACGGCTTGGGGTTAGCAGATGATGGTGCAGGCAGCTGAGCCTCCTTGCTGCAGCGTGTTTCCCTGCCACCACATGTGGCTCTAAGGGACCCCTGAGCGGCATGGGTAAGCACAAACCAGCCTCCCTGTGCCCCCCAGCTACCCCTTCCCTGTCAATGCTCACCCAGGATTTCCCTTGCATAATGGGATCCTCTGGGTTGTACCCCAAATCCACGTTAGCCTCTGTACCACAACTCTCACATCAATGAGCATCAGCTTCAACCCAGTCTATAAGCAATGAAATTAAGCACAACACCCAGTAAAAACTTTACTGTGATTCAGATATTCAGGAAGAGCCAGTCAGAGTTTGAGCCAAATCCCAGAGCCTACCCCTGGCCTTGGCAGGAGTGCGCCAGGCACTCCACTCCCCGGAGAAGGACCAGCTTCCCCAGGGGAGCAATTACTGCTGCTTCCAGGGTTTATCATCCCCCTCGCTGCTTAGTCAGTCTTCCTGAATGTGCTTCAGCCCAGCGGGGCTCTGTGTCTCAGAGTCCCCCCATGCTCCGAGTCTCTTGATTTCTTGACTTTGTTGGCCCCGTTGCAAACTGCCCCTTCTGTACAAAAGGGCAACAAACGAGGTTTGCTCTTCTTACACATGCAAAATTCACTTAGAGTGCCAAGTCAGTGTCATTCTTGTAATTATTTTCTATCTTAATACATGTGGTTTTTCTGGAGCAGCTTATACATGATCTGATGCAACTTAAAAGAGCATATCCCACATGTTTTCACGCAGATATGAGCGCTGGCCTGTTATTTAGCTGCAAAATCAGTAGAATGAAGATTATAAACACTTATTGTTAATCCAAGCTAAAACTTGCTTGCTGCCTGCTCGAGACAAATTCACTTTGGCATATACAGCGTTAGACAGCCAAAGCAAATCAAGCTAATTTAATCAACTTCTCTAATTAAACTTTATTTTTTAGTGTCTTTTCTGGAACACAGAGAAAAAATAATTAGGGCAACGTTCAGTAAACATGCTAAGTGAGGCATTAATAGGTCTTTGCTTAGAATGTTAGTTAAAAACCTAAACGATAAAAGCTGCCCTGGATGGACAAAAGCAGCACATTGTTCCTGAGGAGTAGCCTTAAGAATTCAGAACAAAGCCCCAAGTACCAGCTGCTAGACATCTCTCACAAAAAAAAAGGACAGAGAGAACATAAACAGCTGGTTAAAATAAACAACGACACATAAGCATGAACTGAAAGGGAAAAAAAAAAGAAGGCTGAGCCTCAAAATAGTTGTACCATCATTTTTGGAAACAACCTCATATGCTCCCACGTTATCTCAATTCCTAACTACAGTTTGCAGGTGTGCAACAATATTTGCAGTCTTCATAAAATCCTAGTCTAAATGAATATAGAGAAATTGAGCGCCCATGGATGACTTTTACAGTAATTTAAACAGGATAAGGATTTAGCCCTTCACGTTAACCTTTTGTGCAGTACTTCAGCACTCCAGTTTCCAGGACCATCTGCCAGCAGCAAACGAAAATGCCCATGGAAAAGACTAAGGAAAAGAAATCATTACCCCAACTTATTTAATATACAGGAAAGGCTTTGTGTGAATTTATCTATAAAATGAGCATAGTTGTGAAAAATAGAGATAGACTTAGTTTAAGTGGAGCATATTCCTAGTACCCCATACAGAGAATGGATTGCAGGAACAGATCACAAAACAACAGCTGAATAGCTAAATCTGTCCTAAGAGTCAACGTAGCAAATCCTGGCCCTATTAGTGTTCGCTCAGCAACACAAAACAGTATCTTCTGCATACTCATTTGAAGGTGAATTACAGACCTGATACAGGAGAAACAAATGCCTAGGAATTTTGTCTTTGAGAAAAAGAAAAAAGCAATGTTCAAGAATTTTTATCCTTTCATATGGGTACAGGACCTTTGCCATTCAGCTTTAAGGAGATATTTTGTGTTCCATAACCAACATTTTCATTAAATAATATCATGGTGTCTAAGACAAAAAGTATTTTATTTAAACAACAAAAAAAAATCTGCTTATCTCTTATCCACAAAAATTCTGCTAATTTCTTTAAAATCACTTTAGAAAAAAAAGAGAGAGTGGTCTCTCATTTATTAAATGAGGTAATACAAGCCTTACTTATTTTCACATGCAAATCCCATCTGTTTCTCAAGTTTCACCTGCCCTCCCAGAACACCACAAGGCTGGGCTCTGACTGGGCATCCAGCTGATAGGCAGGACTCGATACATGTATGAGAAAAGACAGCCTTGGCTGCTCTTTGCCTTTCAGTACATTCAGTAGTGGTGAGGCTGTTGCAAAAGGATATGACTGAAGCCTTTGTCATCCTGTATTTTCATAAGGCCATTCTATGTCTGGGACATTGGAAGAAAAATGGTGCTTAAAAAAAAAAAAAAAGACTGCAAAGGTGACATGCCTCAACTGTTCTGTCTTGGAAAATGACATTGGGTCAGGTAGAAATAACAAGAGAGTTTTAGCAGGAACATGTGTTACAACAGCTCACAGCAATTAATCTTTGCTATTGAATATAAGAACTAGGCAGACACTCCTGAAACAATGTCATTTCTTCATCTAGCACCATATTACTCTCAGCCTTCTATTGTTTCTCCTATTGATTTCTAAATCCTCCCTGATCTATCCAGTGATGCTCTTCCCTTTTCCCAATCATGCAGCTGTCTGTCTGGTTCCGTGAATCTCCTCGGCAGAGGCACACGCCGCCCAGACCACAGGCTGGTAAACCCTTGCCAGGATGAGTCAGTGCTGCCGGGAGCAAAACTTCCACTTAGTCACCAACTGCCAGAAAATGCTGCCTCTGGTAATGCCAGAGAAGTGCAATATTGAGTGACACACGTACAGCACAAGCAGGAGAAGTTATGCAAATCCCTTTTGATTTACAGAGAGGATGGGTGTTTGGGAAAAGAGGCAGTCTTTTGGGGAAGCAATTAAAAACAAACCAGCACTTCGTGAACCACACTCATCCTTTGCCTTTTGCCTCACTGGGAACCTCTGCCAGATTCAGAAGCTGTTAATGCTTCTGCCCTCTTCCTGGATCCTGTTTCCGTCCCAGCCTGTATTTTTAGTTACATAAATTATCCTAATGCCTGACCCCGGAGGCCGTGATACAGAAAATTAAGCAGATCACAAATTTTCATAACTAAAAGAAAAGAACAAGCTGGACTCCAACTATTTAAAGTAGCAGTCCCCAACATTTTGGATGCAGTGGGCCATATAAACGCCAGCAGAGAGGAAGGAAATAGTTCCTTGGCACGTCCTTTTCTCCCTGTTCTGACCAAATACACATTTGTCATGTCACCAAAATATGGCCCTCCCCACCACATGGTACACCTACGCCCCTCAGCCTGGCAGCCCCCACATAGCACGTAGGAGGCTGGTATTTTAGTCCAGAAATTATACCCATGGTTCACAGTATCCATGAAAAGTCATCTCTTTCGTATTCCCCAATTAGAAAAAGCACAGACATTTTACAAAGAAACCACGAGTGACTTCTAAAGGTAAAATGGAAGAAAAAATAAAGAAAAACATGTGGAGAGAATGAAGAGATGACAAAATAAATTGACTCGGTTTCTGAATTTGCCACAGAAATAAATAGGATGTGCCTCAACAAGCACCACAGGAAATCTCAGAGACTGCTGAAACACTGGAAAACCAAACAGAAACCTGTGGATACAGTAATAACTGTAGAAAAAATTATTCTTAGGTTATACCTTTGTTTTGTTCAGAATGAGTCTGGTGGAAATTATACAGGGTAACTAAAAATGGAAGATGGACGGGTGATAAGGTAATACTTCAAGAAAATGACAATTGTCAAAAAGTTACAGGCGCAGCTCCTGAAGGTTACCCCCCACGCACAGGAGCACGTTGCCATAACAGCCTGTAGCTCCACTACCTATAGGTTTACTTCCAAACATCCGAACTTTTTCCTTCTCTTTTTGCCACTGTATAAGGAAACAGAGTAATTAGATATAACCGTACACATTGAGCTTCTAAGTCGCTCAGCGCATGGAGTTAGATGTCAACCCCATGGAAACCATCACTACGCCCGGCACGTTTCTGACAAACCCAAGGCAGCAGCAAAGCACCCAGTCGGGCAGAGCCTGAGCTGCACGGGAGCCAGCAGCAGCGCCGTGCTCTGTGACACGGGATCAAAACCAGCAAATACACACTGCAGTCCAAAGTCACTCTTTTAGCATTCAAATTCGGAAATATCTCAATTCAATTCTTGTCTTTTGGTATTTTCCTGTACGTTCACTTCTACCCCTGAGTAGTTAGAAGCAGCTCCTAATTTAATGTTTTATAGAGAACATGGAAAAGTGGTGGTTTTGAGCTTTGCCATAAATAGTGTTTCACAGAGTGCTTTAAGAGATGTAAATTGTTAGCATCCTACCGCAACCGTTTTATAAAAACAGACATGCAGTGCAGCTATGGTAGCCTGCCAGGAAGATGAATGAGTTAAGCTGTGCAGCAGCTAACAGGTCAGAGGCAAGAATTCCACACAGTCCCTCACAGCATTCACACTTAAGCTTACCCTTGTTTTGGCATCAATTTTAGCTCCTCGATCAAGTAGGAGTTTGACCATATTTGCATTTCCCCTCTTCGATGCAACATGTAATGGCGTGATATCATTCTGCAGAAATAAAAAACACAAAAGTAAATATCCATATATCTTTCTTTCATGGACTTTGATGGATTTGCTCACAGAATGAATTATGCCCAATTTGCTAAAGTGTAACACAGTTTTGTTTCCCCAAGTGCATGAAAGCAAAGGGAAGCTGTGGTTATTCACACATATGAATTACTGGGGTAATACTTTGACATATATATTATGAAGACAAACAATCAAGTTGCAGCTGGAGTTATAAGATGACATTGTGCCTCGGTTCTCAGCTTTTGTATAAGGGTTAAACTTACCCAATTCTAGTGATTAGACCCTAGCAATTTAATTTAGTTATGGTTGGTTTTGGGCATGTCATGATAACGATTCATACCTCACAACTTCATGGGCCATGTAAGAGCCGTGGAAGATAAATAAAACCATTACATCTGTAGGTCTAGTTCAAAAGTAACAAGATGCCAATGCTATTTATTTCTGAACATTATCAGCAAACTCCAAAGGCTCATAAGCACCTTCATTTCAGTTACATCACTATTTCATCTACCAAATTTGTTTCCCTAATCGAGGTAATACCGTATTTCGGGTGCAACTGTCAACGCATGTGTGTCCCCCCCCGGGTGGCGCTGGGCAGGCCAGCAGCGTGGCGGGGGACAGTTGCATAACCAGTGCCTGCACGAACACACACTCCCTTAACAAGATGGAGAGAGGACGTTTCTTCATGCTCTGATGAATCCTTTATCTCTTGGTGTATGAAGGCCATATCCTGTATGTATTTGATCATATGGAGCCAAGTAAAAATAAAAGGGTTTAAACAGAGCATGTAGCTACTGCATGAAGACAAATGGAATTGTAAAGAACATGCTTCTGTGTACTCAGGGGCAGCGTAAACAGCTGGCTGCGTAAAACCAGCTTCCCCGTGACTGAGCAGAAAGCGGTAAATTTTAGCGAGCGTGTGTCCGATGGCTGACTGAATCAGAAAGGCACCCATCACCTTGAAGAGCTGGAGAGCGGTACGAGTGCCTTGCCTGGCCAACAGAGCGTTTAATAGCGCTTCCTCAAAACCGCAGGTGAGAGGAGCGAGAGCGAGCCAGCGCTGAAAGCAGATCCCCTCTCAGATGTGGCAAGCTGACTCACGGCTCAATAATAATGCTGAGTACCTAATCCAGGATGCTACATTTCCATTTACACAAAATTTCACTACGAAGCTAACTCACAGCTACTGGAAAGTACTAATTAATATTATCATAGAGGTAAAATACAATTTAGCAAGATGAAATGACAGAGCTTCTTCCTCCGCTGTTAATGATCATTAGAGCCTCCAAGCCACTACTATTCCAGGGTAGCTTCTAATGCCTCTAAAAAACTAAGTACACCAAAAAGATGATTAGCACATTGAACAAAAAGTACACTATACCTAGACCTTCCAGGGATGTAAAACGGTGTGACTGCTTAACTTGTAATTTGCAAGTTGGTTTTGAAACAAAAGAATTAATTCTATTTGACTGGGAGTTGACATTGGATATAATATGGGGTCAGCATGTTACTTTGTCAGCCACAAAGAGGACAGAAAAAGAGAGGAGAAAAACAATCATGAGGAGATACTTTCTGCTTTTCTTCTCTTCCCAGGAAGAAAGATATTACTGAGGGCAGAGGGAGAGAGATGAATTCTACTTTCCTGAGGAAAAACAGTAAGGGAAATAACTTTCATGTGTTCAAGCAAAAGGTACTGCAGGTAATTTAAACTGAAGAACCACCTTTTTCCACTTGCTGGGGTTGACGGGCAAAGAGGTTAACTCAGTCTAATAGACTTTAGTGCCCTGTTAATACATCAAAATAATTTACTAACTAATAATAAATCAGAGGGATCATCTCCAAGGGGGATCTTACAGTAGGCATCTGCTACCTATCTCCAAACCAAGATGATAAGGCCAACAAAGCTCTATTTGGGTCATTTAAGCAAGCTTCAGGTCAAGAGAACCTGGTTCCTATGGGTGACTTCAACTACCCAGACATTTTTTGAAGAACAACAGAGCAGCTCACGTCATCCATCATGTTCCTGGAACCCATAGAGGACTGCTTCCTCATACAAACATTAGATGTGCCAACCAGGAATGAGGCCCTGCTGGACTTACTACCAACAAACCAAGAAAACCTGTTTTGTAATATCTCTGTTAATGACAGCCATGGCTGCAGCCATCACAACATTGTGGAGTTTGGGATCCTCCTGAGCATGCTGAAGGTTAGTAAAGACAAAGGTTTTAGATTTTAGAAAAGCAAACTTCAGCATGCTCAGAGCTCAGACAGGAGGGATTCCACAGGAAGCTTCCATGGAGGATAAAGAAGCTACAAGTGCTGGGAGTTTTTCAAGAACGGTCTCCTGGAAGCACAAAACCGGTTCATCACCGTTAAAGGTAAGGGAAGTCGGTGCAGCAAGAGATCCCCTTGGCTTAACTACGAGCTTCTGAGTCTGCTCAAAATCAAAAGAGGAGCATACCAGAGATGGAAAAGTGGACAAACACTTGTTCAGAACTACAGAGGCATTGCCACGGTGTGCAGAGATGCAGTTCAAAAAGCCAAAGCTCAGCTCAAACAGAAATTGGCCAGAGATGTCACAAACTACAAGAAAGGTTCTTCAGGTATATAAACAACAAGCAGAAACAAGGAAAATATTGGCCCGCTGTTAAGCAGTAGAGGTGAATTAGTCACCAACGATGCTGAAAAGCCAGAGGTTCCCAACACTTTCTTCACCTCTGTCTTTACCAGCGCTGCTGGGCCCCAGGCCATGGAAACAACAATCCAGGTTGATGCAAACACAGACTCAGCACCAGTGAAGGGAGAGTTCGTATGTGAACTATTACAGGAGCTTGACCCCTACAAACCGATGGGCCCTGCCTGATGTTATCCACCCTGGGGGTTTAAGAGAGCTGGCTGATGTCATTGTGAGGCTGCTTTCCATAATCTTCAAGAAGTCATGGAGATCAGGGGACATCTCCGAAGACTGGAAGAAGGCTAATGTAACCCCCATCTACAAGAAGGGCTTAAAGGAGGATCCACGAAATTATAGGTCTATCAGTTTTATCAGCCCCTGGGAAAGTTATGGAATGAATCCTCCTGGGGGCTATCACAAGTCAAATGGAGCACGTGATAGGGAAAAGCCAGCACGTATTCCCCAAGGGTAAATCATGCTTTAGAAACCTGATCGCCTTCTCTAAGAAAGTAACCTGCTCAGCTGATGTGCAGCAAGCAGTGGACATTGTCTACTTGGATGTCTCCAATGCTTTTGATACGGTGCCCCACAGCTGCCTCACAGAGAAACTGATGTGTTATGGTCTAGGCAAGTGGTCCGTGTGATGGGTGGGGAACTGGCTGGCAGGCTGCACCCAGAGGGTGGTGGTAAATAGCTCCTTTTCAAACTGACAACCTGTCACAAGTGGGGACCCCCAGGGATCTTTATTGTGCCCAACGCTGTTCAGTATCTTCATAAGTGACCTGGATGATGGGATCAAGTGTACTCTGAGGAAGTTTACTGATGATAACAAACTGAATGGGGAAGTGGACACTTCAGAAGGGATAGCCACCCTGCAGGAAGTCCTGGACAGGCTGGAAGACTGGCCTAATAAGAACCTGATGAAGTGCAAGGTGGGAAAGTGCACCTGGGAAAACATAATCCAGGAGTACATCACTGACTGGCATCTACCTGTCTGGGGAGCAGCTCTGTGGAAAAGGGACCCGGGGGTCCTGGTGGACAAGCAGCTCAATATGGGTGAGCAGTTTGCTGCTGCAGCAACGAAAGCCAACAGGATGCTGGGTTGTATCTACAAGGGTATCACCAGCAGAGATAAAGAAGTCATTATCCCACTCTACTCAGCGCTTGTCAGGTCACACCTGGAATACTGTGTCCAGTTTTGGTCCCCACTATGCAAAAAAAAAGATGTGGACAGGCTGGAGAGGGTCCAGAGAAGGGTCACCAAGATGATCAAAGGACTGGGAACCCTGCTGTGTGAGGAAAAGCTGAGAGAACTGGGTTTGTTCAGCCTTAAGGAAAGAAGGCTTAGGGAAGACATTATGACCATGTTCCAGTACTTAAAAGGTGGCTACAAAGAAGACGAAGACTCCCTTTTTGCAAGGAGTCACACGGAAAAGACATGGCATAATGGCTCCAAGTTAAACCTGGGGAGATTTCAACTGGATACAAAAGGAAAATTTTTCACAATGAGAACAATCAGCCATTGGAATAATCTACACAGGGAAGTGGTGGATTCTACAACATTGGACACATTTAAGATTCAGCTGGACAGGGTGCTGGGCCATCTTGTCTAGACAGTGCTTTTGCCAAGAAAGGTTGGAACAGATGATCCTTGAGGTCCCTTCCAACCTGCTATTCTATGAATTTACTGTATCATATACAGACTAGAAGAAATGCCTTTTCTAAGTGTCAGTAAAGAAATGGAGGAGGAACGGACAGCATTACAGCATACATCTTGACACTAAGCTAAATCAACCTAGGGAAGCACAGGGGAGGGCATAACCACGTAACAGTGGGCACTTTGGATGTAATTGTTTGCCAGCCCTATCGTTCAAAGCTCCTGTTTCCTTAAATGAAGGAGAGTTGATTCTAGAGTAGCTGGATGAGTACTGGCAGATAGACACCTCAAGTCCAGATGAGATGACTTCCACTTAACAGTCAAGGTTTAGGTCACACTGTTTACTTATAACAGGGAAGAAAAATTAAAAAATATTCACTTTCATGGTCAGAAAAGAGTCCTGTTCAAATGACCTTCATATTTCTAGTTAGTTCTGAAACTATTAGGACAGTGCACTTCTCTCTCAGCTTCTGACAGGGGCGAGCACCCTGGCTGGGAACGTGGGGAAATTGTCCAGCGCTGAATAAGGACTGAGATCATTTCTGCAAGCTGGAGAGCTAGCAATCCATCTTTCCTTCATTTGATCACTTGTCTTTATGAAAAACATAAATTTAATGTCCCTAGGATCTTGAAGCCTTGAGTTACATTTGGCTGAAAATAGGCAGCAAGTTCACATTAGGAAGAGATGGATGGATAAAGGATGTGATCACTTTAGACACAATTTGTTAGGAAAACCAACTACATGAGCTACCCTGAAATAATGAATTGAGCAGGAGAAATCAAACAAATGAATCCCTATATACCCAGTGAAATATCTGTCCTTATGGATGATCAAATTCAGCTCCTCAGCTCAAAGAGCATTGCAGCACTCACTCTCTAGGAAGGAGGATGGAGTTTTTGTCACACTCTACTAACCTATTCAGACAGTTCATAAAAAGAATTAAGAGACAAAGAAGAAAAAGCATGTTTAGCCTTTTTCAACCCTAACAGCTCAGGAAAACACGGTGGGGAAATGAAGAGGAAAAAAAGAGGGAGGGTAGGTTTCTATTCAGAATTTAACTTCGCCTTCTAGCTATTGGAGCTTTTACTGGTAATAATTCTGCTGACTGAAACTTCTGACTTCATGCAGATGAAGAGATGCATTCTGTGAATGCTTGAATAATTGCACACACTGTTTAGGGCAAGCAACTTATCTTTGGTCAACACTGTGTTGTGCCAAGGCTTAAAGAATTATATCCAGACATATCACACATATGGCCCCTCCCCATCTCTGATCTGACAATTAAGAACGTGAACTGAGAAGTGAATAAACCTCAGACAACATCATCGTTAATGTTTCCGATGACAAAATGTAAAGCAAGCAACTCAAAATCAAGTTGTTTGTACTTGTCACAAGAAACTAGAGATAAAAAAAGCTTCATAATATGTGCAGCTTGGGTGTAGGTTATTAAGACTAAAACTGTGGTATCAGCAAACAATATAGCCACCAAATGTAAGGTTCTGAATTCTTCAGTAAATCAACAGCATCTGCTGTCTTTTCAGTCTATTTTTATCTGTTTGATCTTCTATAAATTTCTCCTTTTGTTCTTAAGATAGAATAGTAAATCAGGAAACTTTTGAAGATGTTTTCCTGCAGTAATAAAGCCGAAATGCCTTCAAAACATTGCCATTAAAAGATGTGGTTCAGATCTAGAATGTCTCTTGGAATGCTTCCTACCCTTGCTGTTGAAATATCAAATGCTGGATAATGCCTCAGGTAGACCCCTTGACACTGAGACCCAACCTGCCATTCAATTTGAGGGGGTTAAATTCTACAGGGAACACGAAACTTAACTTGTGAGAATAGCAACCTAAAACTGCAATAAATGCTCATAGGATTTGGAACTAGGACACAGCCTTTCCTCTCCCCCTTGGCAGATTTCCTGGGGTATATGACTTGAAGTACTCTGACACCGTAAATAGCTCAAAGTGTGACAGATTAGCTGCATGCAATGTTTTTTTTCTATACCTCAACATTGTGGATGGCTGTTTTCCTTTTACCTCTATCCATTGCCTGCTGCAGCCACTACCCTCTCATACAGTGCCTGTGCCTTCCTTCAGAGTCTCACAGCACCCAGAAATACGACGGGTGAAGAGTGACCCACTTTTACATTCACTGGCTCTTGCTTGTGCCTGATCAGAGGAAACACTAAGCCCTTTCAGGTGCAGCCGAAATTTTCACAGGAAAATTCCAAAAAAGCTTTGAGTTATCCTGTGCTGAGCAACAAGCCACCTACATTTCCCATCTGAAATGAGATCAGCTCCCCTCTGACACGTGGCGTTATCCATCATAGTTCACTACAGCAGTCAGAATCACTCACTACTACAAGTTAGCAACACAAATGGTTAGGAAGTCAGAAAAAAATAGGGAAAAAATTAAAATTGACTGTACATCAAAAACTGACAGTGCAAACACAGTACATCTTAGAAGTTCTATTTTAATCTATTTAGAAAACAAAGAATTCCCTCTGGTTTCTGCTATGCTATGCTGTCCTATGGGATTGCCTCTTTCTCCTCTCAGTCAGACTGGGTTTACAAAAATAAGGATGCTAATAATAAGAAAGAAAAGTAAATGTTTGCACTTACGCTATCATATTGGCCTCTGAAGTGTACCTTTAAAAAGAGCACACACAAAACAGGGGTAAACCTTTCCTAGTCATGTGCTGCATTGTTTTAAATGCTGACTGACTGGCAGATCATGTGGGGACTGCGAAGACTCATTGCCAGCATCATGGGGACTTGGTATTTTTCCTTGCTACCAGCAAGAGAACTTACCTCCACCTCTGAGCTCTCCTCCCAGCCCCTCAGGGAAGTGTAGTTTTAAATAGTAAAGTTTAATTTCTTTATCTTTGATATTTTTTTTAGAAAACAGTTTCTTACTAAAATGTTCAGGTTAACTTGCAATTTAGTAAGATAGTCCTTCTCAGTTCTCAGCTGAGAGCAATTCTGCGAAGAGCTTAATATTGACAAAGAACGTGTGAATAAAACAGAAGGTGAAACTAGCCAGGCTGCTAAAGCAGAAATTTCCTATACAGTCTGGAAAATCCTTACATCATTAGGGATTCTTAAGGAAAGAGCATAATGTTTGTTGTTGTATACTGGAATTGTCGTCAACAACACTGCATGGGTATTACTGCTATTACCAGTTCCTGGAGGTATAAAAAGATTGTGCTGTGTGTGTGATTGTCATATGCAACTACATCAACATGTTGTATATGTAAATACTCAATATTCTCTCTTGTATTTTTCTACAAATCAGAATTGGAGCTACAACACAGCAGAACCCCTGCAGAGAGAAAAGTCTTATATTCTAGTAGAAGTTACTGGGATTGCTGAGATTTGTACAGAACTTTCAGAAATTAAAGAAATTATAGCTACAAACACACAATCAGAGCTTTCCAGGAAACCTTACAACAGTGCATAATTTTTTAGCTTTTTTTCTCCTCTACTTAATGTTAATAAGTCTTATATTGTGCTAATTTAGTTCTTGTAGACTTATATACTCATATGCACTTCAGGTTTGATATGTATAAAATGAATCCTAGAAGAAAAGAAGGAAGAGTATAGCAAGGAGTTGTTATGGCACACTACCACTAGGGAAATAAAAAGATGTTTTCCTCTTCTGTTACTGTCACTTACATATTGCCTTCTCTTTTTGATGGGCTAATGGTGTTCTGCTCAGCCTGAGGGTCATCATTAATGCATGTTGTCCTCACACCACCCTCTCAAAATTACCAAATCCTTTCTCAACTTTCCAGTAAGCAAACTTTCTGCAGGCAAATCCCAGTCCCAGTGGAACTGAGATCTCCTCTAGAATAAGGAGCGCTGTATCAGGAAGGCTGTTCACAGGGTTGGATGCAGTTTTGTCACAGTAAACCCCATTTGCTTTGGCAAGAAAGATATAGGCAGAGGTCATCTTCATGTAGAGGATTCCCATGCTACCTGAATGGTCTCACTTGCTCAAGTAGGGAATGGGTGCGGGGGTCACAGAGGTTTCTTTCAGCTGTTGCTCTGGAAGCTACAAGAAAGAGTCATTTCTTTCTTCCTTCCTTCCTAACCACTGTGCTCTTCAGAGTCTGGTGGAGCTTCAGAAGCATTTCCTCACCTTTCTTTCCACTGGAAGATAATCTCAGACAGAAGACTGATTTCTGAAGACTCTGCGAACCCCTAAAGATAACTTTTTCCTAACTGTAATTCCCAGAAAATACGGTTTATTCAATGCACCTTCCTCACCTCCCTGGTCTGCAAAGCAGCCCTGGGGAAAGCCTTGGATTTGCACTTTATTGTTGCTAAATTAGCACAGGGTAGTCTGGACACACATTTCCATCATAGCTGGCTGGGAACCGCAGCAGACAACGCCGCCTGCCCTCCCTGTGCACTGCTCCTGGGGATGCCCAAGCAAGGCCTGAAGGGGAAAGGGCAGGCACTCTGCAGGGCTCTCACCCGTCATGAGAAAGCTTTCTTGCACAGGATACTACAGGCATAATCAGACTGCTAAGGAAACTGCTTTCTCATTCCTTCCAATGGTTGTTACTTGCTTTAGCATGTCTTTGGAGACACCTTCCCAAATCCTAGATGTCAAAGTACAAGGCGGTCCAGAGCAAATTTGAAGGGAGTTGTGGAGATGAAGAAGAAGAAATCCCTCTGTGACCTGTCCTTTTTCTCCAGCACTTTTCTCTCAGGCTGAAGATAACCTGATTTTGGCAAATAAAGTCAAGCCCATGGCATGAAGCCCCTGCAACAGCATCCCACTCCAGAAGCCACAGCCAGGATGGGAGCACAGCAGTGTTCGCTATCCATATGGTCACTGTATGCCAACAACACATCTTCTGAATTGAAAGCTTGGAACAGGAGAGCCCACTTGGTGGATTTCACCTCTCCATACCAATCACTAGGTTGGTAGTTTCAGAAAATGGGACGTACACATCAAAATTATTAAAACTCTAGGTAACAAGGCAGATACAGTTTGATTCAAAGGCACAAGTGGATGATGAAAAATATTTTTCTTAAAATAGCAGTAATTGCTTCTTCCTGTCGAAAAAAAAAAAAGATAGGTAGAATCAGGGGCACCACAAGTTGATTTACTGAAATGATCTCCATCTATACCACAGGGAACTTTTCGTGTTGTGACATCTTCCCTGTACTTTCAGCAAGGCTAGAGAAGGAAGCACAGACATAGAAGTGCTAATGCAGTTCAATGGAAGAACTGACAGGAGATCAGGTACTGGGCTGGAAGAGTGCAAACCAAAGGCAGGTACCTCTCCAACCCTCCCAGCCTCTACAGTCAGCAGGTACACAGGCTGACAAGCACTGTAACACCTGTAAGAGCTCCTGGACCTATGCCTATTTTTCTTAGATGCAGTGAAAGAAGGGAACCGGGGAGCATATGACAGCTGAGAGGCAGGCAGGTGTATCCCGAGCAGGGGTGAGGGGAGCAGCTGCTACTGCGTGTCACTGGGGACATTATTTACTTACAGTACAGCACCACCGCTCACCTCCTGCACGCTGGGAGCCATCACCAAGCTCATGTCTTTCCCTGCCTTCACTGCTGGAACCTCTTTCTTCCCTCAGGCCTCTCAGAAACCCACTGAAAACACAGCAGATGAAGAGATCTCCTTTGCCACAGATTTGCCCTCCTTTTCTTACATTCTTTCACTAACTTCTCTTTTCACCACACCTGCCCTTTTCCTTAAGACTCAGAGCTCTGCCTTCACCCTACAGGTCCATTCACATTTTCACCACCCTTCCCCACCTTCACTACACTGATGGTGGGAGCTGCCTATTTATCCTGCCCTCACACATTCATCTTCATGTTGCCCAATCCACAAAAGCATCTTCTGTTACCATCATCCTCTGCTCTTGTTCAAATCTCTCCCCAGAATTGATACTTGCCTAAATACGTTAAACATAAAATGAGATGGACAAGTAGTTTTGATTCATATTTATTTAACAAGAACCAAGGAAAAATGGATGATGGTTTGTAAAAACACAGTGCATGACACCTCCATCCTACAGTTTGCTCTTTGTACTTCCGAAAGCTACAATACACACACCTAGTATGATTTTAGTTGAGTTACAGCCCTTTCGTATCTTTGCTCTGTTGCTTGTCTTAGATGATTGTCAAAAAATCACATAAGGGCCCTTTCTCCAGAGGGGAGACAGCACATTGTGGATATTGTTTACAGAAATTGAAACAACCAGAGGCAATGAGGTGGCAGTGGACAGGCTGTACCTATGGGTCATTTTTAGTACTTGTTTTAGGAGTACCTCTACCTGTTTTACAATTTGGATAATCAAGGATCAAGCAAGGGGTCTGTTCCTTGGTGCTGGTAATTGTACTTTGCACTCAACTGAGACTGGGGGTTTGTTTGCCTACAGATTCACTGCTCTAGCAGAACCTAACATCTTTCTGTGAAGCACTTTCATTACCCGCAGTCTGATAAACACTAAACAACAAAATTCAGCTCCATATTACTGTTATTTATGCTACGATTACTTCTGTCACAACTGCTTTATCTAGATTTGTAACCACCATACAGTAGAGCTGTGTGCTGCGGATGCCCCCCCACCCAGCTATCACAAGCACAAGCAAGCCGCTCAGTGCTCTGAGTCACAGCGTGAGCCCACTGCTGGGTCGGGCTGATGTCACTGCATCCGCGCTGCCCCGCCTGCCTGAGCTGTCTGCCTCTCGCCAACCACCACAACTAATGGAGGGAGAACCTGCAATTTCCAGGTCTTGAAGAGGAGGAGGGGAGGATGGCCTTATGGATGGATGTACTCTCCATCAGTGCCCCTAATCCGGAACAGAGCTGCTGAAGCCTAAGATTTATTATTTTATTAAAACAAGCATAGGCAGATGATATTTAGTGGTACTGGTAATAAATGCTACTAATTGCTAAGCTAGTAGCATTTCTAATTCCTAATCTTGTTTCTGAGCAGGAACGTGTTGACCTAGGACTCCATTCTACTTCCTTGCTCCTGTGATTAGAGCCTATCAAATACTGAGGCTTATGATCGTTTGCAATACCTTAATGCTCTAATGGTCAGTTTAAGGATTTGGGAAAAGAAGTAAATGTTATCAGTGAAAGCAAAGCACGCAGAGTCGGAAGCTTCCCAGAAACCCTTAACCCCCACACCTACTCTTAGCTTGTGAACTTTAAGTGGGTGTAACCTGGGACCCCTCTCCAACCAATAACATGAAATGCATTTAGCGATGAATGTGATTTGGAAAACATCACTTGTGGGGATATCTGAAAGCTGATCCTTAGCTTTGATACTCAACTATCAGCTTGACCCAATATCTGCTACTACTCTTCTCACCAGCATTAGTAGGTACTTGGTCCTACCTTGTAACAGTGTCTTTTAGCTTTGGGGATTTGTCTTCATTAATGAAATCACTGAATGATGCTATGTTGAATTAAATAGCGGACAGCATCAACATATTACACCTGCACTCCTGCTTACAGTTTAAGGAAAACTTTATGTAAAAATTTCTATTCCCACTCTATCACACCCTCCACCAACTCCCCTTATTAATCACAGACAATCTCTAAAAAAGAACCGTTTAGATTAGATTTTTTTGGGGGGGTGGGGTTAAATGTGAGAAGTCCTGTAAGTAAAATAGTAGGATCTATGCTGAATAATCACAATAATATATTGTTGTTTTCATGGGTTTGCAATGCTTATCATAAACACTTGTTCCTTAACTATAGAAGCATTCAAGTTTATATATGTAAAAACTAAACTATCTAAAGTAAAAGAAAATACTACAATTTGCTTTTTGCTATGTGGAAAATGCTATAAACAGTAGAATAGTACTTCTCCTCTTGTAAAAGTAATAAACACAACACATGATCAAGATCTCTCAAAAGGAGCTGCTGAATTATCCGTGCCACATAATTCCCTCATAAATATCATCTTGAATACACGTTGGGTTTTTTGTTTTTTTCCACTTTAATTGAAAGTTTGCTCCAGAATCTCATTACTTATATTTAAAATTAATTATTAGACAACTATTAATTAAATAATATTAATTATTAACTCTTAACACTAAATATATAAATTTCTATACAACAATTCTTCATGGCCAGTTCATATCTATTTACTCTTATGTCCGTATTTGGCTTCAGTTTGAATGCCTCTTGCTCCCTTGAGTTTCTCTTCCTGTTGTCCTAGGGACACCACCACTATCACATCTCTTGCCTTGGCTTTGTTTTGATAAGGTTTGGCGAGCCAAATTCTTGCACAGCCTCAGTTTGGTTTGTTTTGGTGTTGTTTTGGGGTTTTTGTGGGTTGGTTTTTTTTTTGGTTGGTTAGTCAGTCAGGTGTTATTTTTAGGTGGGTAGGTTTTTTTGGCCTTTTTTTTTTTTTTTAACCATATCACACACACCACCCAGTGAACAACTACTATAGACAGGTCCTAGTCTTTCTTGGTTGGTAGATTGTTGGAGAAACCAAGAGGAGAAAAATAGGTGTGTTCTTTAGCCAAGAGTTTGATCTGTCTTCCACTGTTTTCAACACATTTCCATGTTCCAGTGCACACTTTCTGTACTGACAACGACTTCTAGTTGTGTCAGCAGAAATTCCATAGGTATCTTCTTATTCACGCATCCCAAGTCATTATTGAAGAAGCTAATGAGCAAACAAATTTTTAAGAACTTCGGTAGGAAGTTCTAGCTTCAGCATTTTCCACTATTAACCTATTTTGAATGTTAGCCCCTTATCTATTTAGCTGTATGTCCCTAAACAAGTCTCCCTGTTTTTCCCTTCTTAAAGCCTTTCATACTCTCATAGCACCTACTCAGCTTTCTGTCCACACCCTCTCTACCCTACCATTCTCTAGCCACCCATCCTGGCTCATTAAACTGTGTTAGCTCTGCATTTGCCTTTCTTTTGTCTCTGGTCTCATGCCTGCCACAATCTCTTTTCTTGCCCTTCATATTGCTGTATCCCTGTCCATACACATTTATTTTCCTGCTCTTCCAGTTATATATAACTTCCTTCTGTCATTTTCTGTCCTCTACACTTCTCCTGCTTACGTTTTGTTGTTCCCACTTCCTCCCTACCCTGACCACACTCCTTCACTCTAATATTCCTCTTCAGTTTTCCAACAGACTGGAACTTTGACAGCAGGTATGGTCAAACTTTGGCCCGGGCTGTGAGATGAGACCCTGCTGGCACCAGGCTCACAGAGCCATCCAGCTGCCTGTGGGAGGATGGATCCACTCCCCAAGCAAGAAGGTGCAGCTGAAGCCACCAGTCACCTGCTCCCCACTCAGCCCAGAGATAACCAAAGGGAATCAAGGGAAGACCCTACCATTTCCCTTCTGGCTCTTGACCCTTTTTCTTACATCTGAGGAACTACCTTGTCACTCCCTGGGCTGTGTCGTGACTTTGGTGCACAGCTTACAGGGCCAGGAGGGTTAGTTCCCCCACTCAATTGTGGCTTCCGCCATACAGCTCCCATCATCGACTCTTCCATTTCTATATCTCATTTCATTTTCTACCCCTACATTTTCTCAGACCTCCTTTATGCATCGCCTGACTCTCACATATGCAGTGAAGGCACAGCCGCTTTGTTTACCAGTAACACCTGCACTTCATGGTCACTGGAAACAACTGCATATTGAGGACAATTCAACAGGGACAGCACTCCTGCCATATGTTAAAGCTACAGGTGGAAGCATTCACCTCACTGAATCCCAGCCTGCCTTTTGCAACACTGGAACTATGAAAACAGCAGAAGTTTCAAAGGTGATGAATAGAGCTCAGGCTCAGTTCAGCAGCTCAGGGAACCCCCCTTTGTATGGTAATCCCCCCGTACGGTAACAGAACAAGAGCAGTCAGGCCAGGTCAGGCTGACAAGAGCAATGGACCTTTCCACACCTTTGTGGACTCATCAGACTGATGATTAAACAAACTAAGCATAAGTAAGATTTCACACTTACCCTTGCAGTGAAGTCCACAGCTGCACCCCGATTTAACAGCAATGTAGCTACATTGATATTTCCATAG
Source organism: Tringa solitaria (assembly GCA_026413425.1). Lineage (NCBI taxonomy): Eukaryota > Metazoa > Chordata > Aves > Charadriiformes > Scolopacidae > Tringa > Tringa solitaria. The sequence goes on along the minus strand of JAOXJM010000002.1, from coordinate 7,770,762 downwards.
TGAGCAGCTATGTGGAGGGGAGTGAACCCACTCTGGAAAAAAACAAAACAAAACCAATAGATACTTATTTTTTTATATCTCACTGGTACTCCAAAATTTGTATCGCATCACTGACATAAGCTACTAATAGGAGTCTGCCGCAAGTCACCATTCCAATTCTGTACTAGTTTTCACTCACTGACATTTATTTATAGTCTCTCTGAGAGTCTAAATAAAATCATATTGCTATGCAAGAGGAGAAAAAAAATTAACATAATTATTCTAGAAGACCAGAACTGGGATAAAACTTTCAGTTATTCCAAAAAAACAACAGCAAAACATTTGAGTATTAAAGCAATGATCTTTTATAAGAAATTAATTTCTAATGAGAAACATCTAGCTGTTAACGGTATTATGTCCATCTTGCAAGTTAAATCTCTTAGAGATTCTATGCAGAAGTTCAGATACAAGTCATTTAATGATACTTGCTAACTGTTTTTTATGAATTCAAAGTATATGCAAATGAAAACAACATCAAAGACAATTTTAAATGATTAATATGGAATTTCTTTTCCAAGGGTTAGTACCATAAAGATCAGACTCCCACTGTGGGCAATCACACTGGGTTATGTTCAGACACCGCAAGTTACCACCCTAATTAGAAGATGCCTTACTGATAAAATTACTTCAGCAACTTATTTTCATATTTAAGTAGTTTTACTTCCTTTCAAAATAATGCTAAAACATGCAGCAATTCCATCAGTCCTGCAAAATATGAAACCTTATGGGAACTAGATGCATTTCTAAATTGTTAGCAAGCCATGCCAGCTGCCACCGCCTTGCTTTGGGAGTTTTGCAGATATAAAACCACTCTCAGATCATTCTATTTGCTGACACCATCAAGGTAAGTGTCATGCAGAAGCCTAAAAATCAGACCTGGATGCACAACACAACAGGGTTGTCTGCAGCTCTTAACACATCTGATAAACATATACTGTATGAGAATCCCTGAAAACTCCATCTTATGTAATATGGCTCTTTTATGATGGCAATTAGTTCCCAAGAACTCTTATTTTTAAGCCCTATTTTCAGCTGCAGAAAGCCCTGGTATCTAAACTACAGTCTTCTCTAGCACATGCTACTTTGTTTCATCTAAAGCAGGTATCTATCCTATAAAAGGCGATGCAAAAAGGAAGAGGAAGAAATGATGCAGCAGCACTAAGTCATGGAGGAGTGATGATGCATATATATATTTATATATACCTCTGTTGTTCTATTCACCATCATCTAGGTTAACACATTTGGAAGCAAAGAGGGGGAAAAAATGAACGGTTAGTTCACCACTGGTGATATGGATGCAAAAAGCTTCATGATTGCTACGTGGCATGGCAGCTCAGATGACAGCACAATTGGCACACAAAGGAAGCTCGACTGAATGGGAGCTGAATGATCGAGTGTTTTTGAAGGCTCATTGTTACATGTTTACCAAAGTTCTTAAAGTAGCAATTGCACAAACAACCAATCCAATGCCTTAATTGTACAATACCTATAGAGCACTATCGCAGGAGTGGCTTTCATTCCCAAGAGAATAATTCTAATAATACCTTGCTTATTATTTTCCATTTGCAAAGTTTCTACAGAAGAAATTAAGCCTGATTTAAAGAAAAAGGGAATGGGGGAGGAAAGAGGCAAAGGAAGCAAATGAACCGTTATTCTTAATCATATACTATAGAAGAAAGTTATGTGTAACTCTGCAGCACAATACGTCACACTAAGGGAGATCTTCACTGGATCTAACACGTGGTCAGCACTTAATAACATCAACCTGTTTTTCTTTTTACAACTGACCTTGGACTCCACATCAGCATTGTGGTCGTTCTGCAGGAGCAGAGCCGCTGCCTTCGTATCATCCTTGCGAGCAGCGATGTGAAGGGCAGGAAGACGGACTTTTCCTTTTGTATCATTTTCAAGTAGCAGTGAAACCACCTGGTCATGACCTTGCTGCAAAGCTACTGCCAAAGGCGTGAAACCATCCTGCAACATACAATGGGGACTCTCAACACAGGTTCCCAGCTTTCCAGCGGACGGGAAGGGGAAGGGAAGCAATCTCAGCATCAGTAATGGAACTGGCTGAAATTCAAAACTAAAGTGTAACATGGTGCAAATTAAAAGTACCCTGCAGTGACACTGAATTGGAGTAAAGTGCTGGTGAACTACATCCCAAATGCTCAAAATACCTTTTTGGCACTTCAGACTTAAACATAAAGTTGTAAGACACAAGCGAACAAAAATGACAGTCTTCAGAAAAAAAAGTATGAAATTACTCATAAATTAACAGTTACACAATAAGTATATGTATAATAATGTGTATAATTATATAAAAAGTTATAAAAAGCTGAAAATTAAAGTTACAATTGTTAATAATGTCTCCATAGTAAATTATCATCCATTCCCCCACAGCTACAGGTTATAAACTATGTTTTTTAAGAAAAAAAACCACCAACACTTCATCTCTATCCTCTGATGTACTTCATATGTGTATTTAAAATCTAATAAGATTTGAATAGGAATACCACATTCTCCCAATATACCAATTATTTTACTACAACTTCCATTTATGAAAATTTATACAGATGTAATGAACAATCCTTTTACAAATTATTTTCTTTCAGACTAGCAAATACCCAACCAAAGTAGTGCAGAATAAGAAACATATTAAAAAAAGATTTTTGTTCAATAGGTTTTAGAGTGGGTTCCTCAAACACATGAAAAGTACAGTCTCAGGTGTTTTCATAATTTTACTTTCATGGATTCTTAGAAAACCAAAGAATGAAAGAGTCGTTGTTTATATTCTGTTCCTTCCCAAACATTATAGTGGCATTCCAACACAGGAACACATTCAGCTTTGCCCAAGAAAATAGCCACAAATCACTCAAAAATCACAAATGCAAATTACTCTACTTGGGATATTTATTTATTACATTTGACTCTTGATCAATGTAGCCAAAGCTACATTACCAAACTTCATCACAGTTTACTAGGTAAACACCTCCTTTCACTTTTCAACTCCTTCTCTCATGGTGAAATTGTATAAGTGTGAAATAAAAGTGCAGCAAGGACACAGAAGAGTGTAGATCCTCACACTATGTCAAAAGTGCAGAGTTCAAGCATTAGCTTTTTAACTATTGGAACTAAAAGTAATGTTTTCAATAAAGATTTTTTCTCTCTGGCTTACCAAACAGACAGAGCCACAATTTAGGAGGAGAAACAGGAAGAGTTATGAAAAAGAGCATTTTTTCAAAATTTTGGAGGGAAAAAAAGGGAAAAGAAAAAAGAAAAATCACTGAAATTCATTGGGTCCTAACAAGTTGGGTTTTTTCACCATGATTTTTTTTAAATTCACTTCACCACAGCCTTCCCCTTCACCTCCAGTAGCAGGGCGGAGCTCGGGGCTGCGGTACCAGGCCCTGCAGGGCTCCTGGGGTGGAACAACCCCAGAATGATACGGGGTTGGAAGGGACTGCGCAGCCTCAGGCTGCAGGCAGAGCCCAGCACAGGGTGTGAAAAACGCTGTGTAGCTCTAAAGGCCAAAATACTCCACGAGCATCCCCCACAAGAGGGCTCCTGCAATATAGCTACGCTGTACCTGCAGAAATGGTGGCTCTCGCCCGGAAAAGCCCGGAGTGTGACAGCTCACGCCTCAGTGACCCGGAGACGTTGGCTTCCCAGTCTATTTGAACAGCTGACGGGAGCGGGACAGTCAGCCGCTTCACAAAGGAAGGTGGGTTAGCTATCTACAACGGCTTTTCTCATCGGGCATTCTCTTCTCTTAAAAATGCCGGCAATAATACATAAAAAAAATAAATCCTAGGAACGCGTTTTCCTCTTTTCCTTAGGGAAAAGGGAGTGGACAAATGGGAGGGAGCACTTCATTTCAGCCCCAGAATATCTGCCATTCCCCGTCCCCTCAGTTTCCTAACTCTGGTGAGAGTTGCCCGTTCTCTCAGTGTGCGCAGAGATGGCTGGACCAAGGCCAAGCAAACCGCGACCAAGAATATTAGCACCGGCAAGAATGCATTTCCACCACATGCTCTCTGGAGATGACAACTCACAAAAAGCAACTGCAAGGAAGTATCGTGATGTCAGAACTATAATTAGCAATTGCACTTTAAATCATCAGGCAAAACCCACCCCAGGGAAAAAAACAAACAAACGACCAAATAAAACCAAACACAAAAACCTTAAAACAATTTAAAGAAAACAGTTAGTTCTATTTTTTTTTTAAATTTAAAGACCTTTGTTGAAGAATTTTATTTTTAATGACTATTGAGCTAAGTGGCAATCATTTAGTAACACGGGCTTTTACACTTACAAAAAAAAAAAAAAGATAAATTAGATTTATATGAAAACCTGGACCAAGAGAAAATAAGAAAGCACTCATAAGCAACTACCACAAACAAGTAAGTCAATAAAGGCAACACCGTTTTGTAGTCTGGTATCTTCAAAGGAATTCTCCATGGATAAAATTAGAGTGCACCTTATCATCAAACTGAGTTAGAAAAAAGCTCAACCTAAACTGACATACAAATGCTCAAGGGAAAAACAATACCAAAGAAAAAGAACCAAGTGTCTGTGCACAATTTTAAAAATTTCTGTTTTCAGAAAATCACACGGTAGCAAGAATATTTTCAAAAGTCTGAATCTATTGTACATCCCCAGGGGTCCCATGACTTCTTTATTCCCAAGTTTTTACAAAGAAATAGAAATTGCTGTTCTGAAAACTACAATTTTCAATTAATATTCCAGATTTAAAATATTTTATTTTGGCATTTCCAGAAAGTAGTTTCTGATGCACACTTTTAGTTATAACTAACTTTTAGTGATTTTGAAAAGATAATTTTGATCCATTATTGATTTTTTTACAGTCCTGACTTCAGAAGAGAAAAAAGATTACATACACACATATAGTGATATATGGACAGTGATTACACAGTACTACCATGAGGTACAGGGATGCAATAAAATAATTTTGCATTTCATATTTTGCAAAAAGTAGAACTTTTTCAAATAAGCATTATTTCCTTCATGGAATCTGTTCAAATAGAACAATCATAATTTAATAAATATTAGAGAGAGCAGACACTGAAATATAGGGGTGGTTTTGGTAGCAAAATCTTGGAATTGAAAGAACTGAAAATTCATCAGATTAAAAACCTATCTCAGTGCAGTACATTTTAGACTATTATGATATCTGCTGTTTTTTTTCCTTCCAGGTTGCCTTATTTGACTTAGAATTACTTTTTAAAGCAGGAAATAAAAAGTGTTCTGTAAAGATCACAGAACACCTTCAAGGATGGACCTTCCATCTTTCTGTCAGCTTGAAATGATAACTGCAGGACCAGCTGGGATAACTAGGCTCTACAGAGAGGGTATCAAGATGGCAATAAATTAATTTAGAAAACGCTCCAACACTAAGTAACCCTGGGTTTTCCCTGATATCCCGGGACTGACTCCAAAGAGTAGGTAAACAGTTGGTCTTGCTTTATGGTTGCCCTCCACATTACTCACTATTTATAACGAAAGCACAGAGAACTTTTGTGTTATGCACACAGCTTCCCTGTTTGAGCACTTAACCTGAAAGATTACTAGTTATGACTAAGAACACATCTATTTTTAGAACTGTTTCTAGTTGAAATAATGTTTTATTTTAGAAATGGCAAGAGATGGTTTAAACTGCTGAAGTCAGTAATTCAGCAATCACTAGTACACTTCGCAGACAAAACTTTTTTATTGGTCTTTAATTATGCAGCTAAAAGACTAGTTCAATATAAGCTGGCAAGAATCACTGCTGAAGCACATTTTACATGTTTACTTTTTTCATAAAGTGTGAAATTCAAACTTTTACCTCTGTGGCAAGGCTTTGACTGGCACCATTGTCAAGAAGAAACTTAACAACCTCCAGGTGGTTTTCTTGGGCTGCCATATATAGTGGAGTGAAACCATTCTGAAACAGAAAAACAAGAGTGTAAACACTCCACAAACTTTTCATACATACCAAACCAGGGTGGATTAGGAGGAAACCAAATAAACTGTGTGCTCACATGCCAGGGTGATAACGCTGGATTCAAGCGAAGACAGGAGAAGGGTAATGTTATTTAAAAGGACACAGTGGAATCTTTCAGACCAGATAAAGTTCCCTCAGCTAAGTGAGAATACTTCCTTTTATATCTGTTGTGAAGTTAAACTAAAAACCAGTCTGGACAGACTATTTGGTAGAGTTGTGATTCCTGATAAATGCAGTCACAGCAATGAAAATGCAAAATGGGACAGGGAAATACAATACAAAGTCTGTAGCGAAAGCAAAAGCAATGGCCCTTCAGAATACTTCCCAATTTTTTTCTCTTCTTTCCATTAGCTTTGACTTCTCTTTCACTTGTGCAAGCTACTTATGCCTTTTATCTCCTCAAAGAGCTGCCTTCTGAGCATAGCCTGCTTGTGGTCACCGAGCTACTTCATATTTCAGGCACCAGGAGATTGGAGGATTGTTGGTTCTCAGTAGTTTGAGACAGAGGTTTATCAGTGTTTCCGACCACATTAGAGCATTTCTCAAATTATGCTTGAGTGAGTGATTTCAATCAATGCAATACAACTATTAGAGGCTGCAGAGCTTAACTCATTCCTTGGCAAGTCCCTTCTTCTTACAGTCAATGCTTCTGTGTTTGCCTTAACTGTATACAGCTCACAGCCTTTCAGGAATTAATTTTTGGAGACTAACATTAGGGCAATGTATTTTTCCCTATTGTCCTACGCATTTCTGAAATTCACAGCTTTGATGTCACAAAACCAAAAAAGCAAAATGAAGTCATGAAAGCTGTCCTGGGACCAAGACACCTCTAAACGAATTTACAGAAGTTGTGAATTTGCACCTGAAATTGCCACTGCATGTCCCTCAGTCCAACAGAATGGTGAACTAGTGGTAAATACATTACATAGTAACAACTTAAAATGTCCCTATACTATACCAAGCTGAGCAGTTTGGTACTCCTGAAGCAACCAAAACAGCAATAGCAATAAGAACAACAATCCCTTTCTCCTCTGATCTGTCACAATCCGTGTTTTCACCCTTCATCCTGCGGCATTACTCTGTCAGACATACTACTGCTAGATTTTGCGTGATCCCTTTCCTTATGGTACCAGCATAGGTGATGACACCATTAAATGTTTTGGTCAGGAGGTTGCGGAGATTTCCGTGGGCTCTGCTAGGGCCCTGTTTTTCCTCTCACTATCTTCCAGATCTCATGCCATTGGGATTTCTCAGACTGTTCTTAAGTAAACTTCACACAGCGTCAGCTGCAATGAGGGCAGCATCTGACCTCTTCAACTTCTCCCTCTTAAGATCCTCCCAGACTTCTTGCTCTACCGCACACCACTCCTGGTGATTACTGTAGAGCATGGGGAGGACAAGGAGGAAAGGAAGTACAAAATAAAACAGGAGGTAAGGGCTAGTTAAAAATAACAGGTAAAACAGAGAAAGATTTCATCTGGCTTGAGTAACAGAAAAGTTGAGGAAGTGCTTCCATATGGCTGGGTTTGGCTGAGACAGTACCAGCACTCTCATGTCTGCAACGTGGCCAGGGCAGACATTTCAGCAAGGTGAAAGACAGAGGGAGAGCAGCTCAACAATTCAGCTAGAACGGTTAAAAAGGACACTGACCTAGATTGTGCAGGAAACCAACGGAGCCAAACAGAGATGAGCTGAGAAGAGTTTAGCTGTATATTTGCATCAAAGAAAAACCATCAACATTCCAGGCTCCGGAGAGATGAAGGGAAAGCCTAGCCTAAGAACTATAGCAGTGAATTTCAGCTGAGTTATAGTAGCTGCGGTGAAAACAGCTGACAGACATCTGACTGTCACAGCAACGGGGCAGAGTTGCAGGGCACACGTCCAACACAGAGCACGCAGGTGACCTGAGGCCGAGCATGCAGGCTTCACTGGCAGCAGAGACAAATAGGAGGTCAGAAAAAGGGACAGTTGGAGAGGAAATGGCGTGAATTGGATGTTTGATCCAAGAGGAACTTTACCATCAGCAAGACACTGAGCAGCTGTGAAGCCACATGTTTACAAGGCTTGCACAGGCTGCAAGGTCTGTTGCTGTTCCAGTATTTTGATAATTTGGTCTCTATTCAGGAAAGCATCGCTATGAGCATAAAGCGGGCGGCTGAAGTCCTACTGGAGCCAAAGCCTAAAGTCAGCAACGTGTTAATGCACTCTCCAGAACCAAGGCCTAACAGTTTAGTTACCATACAGTCAAAATCCTGCTGAATGAAAAACAAAAAAAACAGCAAGCGCTTGCTAAGGTACCCAATATGTCCCATTACAGGTTGTTATTATTACAGTGAACAGCAGAGTCTGGCATTTTTCCCTATCATTCATGGCATACTCAATATCTATTTACTAACTCAGCTGGAAACAGAGATTAATTTTTTGGTTTCAAACATTTGCATTTAGAAAAGAAGCAGGAAACGCTTCCTGATTATTAGTTTCAGAAAATAATTAATAGGAAAAAAATCTCAGAACCAAGTATTATTGCCATTTGAAGGCAGAGCAGAACCTTTTCTCCTGTGTTAAATTATTGTAGGGGTTTCAACATCTTACCCCCATACTTCACTTTTTCTTGTCTCTTTATAAAGGGGCTGATATTACCAGAGAGCCACAAGCCTAAAGAAAGCATTTTGTCTTCAGTATTAATAAACAGCCCTTAGAAGGTGTACACAATTCAGACTCAGTAAATTTTTTTTTCTTAATTATTTTTTTAAGGACAGGAAGATTTGATTAAAGAAGGCTTTACGTCCCTAACACTGGTGCTGTCAGCACAAACTCACAGAAAACAGGTTAACCATCAAAAAGAAAAAAAAACCTAAAAGATCTTTGGGTAGTCTCTCTAAATAAAACAGAACTTTCTTCTAAGCTTTAGGAATCATAGAACTGCCTAGGTTGGAAGGGACCTTTCAGATCACCTAGTCTAATCATCAACCTAACACTGACAAAAACCATCACTAACCCATATCGTTAAGCTATATGTCTACCCTCTACCCATCTTTTAAATACTGCCAGGGATGGTGACTCCACCACTTCCCTGGGCAGCCTCTTCCAACATTTAATAACCCTTTCAGTGTAAAAAACTTTCCTAATATCCAATCTAAACCTCCCCTGGTTCAACTTAAGGCCATTTCCTCTTGTCCTGTCGCCTATTACTTGGGGGGAAGAGACTGACCCCCACCTCTCTACACCCTCCTTTCAGGTAGTTGTAGAGAGCAATAAGGTCTCCCCTCAGCCTGAACAACCCCAGCTGCTTCAGCTGCTTCTCATAAGAAGGCTCATGGGGAAGGCTCAAGTGATGTCAGTACCACAGGCAAAGCTGGTCCAGGGGCAGTTTGGTAACAGGTATTGGTGTGGAATGGCCAATACACATCTCTCAAGCAAAGATGTCAAAGGCATCCATAATGGGGGAAACAATATATCTTTAATTCTCACGTGTAAGCAAAATAAGGGTAACATGTGGCAAAACCTTAGGGTGTATGGACAATGCAGTTATATAAAATGTTTACAATCTCAGATTATTTTTAGTTTCAGGGCTGAATACACAAGTTCTCAAACACAAGCAGAAAAGATCCTTTCAAAGCCATCTTAATTTCCTTAACAAGAAAACCACTCGAAATATTTCTGCTTTGTTTTACTTCTTAACAGCTACGGAAGATTTTACTTAAAACTTAAACTACTTTTTGTTGTTGTTATTCTCTAAATTCAAATTCTATGCTTCCTGGAACAAAATATTGGTGTATCTAGCTAGTATAAAAGAGTAAGAAAGGAAAACTGAGTGACCTATTTTCCTTGTCCACGTGAAGAAAGACAGATCCCAAATAACTAACATTCTTGAAATAGCTTCTGTTAAATATTTTGTTCATGTTATTTGAAACATCAATACAAAAGCGAATGTTTCTTTAAAATAGATTTTTTTAAATTTCCCTTATAACAAACAATTTCTATCCTTCCCAGAACTTTATAATACTGAAGAATGGCAATCCTTGTCCTGATGAGAGGACTATCTCTTAATCTGATCCCTTCTCCGACACTGCCTGCCACCCAGCCCCTGAGCAGGAAGAATAGGAACGGGGCAGGAATGCAGGGCACCTCCTGTGGCACAACCACTCGGCTTTCAACAATCTGTGGTTCATGCATTTTTTGAGCCAGGGTTTTTCTGTTTCATTTTACTGCTTTGCTTTTAACACCAGCACTGTTCTCCCTTATTTCAACTTTTCTATAATTAACCTAAATATTCATTCGAAGGACTTGACCAAACTTAAAACGCTCTGCATACGCTTGCAGCATCTCCTTGTACAAGGAGAGGGGATGAGCTCGATTAAGCTGGAGACACTGAATTATGTGAAACAGGATCCCTTTCATTTGAACAAGTTCTCTACCACTATCCTGTTCTATCAGTATCTCTTCTGACTGTAACAATTAGCAGCTCGTAAGATACTGGAGAGTAGACCTAAGACCGAAGGGTACATGCTTTGCTGTGCTCCCTGTTACACAACCACTTCCAGCATCCTGCGAACACCCCTGGATGTGCCTCCACTTTCTTCATCTCCAGGGGTGTGCATCTGTGTGGCTTCTGGACAACTTTAAAACAGAGATGTTATTTTTATGCTTTCTCTGTTGATGAATGAGGTGAGCAACTCAGAGTTAATCCCAACTGATGCTTGATATCCCATGTGGGAAAAGACCTGAACACAACCTGGCATTTCACTGCACTGTCGTGCCTATGGGGGAAGACAAGACTTGATATGTCCCTGGCACACTCTGACCACCTGGTGAGAGGCCGAACAGAAGGGGGAGATCTGGAAGTGTTTAAAGTTCTAATTGTTATGTTGAGTCACAAGGTGGGAACGAACTCAGCATCACACTCACTAAAATGCCTGTTTCCCTCACAAAATTGCAGCTGTGTGTTTAAACTTTTTCTTTGCACCTGTTGGTGGTTACCTACCCAGTTGGAACAGTCAAAAGAGAATGCGGGTTTTTTTAACGTTAGCAGGATTACGTTCATCATACTGACTCTATCAAACCCTATTTTCAAGAGCCACCGTTAATACAATGAAATCTACCCAATGCACTTGCTAATATTACAGTTTATAAGTGGAGAAATATTTTAATGTCAGCAAAGTTTTTGATAGTACCAAATAGAGGAATATTACTTTACCTGAGACTGTGCATTGACATTGGCCCGATTTGTAACCAACACTTTGACTACTTCTGCTTGTCCAGCGAGGGATGCTATGTGCAATGCTGTGTTTCCTTTCTGAAATGAGAGACAGTTATATTTGAAAAGACTATAAAACTTGAGTCTGAACACATGACAATACTATCAAGAACATGTTCCACTTTAAAATATAGTATTTCTTGCAATAAAATACTCTGAGTATTTCTCATGGATAAGTTATTCTAGAAGACATATACAGAAACCCAGACGGGAATCTACAAATTGTTCAGTAAATCTCATCCCTAGTAACCTGCGACATTTAATATAATCTAAAAGGTTTCTATTAAACAATTATTGAGACCAATTCACCAGTGGAAAACGGGCAATTACTGCTGCAGTAATGTCTGTAATCAGTTGGCCGACACTTTGTGCCCATGCCATCAGTGTGAACAAGAGAACAATTAGATAGGCCTGACTAACCTTTGTCGCTGCATCCACACTGGCACCTCGCTGTATCAGTTCAGAGACAACTTCTACATGTCCTTCTTTGGAAGCGAGATGAAGAGCATTCAACCCATTCTGATTTCAAAAAGAAGGAGAAAAAAAAAGAAAACCAATGGAAAAGATTGGGAAAGGTTTTTCAGCATAGCAAACAACACATCAGGAGACAAATTATTATATCCCAGTGAGAGGACTGCTTCCAAAAACTATTATTATGTAAACTTTACAAGAACTAGATTACGAGGAAAGAGTATGAATTAAGTCAGGATATACTAGCTCTGGGGTCTCAAGTTCTGTGTGCTGTCCCATTGTCTGATATAATACAAATGGAATGAAAGATAACGTTAAATAACACAACATTGTCCAAGTAGAAGTGAAATGATGTCTTGGCAAGGGGTAAAAATAAAAGCTTTAACTGGATAAAATATGTAAACATGGCTCATCAAAAAACCCACAGAAGTTATCAGTAATGTGAAACAAAAATAGAAAGACAGATTCAATAAATAGTGAGAAAGGTATTTATCCAGCAAATATGATCAAAATATTCTTCAACCTGATTTGAAATGTTGATGTCCACTCCACTTTTTAAGTAGTCGAGAGCCTTTTCCAAGTTGCCAGCTCGAGCAGCTCTCAGGTAACTTGCATTTGTGTCAGACTACAAAATAAAAGGAAAAGTCTCATTAGAAATTACAGCACACTATAAAAATATATTTCCTTGGCAAACAGGTTACTAATGATACAACATACTGTACACACATTTAACTAGACACAAAAGGATCCCAAACTGCCTTGTCAAATATGGGTCAAATCCTGAAGTCCCTACTTATGCAAACACCCTCTGGTGTAAATAGGCTGCCCGCCTGACTAGGCAGCACAAGATTTGACTTTATATATAAATATGAATTATGTAGCACTGTCTAACATGCAAGGGTAGTAGCCAGGGACACATCTGGTACACAGCATGGAAGATAAACATGGTAAGGCTCAGGATAGGACTCCATGGAAACCACTCTGCTCTTTCCAAAAGTGTCACACCACCTTTAATGTCCAAGCTAAACAGTGCTGTGACATCTCACATGACAGATTTAATATAATCCAAAATATTCAACATTGAAGGACTGGACTACCTGAATGAAAAAACATGGTTTTACAAATTAAAGCATTTTAAAATCTAATGTCTGATTATTTTTTGTTTTATTTTTCCCCTTCTCCCTCATTTTATGGCACATTTTATCTGTCCACGTTCGTACGTGAAGTAGCCAAAAGTTCCTAGGTACAGTGCCATTATCTAAACTGCATTTTACTTTTTTCAGCATCTTGCCTATAAGATAGCTGTGCAAACTTGCTTTATGATGACTTCAGCGTGATTATAAGGATGGCAGAAAGGACGGTTAAGCCATGAAAGAGATCACTGAAAGTAATTCCCATCCCCGGAGGGTTTTAACAAGAAGTTATGCAAATATCCACCAAGGCCGGTTTAGATAATGCTGATCCTGCCTTGGAGCAAGTGGAATGAACTGGGTTAGCTTTCAAGAGGGACAAATCATATAATCTTTGATTTTATCTGTGCCACAGCTTCCCCTGGCATCTTGGAGCAACCAACACATTTGTGTGTGTCCTATTCTCCATTGGTATAACAGCAATTGTCATTTATTGGTTTTTCTCAGTATGATTTCATAGGTTTACATCACTACAGCTTTATGATCCTTTAAGGATCATACAGTACAATAGCACAACAAGTACCTTTAGTGAAAAAATTAAAGGCAGTAACTGCTGAGAGAAACACAAAACACTCTGGCACCAAAGTTCCATTACTTATCCAGTGCTCAAATAATATTTTTTCCCCATTCCCCATTTTCTGAATTTGCTATAGACATTTCTCCTTGCAGCCACTGCAAAGTGGATGTTCTGTTCAAGCATTGCTTCAAGCCCATCCGAAGTCACCTTCATGTTGCAGGATGAAGCAATCTTGGGCATAATGACAGCAAAATCATAAGTGGGTATCAAGTCTTTCTTCTTCATACCAGTACAAGCTACAAGAATATTTTACTAGCCCTTTCAATACAACAAGCTCTCTCTTCCAAGGAGAGAATCATTACTTAGGGAATCTTCATTTTCTCCCTGGTTTTGCACTCATGGTTTTCCACTTTGTGATGGTAACTTAATAGCTTACAACCTTCCTTGCTCTTAATCATTATTTTCCAAACACATCGCACTGATCATTACAAATCAACTTCTGTGATGTGCTTCCAACAAAACAGCCCCCAGATTCCCATGTTTAATTAGGCTCTACCAAAAACTAGATGCTGCTACAAACTACATGGTCAGAACTGTAAAGACTATAAGAAAAAAATAGCTGCCTTGAAAGGTGCGGTAGAACACTTTCATTTGGAAGATCATCTGAACCGTGCAATGCAGATTATTACAGGAGACAGGTCATTTTCTCAGTGCTTAGCAACAGCAGCCACTGGGGTAAAAACAGGTCAGCATTTTATCAGCATTAGCAAAGGTATGAGGGAGGACTTAATAGACCGGGAGCCTTTTTTGTCACAGTGTAATGGCATGTCTGTTTGGCACAGTCAGCAGGTGGATGATAATTAACATCAGCTGTTTACAGCTGCTTCTGGGAGGGGAAGGGATGCATCAGAGAAGCTTGCTATGGAAAATCAGTTCCCGCCAGTCACATTAATGCACGCCAGACAAGAAACACTGCTTACACCCAGAAACGTTTAAACCTTTCTATTTGCTCATACAAAATGGAGGCGGGAGGAGGCAGATGGAGTGATAAATAGCTGATATTCATATTAATAGCTAACTGCTGTTTCACTGCAGAGGGAGAGCAACGCCTGTGTCTTTTAAGGACTTCCCTTGGAAGCACTTGCTTGCTAACAGGGAGGAAGGACAAAGGTCAGGTCACACTTCCAGCCTAGGGACATATAAAACCGTTTCCAATCAAGCTAGCTCAGGTGCTGCTACATGGTGCATAAATCTATTCCTGAAATCCCTCAAGCAAACAGCATGTCCTCCTTTGCCAGTCAGCACTGAAAACTCACTCTTTTTGCTCAAACTGTCCAGAAACATCCCTGACACCAGCAGTTAGGTTGCCACTTGAGCAGCGGGGCCGGTGGGGTACTGGGTACTGCCGCTCACCCATCAGCCGGGGCTCTCCCTGCTCAGAGACAGGCTCCCAGCGTGAGGGGCACCCTACAGAAAAAGCAGCACCGACACATGCAGGCTCTACGATGACAACTAGGAACCACCCAGAGAAGCTGCCATTTAACAGCACACCAGGGATAACACAAACTCCCCCACGCTTCAGCTCATCTGAATTGGCACTTCCAGTTTCCATCTTACCGGTTTCCACTTAGTTGAACGTGATGTGACCTGGTGTGTGAAACTGCGTGAGCTGCCTTAGCAGCCAGGGTGTAACACACAAATGGGAAAACGTTTTTTTCTGACCATGGCTAAAGCTCCCAAGCCCTCAGACTGGGTTAACTCACCCTTTCCGGGCCACCATGTACAGAAATGTTAAGATTTGCACAGAGAAATAGATTGAGACTGAGGTTGTACCATTGTGCAAAAAGTTCACCAGGGCTTCTGGGATTCTCTCCGTCCACTACGGACTTTGCCATAAGCAGAAACAAGCAATAACATTAGAGAGAAGGGAGAGCCAACATCTTTGGAAACCAAAAGCAATTGCAGCCTCTCTAAAAGTAGCATTGCCACCTTCCATTTTCCCTATGACTGAGGCTTTGCTTCAGACCTGTTCAGATAGAGAACAGACTTTCAAGCTTTTTCTACCTTGCAAAATGCCTTGAATGCACTCGCTCTTAAGTCATTCCACTTCCAAAACCCAGAAGAACCAATGAATGCTATCTAACTTCTACAGAAGGGATCAGTAAATCTAGGGGTCAGTAAAAATTGGTCAAAAACATCAAACAAAAACTTTCACATATCTGAACCTTTTTCTCAACTTCATATCTCTATTTTAAGCCTAAATTCAATCTGTTTTTAAAATACCACAACAGAGTAGAAAAATGTAATTTCCAATTGGAACTGCTTTGCTTAACACAAAGCTTCTTGGGAGTCCCTGATAGAGCCTGTAATTGCCTCTGTATTGCAGACAGGAGCAGCATCAGAGCTTAGCCACTGAAGGATTTAAAAGATCAAACAAGTGTAACAATAATGTTAATAATTATTTATCTGGATTGCCATCATGCCTGGAAGGCCATGTCAAAGACTGATCAAGGACCTATTATATTAAATGCATTAAAAAACACAGTAAGGGGGGGAAAAGGTGTTTTAGGTTTCCAACCATCACTCAAGATACCCGTGCAGGTAAGTGTTTCCTCTGTGGTAACTACTCTCAATAGACCCACTTCCCCTTTCTGTGCTACTTGGTGTCCAAAAGACAAACCTCACACAGACAGCATGTCTACAGGACATTCCCTTAACAGACCTAATAAAAATTTTCTCCAATGCTAATTACTTAAACCTCAATATTCCTGAGAGGCATTCTATATGCTAGCAATCTCTTCAGATGCCTTTGTTTCTTTTTTTTTTTGTAATCAATCCCAACATGAAATGAAGATGAAAATTGGCTTTTGATTCTCCACCGCCTTGACAAATATCAAGAGAACAACAAGCATGGGACATACATCAAAGCACCCTGAATCTTGGATGTTCTTACAGTCAGCCACAAAGATTGCAGCCCTTCCTGTGCATTCACCCAGGATCCCTGTTGTCAGGCTGTGTCCCTGAAGCCTTTCCCTGCTCCCTCTTGTGCTCCCTGGGGATGATACCTTTTCAATCTCTATATCCAAACTGAAACTAAAAATTAAGATTCTTACAAGTGTTTTAATACTTGGAGAGACAGACCTCAGATCCTGTACACAGCGCTCAGTTCTGGAATAGCTATTCAGACAATATTTAACCAGTGGATTTATGAGAGTACCAGTACTGATGTCTGCATAATATCAAGCTTTTTCTTCACAGATGGCATGACTTCTCTTCTCTTCCCCTCTATTTTCTTGAGAAAAAAAAGAGACTATTTCTAGTTTTAAGAAATGTGTAAATGCACACGATTGGCTAATGAATGCAGTTTTATACAATGTAAATTTCTTTTAAATTTGTGTATTTCCCTTTAAAGTTCTATGCTATAAAAATTCAATTCCCTAATGTACAGCAGGCTGATGAGCTTGCCAACTGCAGGCTGCCTGCAGCCCACAACAGGTTTTCCAGTCTGGAGATCATTTCAACAGCCTTCATCCCAGAGACGTCTCTGGGAAGGGCTGAGGCTGAACAAGCCGTGCTTGTAGCAGTACTCTGTTCCCAACCCTTCTTTACCCTAAGGTCCTCTAGATGGCAGAGCCCGTGATGTGCAGGAGTAAGACCTGAGAACCGTTTCCCCACTTTGAGGAAAAGCGATGTGAATTTTACAGGAAAGACTCCCAAGTCACTTGGTATTACCTTGAGCCTCCATTTTAAACCAGAAAATGCTGATGCTGACTCACACTACCAAATACATATTCACTATCTTTTTCTCCCAGTGAAGTAAGAGACTATTTAGCATGAGTTAAGACAAAAACTACTAGGAAATTTGCTCTGACTGTCAACCCAGGGTCTGGCCTGGCTTTTCCATGGGACTAGAGAGAGTCCTCTCAGGAAATGTAGAATTTGTATTCTTTAGTGAACCCTCAAAAGTGCAAAGCCATTATTTTCAATGTGCACAGGCCTGCTCCCATACTGATGGTATTTTTATTACACTCATCTCTTTCCTTTGTGTTCTGCTTACAGTGGCTTCTTTTTCAGATTAAAAATCCCATCTTTTTTTCACATTGGGAGCAGGGTTTTGTTTTTCACTCCATCTTTAACAGTAGCTGTTGTGAAGGGAAACCCCCAGCAGGTTCCCATTGTGCAGGAACAGGATACATTCTGGCTTGAGTCCCAACAAAAAGATGCTAACCATGCCTAACATTTGTTGTGGGGGGAAGCAATGACCTCATTTTAAGGGATGAACTTATGTTACTTTTATTTGGGAATGTGCTCAACAGAACTAGTCTTGCAGCAGAGATGATCTGAAGAAAAAGATGATAACATTTTTGCTTATTTTCATAAGGGTGGGCTTACTGCAACTGATGGCATTTTTTTGCAATAAGGCTCAACTCTGATGGACACTAAGCATTACACTGGAAATTGGAGGTCCTTGGCACTTCTTGGATTTTGCTACTATGTCAATTTAAAATTTTCCTCCAAGCAAATATGTTACGCTCACTTGGGAAGGGATGAAAGTTTATTTCAAATAACCTATACTGGCCAGTAAACAGTAAAGTGTGAAACATGTGAAATAAACCAGCCATACCGGGAGACTCCGTTCTACAAGCAGCTGTATCGTTTGTATCTCCCTATGACCTTATAACTAAGTATGTATTAGAAAATTTCTCTTGTATCTTCTATATTATAAAGGGGGCTGGTTGCACTGGATGAGATGATCTTTGTGCACACAACTACGCCTATATTCATGCTTTACACACCATACTTGTTTTCTTCTGATAAGAATGTGACAGCCTGGGGCCAACTGCTATCTGCACTTCTGCTGTTAATTATCCTTTAGAGAGATGCTTTTGGGATCACAGCCCTAAATACAACCACAGGGCAACAGGAAAAGCTCCATTCCTACTGCCTGACAATTCAAAGGAAACATCTTTCATCTAGGGAAGGCCAGCTATTTTGAATATGATTGCAGAATGAGAAAAGATTTAATTATTGGTTGGAAAACCAAACAAATCCCTCTAATTCTTTGCCTTATCATGCAACTTAATAATCAACTTTCTTTGATCGTATTACTGTATTGTGCATGATAAAGTAGCCAAAATATTATAGTATTTGGAATGTCCCCATAACTGGCCCTATTCCAACTATGTAACTACAATATGTTTTCCACGAGTTAAAAACTACACTGGTTTCAGGCTTTGTGAAATCCCCCTTCTTAGTCACACCAGTGGAGACTAAACCACCTCACTTTTCTGCAAAAACTGCATGTGAATCTATAATCAACTATGTTTGCAACCACTGAGGCTCTATCCCTGTACAGTTGTCAATCTTAACATGCTGGTAGAGGAAAAAAAAATATTTCCTGAAAATCACACATTTCAGCAGTTCAAAACAGAGTGGAAAACAGGTCTTAGATTCAGCTCCTCCTTTCTAGAAATCTTTGACCAAACCAGGAAAATATCCAAGCAAACAAATAAGCCTCTTTCCTTGCTAGACCAACAAGACAAGGTAAGTCTCCGACGTGCAGGTTTAGCATATACCATTTTCAGAATCACTTGCACCACTCTACCTGTTACAGTCTGTCTTGGCAAAATGCTGAATCTGTCTTACTGTTATCACTGATAATGAACCACCTGTATTGGAGTAGAAGGTGGCTGAAAAGGACTCAGACCCTGAGATGCTAAGGCTGGTTCATACAAGAACATTTCACAGTTTCCAGTACAGGAGGTATTTATCACTGCCTTTAACAGCATCAAAAGTTGTTTGCTTGCAATGACAAACATTTGTGAAGCTACGATGCAGCTTTCCTACTGTATAAGTTGCTTCGCATTTATGCATGCAGTCTTCTTCAGCAGACCACAAATTTAGGGACCTGGACAGGCTTGCGAGGTGGACCTGTGCAAACCTCATGAAGTTCAACCAGGCCAAGTGCAAGGTCCTGCACCTGTGAGATGGCAATCCCAAGCGAGACCCCACCTGGAGTACTGTGTCCAGCTCTGGAGTCCTCAGCACAGGAAGAACATGGACCTGTTGGAACGGGTCCAGAGGAGGGCCACGAAGATGATCAGAGGGATGGAGCACCTCTCCTATGAAGACAGGCTGAGAGAGTTGGGGTTGTTCAGCCTGGAGAAGAGAAGGCTCCAAGGAGACCTTATAGCAGCCTTCCAGTACCCAAAGAGGGCCTACAGGAGAGATGGGAGTGTAGTGATAGGACGAGGGGTAATGGTTTTAAACTGAAAGATGGGAGGATTTAGGCTAGATATTAGGGAGAAATTCTTTACTGTTGAGGGCGGTGAGACACTGGAACAGGTTGCCCAGAGAAGTTACAGATGCCCCATCCCTGGAGGTGTTCAAGTCCAGGCTGGATGGGGCTTTTACCAACCTGGTCTAGTGGGGGGTGTCCCTGGCCATGGCAGGGGAGTTGGAACTCAATGATCTTTAAAGGTCCCTTCCAACTTGAACCATTCTATGGTTCTAACACATATAACACATTGAACATAATATCCAAATTGAAAATTACCCTAATTCTGTCACATCCATGTTATTTACTTGTCACCACAGATAGTCAACAAATACAGAATTATTTAACTGCAATTCTAACAAAATTAACATCTGACAACCTAAAAGAAAACACCTGAACTGAGATCAAACCTGTCCCACAGGGACAATGTCCAGACAGGAGGCAAGGGCCTATGCAGCTTTCAATACACATTGCCAGTTTGCATAGATGTGGTTTTGAGATTTTGAAAAACAAGTTTGATGTGTCAGCTTCAACTGAAGAATTTATGAAAACAATTAACTGGTATGAATGTGTTAAATTAGTAACACCAAAAGCAAGATCCTAATTTTCCAGGACTACAAAATCAATGCACATCTGCATGGCACTTACAATCTTTCAAGTATACTTGAACAACAAAACACAAGAATTATTTTCTTTTAACAGGAAAATAACTTTCCTTTAATACTGGCTTTTCAGTTATCAGACCACCCTGTATGATGAGAGAAACTTGAATGACTAGGTAAATTGGGACACGCTCTGTTCAAGATCCTAAAAACCAGTAGAATCGTGGTTTCACCAGTGAATCAGTGTACTCCATTCCAAGTGCGCAACCAGGCAAAGGATCAGGCCCTTTGTGACCAACTCTCGTGTATAATCAATGAAAAAGATCTGATACAACTGAAGGCAAAAGATTTGAGCATCTAAAATTCAAAATTCATTCTCCAGGCTGACAGCCTCAACTTCCAGAAGTTTACTTCAAACTCTGGGAAAAAACTCCTGAGCCTGTAATGACTCATCTCTCACTCTCTAAAGTTTTCCTATCATACATTTACAAGTGAAAAATAAATCACTGGCTTTCATAACTGCTACCTCAGTCACAAAGAGCTAGAGAAGTGCTGGTTGTGCTTCGAGGGTTTCTTCTTATGTTTATATTCACCTGAAGATAATAACTCTCTTATATGTCAAGCTAGATGAGATGCCATTGATCTCATCCCTGCTATTTTTCTCTCAGAAACTGACTACCCAATGAGCATGGAAGTAATTTAGGTACATCTCTGGCTCAAATTTAAAGCCATTTCCATGCTAAAGTCACATTCTTCAGATCACTGCATGAATTATGTCAGTTGGTCCACCTCCTGCTCTCTGTGTGCATCTGATTTTAGAATCAAGATCCAGAAATAAAAGAAAAAAAATTCAGCAACCATCTTCAAAACATTTTTAAAGTCTATGTATTTGCCTATGTTTTCAGATGGGGAAAAAAATTAGTATAAACCTAAATCATGACTATATTGCTGATTTTAGGGAGAGAGATTTTATTCACTCAAAATGAGGTCGCTACAAAGGTATTATATAAATATACTTCAATCACATGTGGTAAAGGGGAAGTTACTGGTAATAAAGTGGACGAAACTGCATGTCAGTGGAAATGTAATGTACATAAATATTCCCTAAAAATACTGTCATTAACAAGCTACAGGAACTATACATAAGCTACATACATTGTGTAGCTACAGAGGAGGTTATTAAGAGCTTTCAGTACAGTGAAGTCAGAAGTTTCCTGCTCTCTTTCTGCCCTTCCACTTTATACCTGTTTTTGAACACATCTTGTTCAAAACCAAAATACTTCTGCCTTGGACTTTTGAACATTAGAATTAAAGATTGTTTGAGGTAAACTGGTCAAGTCATTTCTGAAATGGCAAAAATATATGCAGAAACACACCAATTTACATAATTAAATTTTATGCTTTTGTAGGCTTAAGGACATTTGAATGGCTAGTTTCAAAGCTATCTACTGGAGTTTTAAATTTTTTGACACATTGTTCAGGATTGTTACAGAAGTACAAACCTTTATCAGTTTAGAAGTGCCACAGTATAGTTTCCTAGCAGGGATTATGACCTCTGTCAGAAGCTAAGAACCTCTTCCTGAATACCTTGTTGAACAGAACACACCTGAACACACCTGAAACACAACAATACACACCAGAATACCTTGTTGAACAGAACTTCAGCTGGAAAAGCCCATGTAGCTCACATGGCAGATACGAACTTGAAAGGTCAGTGGAAATTATCTAAAGAGCTTCCAGGTACTAAGAAGACCTGGGGCAAAATTTGCAACACAGCCATAAACCTGGTAGCAGTCAGTTCTGCAGGGCTGGTTAGAGCTTTGCCATAGCAATTTACCTTAGAAGAGCTTGTAACATTTACAGAACAATCTGTCCTGACGACTCTTTATAGAAATGTTGTGAAATATATATGCTCTGGCACAATGAAAAAGAATCGATGGAACCAATAAACTGAAGGATTCAAACATCTCCCTAGAGCCAGAGACTGGCTGAGGTAGTTTTGGTTGTTCAGGAGGAGAAAAACCTAGCTGCCACTTCCCAAACTCATGAGGGCAGTTGCACACAGGAGAGTTAACAGTTGTCAAATGCAGGAACCAAGCAACCTGTCGGGAGACAATTTTAAGTGCGATCCAGAAATGTATGAGACCCATTGAAGAATACCATCAGTGAACACTCTGGGCTGTGTTGGCTTGGTCACGTCCTTCTACAGGAGCTGAATCTCCCTGCTTGACCATAACCTGCCCTATGGCGCTTTCTATTTGATTCTGCTGTCATTGATATGACCCAGAAACTCCAGAATCATTCCGTAGTTGACTGCGTTACTACAAACCAGAAAGGCAGGGCAGAGCAAACCAGAACAAGTGTTATGCTGCTGATTGTTACTGTTGGTAACATTGAGGAAAACTTGTCTTCTTTCTACTGGGCTTGATGCCATATGAGGTGGACAACAGCACTGTGTGGTCTGCACGGAGCAGTGGGGCTGGACACAGAAGAGCCACCAACCCTCCCAGCGCTCCTTTTCTCCTCCTCCTTGGTCATTAAATACTGACGTTCGCTGTTACAGATTTGTGAAATGGCATGGAAAGTTCTGTGGTAGCATTTGTTGGGGCTGTCTAGATTAAATGTATTCAGTGGCGTAGACAGTAAATGTAAATTATTTTACAAAATGTTTTGTTCCTCACTCCACATATACCAGATTTGAGAATTTTCTCAGATTCCAGTGGAAAAAATGCTTTTTCCAGCCCAAGCACCAAATTCTGTGAGCAAAAAACTACAAATCAGAACCCTATAACTGTTATCAGGAGTTTTAAAGCAGACTCGAGTATGACTTTAAATACACAATTCCATTTTGAAACAAGTCATCGTCTAAACCACCATGGGGGCAAGGCTAGGATCGGGATTTACCTGTATGAACAGGATGAAAACAGTGACAGTGAGAACAGTCTTAGCTGTATGGGTCTTTGAGATAACAATACAGCTCCATTTTATTCTTAAAGTAAGAAGTAATTACCAAATACAAAGAAAAATCACTGCAGATTAGATGGTGCTATTTTCACACAATCTCTGAACTAGTATTTTTCTGGCTTTCAAAGCCATGGTGCACTAGAGTTAGAATTCTGTAGAAAAGCCCTTCTGATGATCTGAACATTGAACCATGATGATCTGAACATCATGGCAGGAACACCTTATTTTTTGGCAAAAATAAAACCAGAACTATTTGAACATTTTACTTCACCTTAAACAGACTTCCTAGTTTATTTTTATCTGAACATTACCACTGTTTCCTAGCACCAGAATAAAGTAAGTTTGGAAAACACATCATTGTTTAACCAAAGTAAATAATGATATTTCACTAATGAATTAATGCTTTTCAAACTGGGCTAAAAGACTTTAACTTTACTATTTTAATAAGCACATATTTAGAATTAGTTTTTAGTTTAAACATTAAAGTGAAGACTAATTTATTATGTGCTTACAGAAACAAGTTATGGTCAACAATACTGCCTACCAGCCCTATACAGTAGTTTCCCCTAGCATTTGATGATAGAATAAGCCATTAACTTTAACATTAAGCCATTAACATAAGCATTAAAGTATCACTTCTGAACAGCAAATTTACAGGATAAACATACAGTGGCTTGTTTCTCACCTTACACCTAAAACATACATGGCAACCTATAGGAGACTTAGATATGTATGGAATGAGAATCAGAATTTACCATTAGCAACATTAGCAAGAAAAAAAACAACCTGCAAAACAAATATATACTGTACCCCTTTCTCCATCGCTCAACTCTATTTCAAATAGCTACTACATCTTCAACAAATGATATATATACTAAAAAAAAGACCGGTTCCTATGCAACTTCTAACAAAACCCCGTAAATGAAGAGTAAATACCATTCTGTTGCAACACAGAGGGCAGAGCGTACCGCAGACAAGCACGTTGCCAACGCCACAGCTCGCCAGCCCCCAGGTTTCCCGTTTGCTCTCCTCTCCAAACTGTTGCAGGCAGAAACTAGCAGGACTGCATCAAGTTCTGTACTACTGGGGCTCGTATAAAGCACCGGTCAAGATGTTTATCACCCCAAAGACTGATATTACTGTGTGAAAAAAACCCCAACTAAACAAAAACCAAAACACAACAGGAGAAAGTAAATAATATTCTCAGGACTGGGAAAAAAAAAAAAAAAGTTTAATCAAGTACCATAAAACACCTGACTCCAACAAAACTTTCTGCTGCAAGAAATTGTTTCACAGAGTACCCCAAAATAAATGTTTTCATAGTTTTGAAATTACTGGTGGAAATGAACTTATGAATAAGAACAGCATCACCAGAAAACAACCAGAGTTTCAAAGATGGTTTTTAACAGAGAGTAACAACTCAGTCCTATGTTGACAACAAGTAAACAACAACATACACGTTTCAGAGAACTCATTGCAGTATTTTTTCAGAGCACAAAGCTATTGCTGACATGGATATTAGCTAGTAAATTGCTGGATGCTACCATCAGTAATACCTCTAACTAAAATAAATAAATACTGCCATTAATTGATGCTTCCACAAAGCTTGGAACTCATCAATATTAATGATGCAATACCACAGTTTACTGGGAACCCAGTATTTTAATTCTGCAGTAAAGCAGCCTGGAGAACAATTGTTTTAACTTTTTGTGTTTTTTAACTGATGTGAATAACTCAAGCTATGAAGAACCTCAGAGCCTAGTTCACAGAGAACAGGGTTGTCATTTCACAGTAGCTTATTCAATTGAGGAATTTTTAAATCACACAGGGAGCACTTTGGAGGTCACTGGGACTATCCCTGAGAGTAAGAGTGAGACGGGTGCCTCCTTACAGGTCACTACTAGCATAGTAGCAGCAGGCTCCTTTTGAAGTTTAATTGACCTATGGATTGTCAGTAGAAGAGCTGTGTTATTTGATAAATACACCTTAAAAGCATAGATTTCAGTTAACTGTTTTCAAAATATACAAGACTTTCTAAAACATTTCAGTGAATAAATTTGTTACGCATATCTAGGTTACTTAAGGCCCTGATGACAGAACAAAACATTACAAAATGTTTCTGAAATTTTAATAAGTGTCTTCCACAGAGTGTCCTGAACAGAATGTAGCCATTGGTAAGAGGAGAGAGAACAAATAATTCCATATACCATTTGACTGCCGCCTCAGCCTATACCGTAATCCAACCGTCAGAAATCAAAATACACCAAACAAGCCAAAACGTACCTCCTTCCTACATCCAGCTTTGTCTCATACAGTCAAAGATTTAAAGCACTAATACAAGAAACTCGATATGCAGACTTCACTCTTATTTCAGAATCCACAAATGCTTACTTGTTCTGGAAAGCATTCTCCCTCTTCCACTGCCATTTTCTGTGGCCAGATATGAAACCTGATGACTCAATTAGTTAACACTTTGGACACCGCTTCATTACTAAAAATAGCAGCCTCAGGAAGTGATTTTTGTTTGTTTTTTTTTTCTTTTTTGAAAAAAAAGAAAAAAAGAAAAAAGAACTAAGCACAGTCACTTGTTAGACTTCCCTTGGCTATTTAAATGGCAAAGGACAAGTGATTGTAAGACTATTAAGTTAGTAAGGGAGCGTGTCCCAGGATTCCTGGCTCACTTACCATATTTGCTGCCTCCAATCATTCCCCGTGTATGTAATCATGATCTGTGGAATACCCAAAATAGCTGCAGCATCAGCTGATCAGAAAACCACCGCTGCTTGGAATCACTCATGAAACAAGCTTTTGTCATTCTGCTTATCAGCTCTTTCTAATGCAGACTACTTTGAACTATTTCTAAAGGCAACAATAACATCATTTTACACTCTGTGTGTTTTGAATACCACATATGCCTGCCTCCTACTCCATGGTAATTTTATATTTATTCACATTTTCTGATGACTAATTATGATAGATTTGTGTCGTTGGTTCTAGAGGCTATTTTCCTGAACTAAAGGGCTGCTTTCTATATAAACTTTTTAGAAACTATTTCAACTTCCTAAACTAGAGAGACTAAAAGCAGTACCAAGAGCAAAATCATTTTGCTTCAGAGGGAAACCCAGAGAGAGGTTCACAATTTCAGTAAAGCAGATCTCTTCCTTTGCAATGCAAGCTATTTCCAGTAGCAGGAATTTTCTGCATGCTTCCCTACGCTTACTTACATTAGGAGTGGCTTTAAAGCGTCCACCTTCTGGGAAAGGGAATACTGAAATCTGGTCAGTTAACCACAAGCAGCTGCACAGCACACACTGCACTTGCCTGGTACACATCTCACCTCACACACACGAGCTGTGCACGGATATTCCCTGGTACAGAAGAACAATAAAGGGTAAGAGGAGGGGAAAATAAACAATCAAAGTCTAATATTTTTGTGCCAAATATGTCCAATGCCTTATTTGCCTATGAAAGGAAATAATCTATATGTAAATTATTATAAGCATAATTTCAAAACGTTAAGCAACATTTCATCATGTTTGCACCCACTAGAGCCCAGCCGCCAGGTAGTAGATCCGTGCTCTTGGGTTATAATGCAGAACTTGTTGTTAATTATCTACGTAAAATCTTTCAAAAGGTGCAAAATTCAAGGCCCAAATTTATCACTACACAAAAATTGTAAGCCATACACTCAGATGATCTAGCTTGAAATGACTTCGTTAATGTCACTGACGATACACTATATTAACAACTACTAACTGCTTCTGCATGTTTTTGCTTATGGCATTATAGTATCTATGACTAATGCTCACTTCTGCCACTGACTAAATACAGAGAAGCCAGCAGCTGTCTACAGGGGTGGAGGAGCCTTCCATCCCATTTAAAGACAAGACAATGACCAAGTCAGTTTAAATGAATTTACCTCACTGACATCTGCACAGAGCTCCCTGTAGCAGAGATTTCAATCATCTGTACCAAAGTTAGCTCAGCAATGTCGTTACAGCAAGCTGCAACACCACCACAAAGTACTATTAATTTCTAAAGCTGAATTCTGATTTAGCATTACTATTTGTTTTGAGGAGTGAGAACTAACAGTTCAAAGCAATAAAGGAAACATCCCAGTTCTAGAAACTCAAGAGCACAGGGTTACTATCCAGTGTGACTGAATTTTGTTTGTAACTGAGGAGGAATTGGCTCCGAACAAGAGCCAGGCACCTAAATAGCAATTTTCTGCCTTTGAAAATGTGCCAGAGAACAAGGAGAAAGGAAATATGATGATTTCTGTAATGGGATTCAAGGGAATCACATTAAATTTAAAACTTGCAGAATACTTCTTTTTGTAGATAAAAGGATTAAATTGGACAGTTTTATGGAAACTCACAAGAGTCTGTCCAGAAGACCGAGACCATTGTGGGGTGGTGTCCCCATGCCTACGGGTGCCACTGAACTGCAACCTCCTGTCGGGAGGGGAGGTTAGTGACTGGTGACACAGAACTGGCAATCCAACAGCTTTCCTAAAGCAGAATTACTGCTTGTTTGGAAAGGAGGAACAAAGCTTTTAGATAAAAGGATTCAACACAGCCTCTGTGTATGTCTGTCTTACCAGTAGGCTGTGCCCCTTGTTCCCTAGGCAGCCCAGGTTCTGTAGATGGTGCCAGCATGGTCTGGGTGACAGCCTGCTCCCTCCAGGAGCTCCTCTGAGACTGCTCTCCCCTACCCATCGCCTGCTCATTTATTCTGCCAGAGCTACTTTGTTTTTCTAGTCATTGGCTCTTGGCTTTTTGAGTTCACATTAGTATGAGACTGGTGGATGAGTGACCCAGACCGTTGACTATTAACCTCCACAAAATTGGCCTGGTTTAGGTTGTGACGTTCTCACAAGAGAACTTGCTGAATTCTCTCTCCATTAATTTAAAAAGAGCAACGATCAGAATTACAAAACAGAAGCACAAAGAAAAATGAAAATCTGCCAGCACCAAAAAGTCATCTCAGCACATTCACATCCATCAATTCAGCTCTGATTACTAAAAGCTCACGTCATAAATCATAGTGAAACTATTTTTTTTAACCTTGTAGATCAGTCTTACAGCATTCAAGATGATTTCTCACATGCATGCCATTAACAAAGGGTAACAAAGGAAAGGCTCAATATTAATGGCAAAATCAATTTATTAAAGACTTTGGGTAAAAATTTTCAGGATTCTTTTGTTACTTTGCATCATGAATTATATGAACTGCAAATTCCTATAGTCATTCTCAGCTTGGGAAAGAGAAAGGGCCTTGGATACAAATCACATAATGAGTAGATACGCAAGAAAAAAAAAAAAGAAAAAAAAAAAGTATCTCAACAATCAATCTCCTCCCCTCTTTGAAAAGAAAAAAACACAACAAAACCCCTTTACAATCTCATTAAAATGGCAGATTTGGTACAGATGGAGGATTCTTTTAAACAGAATAGTGGAAATGTCCTTTTACATTATCACTACTCTGCTCCCCAACCAGATGGAGTGCTTATGATTACTGGCTTGGAAGCGACTTGCAAACAAAGCAACACATGGCAGAGTTCAGCAGAAAGAAAAACATGATTTGACATGAGATACAAACAATATAAATATCTTCCCAAGAATTAGAAAGATGAGCTGAAATAGTTTAAACCATAATCTGGAGCTACTGATCCAGATTTTGCAAAAAGAAATAGAATTTTTTTTTTTTCCCTGAAACTGTGGATGCAGTGGATGACATTTCAGAAGAGTCAGTTGAAACCCACCAGAGCAGGGGATTTATAGCTCTGTGGTATTTCAGCCACCCTTTCAGAGAGCAAATCATTGACAAACAGCATCAGCACAGATGCATGCTTATGCAATTTACACTTAATGAAGGGTCCTCAGTTTTAGAAACTTCTTATATCAAGGAAACCAGGGGTAGTATCTAAGATATTTAAGATATTTAACATAATTATCTAAAATTCTGCTCTAGTCATTAATATAATGGCTAACGTGTGCCCCAACTGAGACTTTAAACCAGTAGACATTGTAAAGGCTACATACAGCAACCAGGTGTGCATGAAATAGTTCCCTGTTCACCTGCTAAAACATCTACAGAATGAGAAATCTAGTCAGAAGCATACATTTTCTTTCAATAATACAAAAAAAAATACTTACAAATTAAGGATAGAAAAAACAATACTCCAAACATTAATTAAATTGAAGTCACACAGCAAGATGAAATACAATTTTCTCCCCTAGAAATAATCTTGAGTGGAAACTACCTAAAAAATCTGTAGGGTTTTTTTACTTCACTTTGACAAGGATATTCATCTGCCATCACGCCAAATAATCTAAAGCTCTGCAGAACTGAAAAAAGGAAATCCTGTAACTTCTGCTACAAGATACTTAAAATTTCTCTTCAAAGGCTTTCCAAATGAACGAACAGGAAGGCTGTGGTCTCATCCTATTCTTCCTCAGCAGTAGCTAGGATCAAACCTCAAAGACTGAAATGCGATCACGTTTATAAAGGATAGCCTGCAGTAATTTTTCAGAGGTCTCCAAACACTTCGAAACAGCACGCCTCAAAGCCAACCCTGCTGTGACCTGTGAAATTCAGCACATTATAGATATTCAAAATGCCCAGGAAAGACACACACCGAAGCGCTGCGGTGTTTACTCTGTCAAGATCCGTAACAGCTCCTGTTACCTCACCATCAGCACTTCGCCCCCCCAGTATGTGCCGCTTTCAACAGCAGGGGACAGGGCGCTTGGGATTACGGGCTGAAATAAGCGACACATGTGTGGAATGAGTGGTATGTCCAAAGCATCCGAAACCACTATCTACAAAACCACTTTAAATTCCATTTGTTAACCCTGTATTGTTCCCTTAAGCTATCAGACTAGGTTACATATTTCCAGTCTGCCCTGCTAATCACCCCAAGCTTTCTGAAAGAGCACTTTTTGTTTCATTTTCATCCATTAGGTGTGGTTTCCATGCCCAACTTCTAAAGATCCTTTAACTTTCAGCTACCCTGGGGCTAAACCATCAGCAATCTCTCCCCCAGAATAATCCCATCCCCCAGGAAAAGGAATGACCACGACCAAGTGGAATACAGACTGTTAGATTAACCCAAACTTCCTGTCCCAAATGGACCATAAATCACTCAAAGCTTCCACCACTGTGACTTCAGTAATTACTACATGACAAAAGGTGCATCTTCCACCTGTATCCTAGAGAAAGATAATTTTGCAAAGCCACTGCCACAATATTGCAGAAAGCCCAGAATCAGCTGCTGTGTGAAAATGGAGCTTAAGAAAATACTTATCAAGGCAAATTCTTGCTGTCAAGGCCACTCTGCACTCTTCAAATCCTAAAGAACTAGAGAGAGCAGCAGAGTTTCATTATACCATCCTGTAAGCATGAAGAAAAGCAGCCTCAGTTAAGTCAGCTGAAAAACCTGGGCTTTATTAAGATTTCTTTCTCTCCCACTGATCACCTAGAAGACACCCATGTCATTGATTTGCTATGGACAGCACCTCAATAAGCCTTTGGGGAAAAAAAAAGGGCTAATAAAGCTGCGAGCTAGAAGCAGCGTTTACATAAGCATCATGATGAAAATCACATGATCGACTCCTGAGCAAATTGGCTTGACACCACCATGCTTGAAAAATAACTAGTAAAAGCCAATTAGGAAGGGAAAATCCAAAAGCCAGAGACTCCAGGCAGCCCTATGTTTAGTCAAACCAGAGATCTCACATGAACTCTCATGGACATGAGGGGAAGAGCAAGGGCACACAACTATATATGGGAAGCACAAGGAGACATGATACCAGATCTTCCTATATCATCTTGAAGTATTGCTGATGTTTGCATCTCTGCTGATTAATCAGATGGCTCATTGCATGCCATGCATCTTGTTCCAAGTCCTGCTGAAAACTGGGGTTTTGTACAAATTGAAAGCAGCAACTGCCTTATTCCTTCTTTGACATAGTTCACTGGAGCAGAGGATTCCAAAAAGTAGATATTCCTTGGATCTGAACAGTAGAGCTCAGCATTTTCAGTAAATATGGAACTCCTATTTGTTAACAGAAAATAATACTAGAAGGCTAGTGAAATCAGTGGCCATTGAGGGTCTCCACAGATGCATAGGTATGTAAACACATATACAGAAACAAAAATCACAGGCTAACCTTATTACTGCACCACAGCACAGGAGAATAACAAACAATTCAGAAATAACTTTTTAATTTTTTTAAGAATATACAAAAGAAACCTAGTTGAAACTATCAGAGAATGTTACATAAACTATACTATCCATTTGTATATGGTATCCATGTGACAAAAAGTTGGCTTTCGCTTAGTCTGAATCCTATTTCTAGCAATATTCCATATTCCAGGATTGCCAGGAGCAAAGAATTAATCATTAAGATTCATGGTGACAACACCAAAGTATTTAATCCTAAAGTTGTGTTAAGCACCAGAAATGTGACTGCTGGCAAATAAGCCATTCCAAACACTCTCGCTCTCTGTTGTCTATCTTTTAGGCTTACTCTGAACATAACTGAGATATGAGGCCACAGAACTGCCAGATGGTTTCAAAATGCTAAGACATGGTTTCTGCACAGAAGAAGAAATTTCTATCATTCCAAGATTAATACTGCAAAAGCACTAGTTGTCCAGGATACCTGACAATTGACTGTCTCTGCAAGACCAGAGCCAAAAAAGACCTCACTGTGAACAAAATGTTTCACTTTATATCTTGAAATTGGTCATTCCTTAAGACCACCTAAAGGAACAATTCGAACGAAAACAGTAGACTTAAATACCAAGAGCAGTATATGCAAGTGTCTCCACATACCATGGGCACATGAGGTGCCTGACGCCCTCTGAAATAAATAGAAGCTAATACAGCTTTCACATAAGTATAGTAACATACTAATCTTTGTTTAGAGATGGTGCAGGGCATCATGCAAAAGAAGAAAAACAGAACCACTGAATTAACTATAACTAATCCTTTGAATCTGTTCCCAAATGCAGTGGAGAAAATCTGATGGAGCAGTATTATGATCAAGGCTACTAAACACCAGTTAGCCTCTTACTCACTCCAATGTATAGACTATGGGAAAATTATTACAATATAAGAATGTGTGCAGACAAGGTCAAACTTTCACAAGAAAACTAACATGAAAATAGCTTGCATATGAATGTTGGGATTTCTAACACATGTAGAGTTTAAGAATACTGGACAAAAAAACCAGAATAAAAATAAGAAATTGGCAGGAATAGATTAGCAAAGACAATTATGGATGAAGGTAGACAAAGGGAGCACTTGAAATCACACCCAACCCCATCTCTCCCAATTCTGTGAGATATAGGAGCATTAGAGCTGCCCTGCAGGCAAACTGCATTCAGCATCAGAGTCAGTGGGAGGTTAAAACAAGAAGCCAATGAGCACTAGGCCCTGGCCACGTAAAGTCAATCTGAACCCTGCCTACAGATGCTGTATGGGAGAACATGCTGCTCACACAGGGCCACAGCCTGCTGTCCTCCAAGGCACTGCCAGGACCGATAAACCTTTCATCCTCTAAAAGTTGGCATTTCAAAGTACTCTCAAATGTCTTTAAATTACACTTTGGAAGGACTTTCAAGGAAACCCGCAAGTTTAAAATCTCTCAGAATCATTACAACGATGTAAAAATAAGATGTTCCAATGCAATGAACCCAACCAAAGAAAAATGAGTGACTAGCTGCGGTTGATTTCAGCACCACTCAAAAGTGATCCCCAGCCTCAGTATTAAACACGGCCTCACTGTTAGGACATAAACTAGTCAGCAATGGTCAAAAGGCTGCCAGACAGTAGCCTTTCACAGTTACAGAGTGATGTTCCCAGTTAAAATATTAACATGCATTTGTCATGGAAAATGACCAAAGTCTAGCTTCAACCTCCAATATGTGCGCTGTTCAGTAGATTTCTCCCTATCAACTTCCTTTTGGAAGGCACTAGGTGTTTTCAAACATCAAGCAGAAGGCACCATGAGCTACACAATCTTAAGTGCACAGTCCCTTTACAACGTAGTGACAGCATAATCACAAATGATTTCTCTTACTTAACTTTTACTCCAAGCTATGCAATGGCATCAAATCAAGACTTGGACAAATTATTAAAAAAATATACATAATTCACTGAATTTCCAGCTTTCTTAGAGGTCAGTGCTCTGACCAGATACCTAACTGTCGGAGATTTAACTCCACGTTGAGGTGTCTGTGTAGCAAATACAAGAAGCTTCCACAACCCTTTTCTCCTCAAATTTTAGGTAGGGCAGTAACTCTACGAGTTGTATTGCCTCAACTTTATTATTGCAACAGCGCTGAGGCTGTGAATATGTGCTTTCCATGAACAGGGAGAGCATTCAGATGTTAGATGTAATAACCTCAAGATGTATTACATCAGGAAGGGGTAAACATTCCTCTGCATTGGGGTTATGCAGGAATTTCCCCCAAACAGAGGAAAATTAATAAAACGAATAAAAAATTATCTCATCAAGATAATTTCTGCCATGCTGCTGGGGGATGAGGACAGCTGTGCAAACTGCATTCCAAACAGGGCTTACATTTGTCAGCACAGATGTATAAAAATGTCTCTCAGTTCTCACTGTAGCGCTGGCAGCTTGGTTAAATACTAATGCTGTCCCTGAAGTACTGCTACTGATTTTGCATCCCTTTATATGTATTACACACGCGAGATGCTGGCCACGTTTAAGACGTATGCTTTCTGAAGCTGCATTAGAACTACAAAGGAAGAGAAAAGGGCAGCTTCAGCGACTGAATCAGTGCTCATATGGCTCCCTAGGAATTAGAGACAGGAGAGCAGGAGGAAACTGTAGGATGCATAATTCCTAAAGACAGAGCTCAGTTTTCAAATGTATAGCAATTTGATAGTGGATTATACTGGGTTGTAGTGCAATACTTTCCAGCTATACTTGCAGATATTTTAAGATTAAACAAGGCAACTTTTATTGTATAGTAAGGCAGCTCTTCTCAAACCTGCTCAAAAATTTAAGGTGCCTTTTCCTATCTTTATAGGCAAAAGATGAGAGCCACAACTATTGAAGGTCTTTATGAAAAAGCTATGTACCTCTCTCTGCACTGCCTTAACTCAGATGCATCACACTTCGCATCTGGTAGTCACAGTATACTTATCAAAACATATTTCAAATTTTTGAGGCTAGAATATTACGAAGTTATGCCCTGGCTTGCATAGCTGTAATCAGTGCTGCATCAGTGAAATGGATTAATGAAACTTCTGATATCCAATTTCAAACCAAACACTTTGAGCAGATGCATAAATACACCTTGGAATGACTGCATGCATAACACAGTCATTACAACAGCACACATGGCTGTATTCTGGTTTTTTCTAACCTGCTTAGTTAGCATTGCCTTTCTTTTCCTTGGGAGAACCTTGAAGTCTGTAGCTACTACTGTAGCTAGCTCTCAAATTCCCTTTCTCTCAGTGAACAGTATTTCTTATCTGATGTTAAATAGCTTTTGCAGGGCTTCTAGAATTACTGTATAGGAGAAGTATTTCTTATATCTGTATTACCTACATGATGCTTTGTGAAAAAGCAGTCCCTTGACAGGCCAAACTCGCTAGTGTTCACACTGCATTATGGAGGAGGCAGCAGCTGCCACATTCAGGGTACTGAAATACCTTCTTGCGTTGTAAACCTATTTATTTTATAGATCTCAAACCTCACAGATATGCTTTTTCTGATTGATGACAAACCTATTTAACTTCAATTGACAACACAATGATGAAAAATGTTGTTATTTTTCCTTAGTTATCTATTTGCCTTAGTGAAATAAAAGTCTCATACAAAACCACCCAAAGGAGGGGGGGGGGGGCACTGAAGCATCATCACTCGCTCACTGTGCCGGGGATTCAAGAGGAGCCACCAGAGAGAAGGGTGGCACCCTGCTCACCCCCCGCAGCACCCACGGAGGTGGGGACCTTCCAGAGCATCGTCCCAACACCAGGGCAGGAACCCTCTGAGACGTGCAACCTGGCTGCATTTATCAGTAGGAGCAGGAGAACGCTCTGGGTTTGGGATTTCAAGTTTTGCTGACAGCACACGGCTAAAGTCACATAAAACAGAATATTCCTATCTTTTACCTTAGAATAAAAAATAGCCCTAGAATTAAAAAAATTAAAATCCTACAAGAAGATAAAAATCAAGCATTTAAGTTGTTGTCGCAGCTACCTCAAATTTTCCTCTGGCAAATATATTCTAGTTCCACAGACAAGCTCTCTATTTTTCCATAAAACTTTTTAATTTTCTGAGCAAGACATGAACAATTAAAACTTCACAAATAACACAGAGATGGCACTTCCTAAATTCTCCCCACCCAGGATTGGGATTTAACATAATTTAAATATGCAGTACTTTATATTGCAGACCAGAGCTTTCACCAAAATGAATTTTGCATCCAAATAGGATGCTGGATTTTACTAACTGAACATGTAACTACCTCCCATGAACTGCCAGGACCAACCATCAATCCTGTATCTATACCTTCTGTGGATAATCCTGGAATCCAATTGTTTTTCTACATTTCCCAATTCTTCTCTCCAGGGCAGTGGCTAATGTGCTCTAATCAGATTCAGGCTGTCTCAGTTGAGTAAAGGCTTTAATGTGGTCTTTAAAAAACATCTAAAACACATTATAAATGTATCGATACAATGTTGATTTTGGGTAAAGCCATCTCTCCAATAATTCACCTATATTTTTCGTAATGGTAGGAAATGTGACACATCTTTTCAAAGATTCATTTCCACGTTTAGACAAACAACTCTCTGTGCATGCACGTCCAGAGTTCATGTGTGCTAGATATCTATAAAAATTTTTCCCAGTCCAATACATCTGAACATGCAGACAGATAGCTTCTGGTCTGAAAACTGCAGAGAATAGCGTTGATGCTGAATTTAAAACAAAAGGAAGCCATGGGCCTCATCAACTGGATTTTACTGACTTCAGCTAAGAGGAATAGAGAAGTAACACACTCCCAAGACATAAATCAGTGTAACCACTAAGTAAAAGATGTCTTTTTTCCCCATTAATCAATAAAGTCTGCTTAGATTTGCACACATACCATTCTTTGCTCAAAGTTAGAGCAAGGCACTTATGAATCTGAATACAAAATTTGACTTATCTCCCATATAATTTATTACCAGGCATTATAAATTATTTGACTGTATAAATTAAAGCAACAAACACAAACAAAAGGGAAAACGAATGCATCAGACACTGTGTTTTACTGATGTATTTTAGTACCTGTGCTTTAAGTTCAATTGGATTTTTCATGCTCTCTAACAAATGTCATGTAGTTTGCAGCACATGAGCACTCTCTACAGAAACACTGGATCTCATTTGAGATTTAAGAGCAGAGAATTTAAGAGGAGGGGAAATACTTCCATTTTGATTTGAGTTGCAAGCACCATCTTGTGGAACTACAAAGGCTGCAGATTAGAAAAAATATGGGTCTACAAGCTCCTCTCATAAACTGACTGGGAATGCCACCCGGACATAAGACAAAGAACAAAAAAAGAATAAAGCTATTTGTCTCTCCTCCTTCAGGCCCACAAGAGAAAAAAAGAAAAGAAGCTTTTCTCCTGTCCAAAGCATTTAAGGCAATCCTGTCCCTGCCTACCTGCATACAAAGCCACATGGACAGCAGAGCTGATATATTCATTGGCAAAGAATTGTAGATCAGGATTCCTGGGGCTGTAATGAGAAACTACAGTCCCTCCATAATGTAGAGTTCAGCTCCATTTCCTTCTCTTCTCTTCCCTGTCTCACAGTGCTATTATAAACTGTCATTTCTGATTTACAGAGCAAATGTCTTTCTCCCTACAAAAGGGTACTTACCACAAGAGCTGAGCTCAAATACTTAGTAAAATATTAGTCTGGTAAAATGAACCTGCATTGTGGATGCATAATGCTAACCTTCACCAGCGGATATGTGCTGTTTGGGTTATGGAAGATGCTGTTCAACAGAATGGATGAGAAACCATTCTGCTTTCAGATTAAAATAGCAATATACATACTGTAAATGATGGAAAAATATATAGGTACAGGATTTTATAGAATAAGGCACGTGCAAACGTGTGTGATCTATTTTTTCCTAAGCACTGCTAATGATATTATTATTAATATTATTGTATCCATCAGCATTCAGCAGGCAATTCTCTCGCTCCCACACAATTCCATGGAATTATTTGAAATTTAAATAGAAAAAGCAGTAAAGCTCTTCTACAAGGGCTAGTTCATCTATGAATATTAAACTAAAATGAACCCTCCTGGGAGTTCTGACAGACTGCTCCAGGATGGAAATCCATGTCATTACTGACATGAATCACGTTTCCTAAAATCAGTGGCAAGGGAGTGCTCTTTTAAATAAGCACCATCCACTTGTTTAATATCAAATCAGTATGTATGACCCAAATGAAAATTCATTATTCTTGTTCTTTATTACTAGAGTTACAAGTGGAATGTAAATAACTAGCATCCTGTATTTTTGTTGTCAACTCCTTTAGCACTCTGATCTAATCTTACCATACCAGCATATCAGGCTGAAAAATCACTTCTTAAAAGCTTCAAAAGAAGCAAAGAGGTGGGCAGCAGCTTTGCCTCTTGTGACAAAAGTGCTGGTGGATGTGCTGCTACTGGTGGTGTCCTTCTGCTTAATTTAGCCCATCATGTAAATCCATGCTGTATCAGAGTATTAACTGTGATATCAGGGAAATCACTGGACTGTAAAAGAATGATTACAAGACAAAGAAGGTGGGACAACTAGGATGATACACACAGCCTTCAAATATCAGCAATACGTGGGAGTTAAGTTGGTATTTATTTGAAAAAGATTTCTACGTGCAATTACCCTTTAAAAATTCACTAGACATTAACACAGTACATGCCTCACTATATGCAAACTTATCTGTACAACGGTGTAAATTTGCATCAAAAAGCTCCATTATGTTTTTATGCTGTTATATTTCACTTATTTATTACCAGTAAGAGCTTGGATGAAGCATAACATGCACCTTAGAGTCTTCAAAGATCCCAACTTGCCTTTTGCAGACTTAGAGGTAAATGGATGCCATGGCCAAATTCCAGCTCAGGGAATTATGTTTTCCCTAACCCAGTTCCCGAAGCAGTCACAGTTACCTATAGTATTCTTCTTTATCTGCTGGCCTGAGCTATCAGCTACGTTTGCTGCTAAACATTTGGCATTTTCAGTGCCAACATTAGAGGTTTCTTACCATATTTTTTTTTCCTTTTACTTTTTATGCACAGGAAAATACTGGATATACACAACATACTATGATTTATATCATTCATTTAGCCAAGTCCTTCGGGATTCTTCAGATGAAAATAAACACTTTTTTAAAAATAAAAATGACAGTGAAATAATGGATATTGATAGAAATCGCAAAGGAAGATGTAAATAATGGCAACAGGTCAATGCCACTGTACATTCATAATCTCAGGTGTGCCTGCAAAGTTAATGCAAATAGCCTCACGTGTTTGACTCACATTTTCCAATGCTTTTCAATTTTCAGGGCACTCAGCCTGCCTTGAATACAACTAGTATGATCAGAAATTATGGCTGTGTAATTTCAGTTTAACAATTAGCCAAAAACTAGATACTAACCCTAAATGTCTTAAATTTCTAGCAATAGGGAAGGACATTACTTGGTATTTTTTGAAAGACATCTTTAAAGCTATGTAATAGATAGAAGCCAAGGGTGAATATTGAAAACCTGTGAGGATTAAATGCAAAAATAGTCTTCCTTCTGCTTTTAGTACAGTTTTATTATTGAGGTCTCAACACCTGCAGAATGAAATACAACTTAGTAAGAGAGATTCGGTTTCCTAACGTGTACTCTGCCGAATGCACAAACTGGAATTTCCAGCTTTTTTTTTTTCTTTTTTATTTCTTTTAAATACAGTCAGCTGACAGTCGCTTAAATAGCACCCTTGCCAACCAGAACTGAGAGCCCTCCTGCACAGGTGTTTACTTCCGAAATGCTGAACCACAGACTCATAGGCATAAATCACGATATTCTGATAAGGTCTCTCACAGGCCAGCACGGCTGTAAGGTGCCTGCTGGGAGGACAGGATTTGACCCTGTGGGTATGAGCTGTTGCAGCCTGGACACTGTGAAGCTGAATACCAAAGCACACGAAAGAGCAAGGTCTGGCAGTGGCAAGACAAACCCAATGTTCTCCTAGGTGACTTCAGGCATTCAACTGAGGTCCCTTGGGAAGGTCAGTAGCAGCCTACAGGCAGGCAGAGATGTTGGCTAAATTGCTCTAAGATCATGTCCATGTCAGCTTCTGGAGGTGCCACTATCTTTCCATGGATTACTGAAATGCGTGAGGGTCCCAATTCAGGTGCCATGAAGCTGATCCTAGTAAAAACTGAAAGTTTGGTTAACCTCCTCACTTTCAACATCAAAGATGTTCAAAACAGTCCCTTTCCACATTTT
The DNA here is from genome assembly GCA_026413425.1 of Tringa solitaria. Taxonomy (NCBI): domain Eukaryota; kingdom Metazoa; phylum Chordata; class Aves; order Charadriiformes; family Scolopacidae; genus Tringa; species Tringa solitaria. The sequence continues at coordinate 7,730,907 of JAOXJM010000002.1, read as the reverse complement.
TTTGTGTGCATGAGATGGATATCTAACCTGATAAACTACCCGGCTTTCTCCAGTTATGTTTTACTGGCATCATAACAACAGCAAATAATGAGTGCTGAACTGAAATATCTCATAGGGATTTATAGATTTCATTTAACAGTCACTTTTAACTGTTAAATGACTAATGGGTTAATTCCCTCTTTGGCACAAAGCCTTTATTTAGAGACTATGTGAGACTTTGCAAGCTGTTTTCAACAAAAGCATATGGGAAATAGTAAACTTGTCCAGGTTTACGTTTAAAATAGGATATTCTGTTGGAGTAATATTTTAGATAGTCCCCGAAGAAAACAAAAATCAATCATGATGGGTTTTAACATTCCATTTTGGACAGCAGCTGAATAAAGACAATAATGATTCTCTCTCCTTCCCACTTAATCCTGCTGCCTTCCCAAGCACTGAATCATTGCTCTCCTGCGTTACTAAAATGCACAAGTGAGATGCTGATTAGTGTCCCAGATGCTTGATAACAGGGACAGCAATCAATACATCTTCTTTAATCTGTCTGTGGAGGACTTTTTGTCCCTTTGCTTTTGGATACAAGCTCTGCTACTGTGATCCATGGTTTTAATATCATCTCCAGATTAGATTAGTGCAGACCACTCTTCTTTAGTTACTCCTTATCTTCTCTAAATATATAGCATCACTATGCCACAGCTGTTGCCTATTTGCTGAGTTTGAAAACACTGGTTTAAAAAACTAAACCTCTAAATAATTTTGGATCATATTGCCCAAGAGAGACTTCTGCAGCCGCGCCACAGGGAGCAACCAGAGGTGTAGCCCTCATACAGAGTTTGCATATGTGAGCCACTGCCGCTGTCATTAATTGCAACTGCAATTAGTCTTGAAAAGAGATCTTTACACACAGCCCACTTTTTCAGCCAGTGATACCTCTATATTTTTTGATTATTATATCCTGCTTGCCCAATTCAGAGGCAATATATCTTGTTTGAGACCTAAGGACATTTGTTCTAGTTCTTGGTTATTTTCAAACTGCTCTGGGGTTTTGATTTATTTTTTTCTTTATTTTAAGAGCACAGTAGAAAAATACTTCTTTCAATAAGTTAAGAGCTGCAAGTGGACTTTCCTTTGGGCAACTGCAATAGGGAAGGTTTAGATTTTGGCCACAGATTTGCAAATAACACAACACACAAGCTCAGCTTTAAAGGCAGGAGCCATCTCCCTGAAGCTTCACAAACGACACACTTCAGCTAACTCCTACCATTTACTTCCTGGACACTCAATTTACAAACATATTCTTTTGTATTTGTGCTCTGTAAAACAAAACAAGTCTCTTTAACAATCTGTTTTGTGTACCTTTTTTAAAAAGTACTGCACAGTAATATCACAATGTGACTACAGCTAAATATATCTCCTACATTGCAGCTTTTACTGCATTATAAGGCAGCCAATTTTAAGACAACATCAATAATTTAAAAACTCAGCTCTGTGCAGCAGCCTAATCGGATTATCTTTACTTGGAATTTTTTTCAGTAAGATACTAGCTTCTCTACTTTTATAGGAATGCACCAATGGAGATCTTTCAGTAAACCCATGCAATACACAATCAATAGACATACAATCACATGCAACTATGAAACATTTTTTCAGCAAGTACTTCTCTTCTTCTCACCACTTCGGTAAAAGGAGTGTGCTATTCAAAATTAAGCTAACATAGTAAATCAGGTTTTCACACAAAATATCTCTGGAGACTGAGATTTAGAGAGCCTTCTCTAGAGAGCAGCACAGCAGCTGCCAGAGCCACCACCTATAGACACCAGAGAGCTGTCAGGAGGCAGCCTCCTGTTTCTGTGATGGAGCTTCCTCGTGATGCTTGCCTCCAGGAAAGGGCCTTCTTAGCTCCAACTGGCTGAAGAGGTCCCTTTTCACTGGTTAGCAACTGGGCAAGAGTGGAGGAAATGAGTTTTCTTCCCTATGGTACATTTTGTATGGTGTAAGGAATAAAAGAAACATGACTTCGGACTGAGGAGATCTCATCTTGGTGACTACAAAAAAGACAGAAGAGACAGTAAGTCCCAAGGCCCCATGTATCAGCCTGGAGCCAGCCATAGTAAAGGCAGCCAGCCAGCAGCAAACACTGGAAGCAGAGATTTAGGTGGGATACAGCCTGCCTGAACAGAGTACAAAGCAGCTGAGAGGATCTTTTTGCCCACAGAAAAGTGAGAGATGCTTCAGTCCGTTTTTTCTTTTTGATTTAAAGCCATGATGCAAGTGCCTCTGAAAAACTCAGCTCAACCAGTCAGAGCATTTTAAAGGCCAGGCTGACTATACTGCAGTCTAAAACAAAACCAAACAACAACAAAAAAATACAACCCAAACAAAACGCATAAAAAATCCTAACTTAAAACCAAGCCTAGCCAGCACAAGGAAGCTGCTCTTTCTTAGTCCCCAGAAGCTGAGATGGTTACTTGTGTGCACAAACACTAATGCACAATTCTCTCATTGCTTCTGACATATTCATCCAATGCAAACAGGCATCATGCGGAAACCACCACCAGGACCAGCATCACTGGGTGAGCACACAGCCTCCACCTCATTCATTTCTTCTTCAGATGGAAGGTGACCCACTCCAAAGTCCCTTTATGTTCCCTGATTCGAAAATGGAAACTGCTGGGTCCAAGGATTATCCCACCAGGGCCTGATGGGTCTTGCTTTGTCTAAATCAATTCTCTTCAGACTCAAGCCTACTCCTTCTTCATGTGGGCTGCAAGCCAAAATCATTTGCCAAACTAGGGGGATGAAGCTGTGTCTTTCTCGGGGGTGACATTCTCTTCAGCACAGAGGGGGGAAATGTGGAATGTCCCTTTGTTGTCTGAATCCAGAAGGGATTATTTGGGCCAAAGATTTTAATTACAACTGACAGTGCAGGCGTCCTGCTGATGGCAGCCATTTTACCAATGTGGTGTTATCCCTAGTGACACTGGCAGTATGGAATAGCTGCCAAATGACCCACATTTGTAGGTAGGACCTGCTGACCTGAGGGAGATTGCTCAAGCCCAGCATCAACTGAACAAAGTGACTTCAAAAGAGCCATTACGGAGCAAAAGATTTAGGTAAATGTGCTGACTGATGTGTGCTCCTGTAGCTCCTGCTCTCTCTAGCACAGGTGCAGAAGATCAATATGATCTGCTGCACTAAGCACATGCAGTAGGGTGGGAGCCCGGCGTCCCCAGGCTCTGCAAGGAAACCACTCGTGCTGCCAGGTCTGCACTTCCAGAGCCCATGCGTTTCAGCAGGATCCTGACCGTGGAGGTAGCTGGGGCTGGAGATAGTTTTCACTGAAGTCTGTCTTATCACACAGGGCACGATGTGCGTACAGGGATTGCACGGTGGGTGAAGTCAGATCACACCATCTGTCCCTTTCAAGCTCATGACCATATGATGGAAGTTTCTCATTTGAAATAACCTTGCTGACTCTTCTTCTATTTATTGCAGATACTCCTTAGCTCTCTATGGGTTACCCAGCATGATCTATAGCAATTACAGAAATCAGGTATTTTCTACTTATTTTCATTTAAAGCAGCAATGAGAGGGAAAGAACACCTCAGCAGCAAATACTCCATGGACCTCTAATGGTTCACAGACAAGTGAGTGAGAGCCATTAATCTACAGACTCAGTATGAATTCTGAGTAATGGCAGGAAGACATCAGTAGAAGTTTCCACTAACAGAGTATTTGCAGACCCGAACTTGAGACTTCAACTTCTGAGACTGTGATGAAATGAAAGGCTAGAGTTCATCCAGCAAGAAAAAAGCCTGGTTTTGACAGACGCAGAGCCAGCACACAAGGATATGTCTTAACAGCAAACCACTACCTTACAAAATGCCCTAAGGTGCACACACTATATACAGTATGCTATTTAAAATGTCTAGTAATGTATTCTGCAGTATCCTCTCTGACTTCCTTTCTCAAGCTTAAAGGCTCACGTGGAAGCCAATACATAATAAGCAGCATTACCAGAAATGCATAAAGAGCCACTGGCAGAGAAAGTGGGTCTTTTTTCTTACCTCACTTCCACCCATTTTTTGGAAAAACAAGCTATTTTTAAGAACATGGTTCATTTTGAAAGGTTGCATCTCAATGCTGTTTTCTTGCACAAAAGAGAACAGAGAACCATATACCCAAGAGCTGTATGTTACTGCTATGTCTGCTGTCTTGCATCAAACCCTAATGGCCCTTTAGAAATTTTAAGATATTTCTTGGAAAGATACAGCAGCGGAAAATTATCAAAAATGACACTCACATCCATACTGTAGATTAATATGCCCCAAGACATTTTTGAAGACTAGAAATGAATACGTATTCAAAATGACAAACTATATTATGAGTAGTAGAATAAATATTTGTAATTAAGCTGTTTACAGGCAATTACAAAATATTTTTTTAAATTGTTTTAAAAATAAAATGAAACCAAAAGTGTCTTCAAAAAATATTAAAGTACTGATGAAACTAAAGCTCCCAACCATCATGAAGAAAAAAAGCAACCAGCACACAAGTGGAATATTTTTATCAAATTGTGCTTCTAAGTTTTTGGTCTGCACTGTTTTGCTTGGTCTCACCTCGATATGGAAGTTGCCAATGACATACCAAGTGTGAAAGTCTACCATTCAAATAGGTTCTCATAAGCCTATTAGAAATGGTTTTCTATGAACATTTGACTCGGCATATCTTTTACTATATGTCTTTAAGTGTTTTACCTTAGATATAGAATACAACATACAGCTAGTGTGTAGAGGGAATAAGATCATGTACGGATGAAGAAATGACCCTTGACATTTGCTTTTCCATTAAAAAACATATTCTATGAACAGAAGCAGATACTGCAAACCCTGTCACTGACATTGCCTCCTGGGGAAGTCAGAGGCATTCAATCCCAATGCCATCAAGATTAACACTTGAAATTCACACACACTGAACAAAATGCTCTGTATCATAAAGAACATGCTCTTCCCTAGACTAAGTCCATATTAAAATTGAATCTCTAAATTTCAGCAAGAGGAAATATTAAGCCCAAAGATACGCATGCTTTGTTCCATGTTTAATGGCCTAAAATCAGCCTCCTCAAGCCTGGAGACAAAAACCCAACCAAACAAACCCAAATGCCAACCTTTTGGCCTATCCTTATTACCAACTGGAACTCCCCGTCTCAAAAGAAAGGCATTAAAAAAGACAGGAGGAATGAGAATGGGAAGGATGGAAAAGATTATCAAATATTCCCCATACCACTGAGACAAGTTTTGGACAAAACCACAAAGAAAACTAGATAGGGTGTATGTTATACAGTTTATCTCATCATTGAGATAATGGATACAAAATCCTCAAGATTAGCATAAAACAGGTATTTCTCCCCATTACATTAATACTTTTCTTTGAAAGCAGGAATACTTGCACATTTGCATTCGCAAAATACCAAAAAGCAGCAAGGGTTCCATTATACCTCGACTCAATTTTTTTTTTCTCTCCAAAATTTCACCTGAGGCTGCAATTTGTTGGTGCCTGTAAAATGAGCTGGAGCCCCTGCAGCAGCCGGAGAGAGCAGGTGTATTAACAGCACCCAGGAAAGCATTGCTCTTGGCAGGGCTACAGTCGGCTGCCACCGAGGCAGCCAAGGAGGAAACAGCAGAGAGACTCAACACCCTTTTGCTGCTTTGCTCCGTCGCACACAGGGAACAGGACCCCCCTCATTGTCCTAGGTTTATACATTTATGTAGATCACGACAAAATCCTTGGGCATTTGAGAGATTCAATTTCACTTTTCAAATACTCTAAAAATGCATTCTAACATTTAGTCACATGTGGCACAATAAGAAAATCCTTTTAAGAAACTTTTGCAAGTGTTTCTTGTTTTTCTTTAAAGAAGTGAAGACGCTGTTGTCCTAAATGGCTTAGATATAAATCTCCAAGAAGAAGGGCCTGTAACATACCCTAGAAGACTATTATTTTGGAAGACAACTAAATGTTTGAGAGATGTCAAAAGATGTTTCTAATGTGACAAGTCTTGGGGAAGGAATGCTGCGGAGCACCTCAGAAATTAGGTGAAAATTAGAAAGAGGTGACAGCATCTTTTCTTTTTCCCTTCCAGTCCATTATTTTCAATAACTAGTAAATAAGTCCCCAGATGCACTAATGGCTGCCATCCAGGAAATGCATCTGCTGTGTTTATGAGATCTGCAGTTCATAAATAATTGCCAAATATAGAATTATTCACTTCAGTGCTATCAGAGGCTGTTTTATAAGAAAAGAGAATATACCAGAATTTCACTTATGAGGTAGATCCATCAGTTTGATTTAGAGTTCAGGTGACTGCGTGCCAAAGGTTAGCTTTTGTGGAAAAGGACCGTTTACAATTTTTGCATGAACTTTTTGAGTGGTGACTGAAGCTTCCTGAGCCAAACACACTGCCACCGGCCTCCTTGCCATCAGCATCCCCGTGTCGGAGTACTGTGTACACTTTAGTCCTTCAGCTTATGAAAACCCTAACTATATTTTGTCAATGGTTTTTTTTACATCCTTCTGCTATATAACAAAAGAGCAGCTTCCAGGTTGTACATGCCAAATACCACATGCTGCCTTTTGTGGCTCCAGACAGAACACACCGACCTGATATCGAGAACCGTCCACTGAGGTTAGTGCAAAACCCCCCACTGATTTCCATAGCGACTGGATCATACCCGAACTGATCCAGGAATGCACCAGTGCAGTAAGGTACAGCTGCTTGGATGTGGCTCACACATTTAAATGAGAAAAAAAAATGCTCCCAGTTACGATCAACTTCTGTAAGTACTGGAAAGACAATGCTGAACAAAATATTCAGAGCAGAGGAGGGTAAAAAAGTGCTGACGGTACATACGAAAAAGTATAACAACTAAGAGAAAAAGATCTAAACGCTTCATAATTGAGTACTCTGTCCCTGATTTCTACTTCCAAACTGAGGTTCATTGCAATAAGTTAGCCCTCTATGGGGTGGGCAGCCTTCTGCAAGTAAACCTGTGCTACCTTCACCTTTGATTCCAGCTGGCTGGACCCAAATAAACTCTGCTGTGAAGACCATCTCATCTCATCTCATCTCTCTATATGCTGCTGTGCTCCTACCATGGCTCTCCACATTAACTCCACCATTGGTCTTAGGAACACAAGAGTCTACCAAGATAAAAAGCCACACAGGTCAACTCATAATCTACAACGCAGCCAGAAAACTTATGTAAAGGCTTTATGTGGATACGTTCAAGTTCTGGACATATGGGCAATCCTAAGATAGCAGCACAAACACTGTGCAAATGCAGTTCCCATACATTTTTTTTTTTTACTAAAGGGATGGCTAGGAAAAAAGCTGCAACAAATTCCCACACACGTGTGAGGAACTGCCTCTTTGCAGAGGGTTGAGTATTTCCAAATGTCTTTGGCAGCCCAGACACCCACAACACAACATACATAAGAGCTTCCAGCTGTATCTGGCCTGTGAGCCACAAGTTTCTGGTCCCTTGTCAGGTACTAGGAAAAAGCAAAACTCTTAAACTTCCAGGGACAATTATACGGAAAATCATTTAAACTGAGAGGCCAACAGGGGTCAGCCCTGCCTTAGCATGGAGGCAAAGACAAACGAAGATGAGCCCCACTCCCATCTCCACCGCCTGTGGCGCAACACAGTCAAAAGGCACATTTGGAAAATACACGAGACTTGAATAATTACTGTTATAAAACAACTCCAGACATGAAAAAGCAATGAAATATTTGACAGTAGGAGCCTTCCAAAGGAAACTTCTGAGCTCTCTGACATTAGTCCAAATTCATCCCAATTCTGCAATTTTGTACCTGAAAGAAGCATGGAAGAGAGCTGGAGGGCTCAGTTTCCTTCTCACGTGCACACACACATTCAGAAATAGAACCAAGTCCTTTGTGCATCACAACTAGTGGCTTCAGCTCTGCCTGGACACGGCAGCTGTAGTACTTGCTGTCACCCCAGGAATGGCATCTCCAAGACAGACTTGGTGTGCACCTTCAACAGTTGGCAACCTCACTTGTGGGGTGGTTGTCTACAAAAGAGCAGTTTTTACAAAAAAGGAAAACAAGAAAATTCTTCTTTGAGAAAGACTCTAGGTGGTTAATGGACGTGTCTAATACCACCATCAGTCATCTTCCACCATGAAAAGCATGAATGCTGCATGGACATCTGTGCCAAGGAACGTTTGGGGCCACAAAAGCATAAAAGAGAAGCTCAGGCACTAAACGTAACGCTGCAACCAGCTGAATATACAAATAGTCAAGAAGTGGCTGTGCTTGGTTTGGACGTCTCTATTGCTGTGCTGGTTTCAATGACGAAACGGAGCAAGTGCTTAAGGCACAGCAACGTGCTTCAAACAGGCACGCACAGCTCCCACTGACTGCAGCAGGAGCTGCACGGGTGCGCTAGGGAGGAGAAAGGATCCCTTTGTGTCGTATCAAACACTGGAGCATCCATTAGATGATCTACTTTTTAGTCACACTTTATCTCATGATCAGCTGGGCTGGAATACTGAACACATTGTCAATTGTTTAACGATGGAAAAATAAAGCTACAGGCTGCAGTTGATGTTTACTAAGGTGTTGGTGAGCTATTCATTTTATCAGGGCAGAAAGCACCCCAGAAGAAATGCTGGAAAATGTAATCAAATGTTGAAGAATATTTAATATTGTCTCTATGTCATTGTGGCTGGGTCTTTTCATCGGTACTCTGTGATAAATATACAGCATACCCAGTATCTTAAGTGTGTGCGCACATACATACACATAAACTCATATAAATTGTAATCTATATTTGTGCATAAAAACATATTTACTGTTTAAAAACCAGGCTAACGCTAACCCTCGAAAGGAGTATAAATGTTATGGTTTGCCTCAGATTTCCTGTGCTTACTGAAACATTGAGAACTGAATATTGCAGGTATATTTCATACACTACAATAACATTATAGAGAAAGGTAAAACTTAACCCTTGTAAAGAAGAGTTCTACAAATTAATTTAAAAACAGAGCAAAACAAACCCAAACCAAAGAGCCATCATACTGCAGCCAAAATGGTCTCCCAAGATCTGCTACTTATTCCTACCTTCTGCTCAGACTCCTGAGAAGCCACAGGCAACAAATAACACATTATCCATACAAGGACTTCAGTACAACGTAACAATTTCAAACCTTCTACTTTCATTCTAAAATGAATAAATTAACAAACAAAACAAATCAAACAAGAAATCATTCTCTTAAATAATTACCGAGAAGACCCCAGGCCAGATCGGAAGCAGGGCAGAAAGGCTTCCAGGTTAATTTCTGTCACTTTCAGTAGTCTTTAGAAGTTTAGATTTGCTTACTTACAAAAACGTGTCTGATTTTACTGCTTCACTATAAATACACTCAGAAGTTTCCATTTGAAGGTTTCTTCCTTATGATACTGCAAGAAAACCCAGCCTACACAATTTTCTTCTTTGAGGAACCCAGGAATCACTTGTTCCTTTGCAAAAATGTTAATGTTCAGTACCAAAAGAAGATGCAATTGGAATGAAATGTATTGATTCTTTTTCATAGAGACAGCAGACTCTGCAAACATCTAATATGCTCTTTATATAAGCAAAATAAAGTTACATGGTTGCAAAGAAATCACACATTCCAATTGATTCTAAATAATGACAAGAAATCTTTGTGTCTGGCTATTCTGATTCCTCTCTGTCATGTGTATGCTGGTAGGCTTAAATGGAAAGCTCTTAACTCTCTCTTTGAAACATTAAATGGGATAAACCTGGTTGCTAGGGTCTGTTTTTTGAGGTTTTATAGGTAGTGGAACTATTTACATCTGAATCAAGAGAGGTGAGAGACTAACCATTAACAGAGCTGAATCTTGTAAGACTCCTTTCAAACAAACAGGTAAATAACCACATAAAGCACAACCTAAAAAGAAATTAAGTCTAAACTCTCCTCTCCTGTAATAAAAATGACCGGAGGTAGGGGGAGGGATTTTTAAAACACTGCTTATGGTTGTTTCTTTTCTTCTATCGCAGTTAAGAAACCTCAGTCCCTCCTTCTGAGTATATTTCCAAAGACATTCAAATCTCTGCTTATGTTAAAACATCATTAAAAGAGAACACCATTAGTCTACCTGTCAGTTTGCCATAGCAGAGCAATTTCTGGCACTTGGCAAGTCATTCCTAGAGGACTTGTTCAACATATGGCCAAATGTTACACAGAAAGTAAAATAACATATGTTCAGCGTGATGGAAGGAAGGAGAAGGAAAGCAGAAAGTATTGGTAAAAGTCAATCTCTGGTAGCATTCATTTTGTTTTCCACACAGGATCAAGTCCAAATATTCTACATCTTTGTCTTCAGCCCTATTGCATTTGTCTGTAGTGCTGGGAGAACAGTTACATCTACACAGTCTGTAGCTTTCTCTTGAGCTTAAAGCCCCTGATCAGTAAGCATTCACCGTACAGTCAGTCAACACGAGTATCACACCTGCCTTTGCTTCCTCCCTGGCATATCATTTGTACCTTAGCAAATGCTTTGATGTTACTGATGCTGTGACTCATGCTTCATGTGTAGCAAATGCATACCAACCTTCATCAACCAGCTTTATTCAGTTTCTTCTTAAGAGAAAATTAAAATATTTTAATGTTAAAGCTCAGAGATTTAACAGCAACATACCTTTGGGGGTCAGATTTTCAAAACTCACACTGTTTTGCTTTTTCACAGTCACTTCTGGGACCAAAATTGCAATCAAGTTTGTGGAAACAAAAATAACTGGGCTTTAAAGTTCTGAAACCTGCATAATCCACCACAGGATAGAAGCAAGAGAACAGCAGCGAACCCTAAAGCTAAAAGCAAATCACTGCCAACCCATAAAGTTCTGGGTGTCGGGCTCAGCAATGTTTTCCTTCTGTTTCCTTATAACCACAGGAAAAGATAAGCCAGTTGACAGGCTGGGGACATAAAGAGCTTTTGCAGTTGGATCTTTCCTACCAGCACAGGTAGCAATTTGATGTTTTGATGGTAATGGGGAGAAAGCAGAGCCTGAATTGAACCTATGGAGGTTTCACTCGTGCTCCTAATCAAATCAAAGCCACACTGATCCCTCACATACACAGTTACAATAGGAGAAAAAGATGGTTCTTTCTTCCAGGATTTTATCTGTTACCATCAGTAAAACAACTGAGTGCATACCAGGCACTATTTTTTAATCAACAAAATTGTTCTGTTAGTGGGTGAAGTTATGGAGAACCTGGAGATATTGTAGAGATGACAACTTAGAAACAAAAAACCCCACACCACCTGTAGGCTAAACAAAGACACTGAAAATATGTTTTGGAAATGTATTCTTTTTACCTTATGCTTTTACAACTGGAACTACAAAGGGCTACAGTACAATCTGTGATCCAACTAGGTGTTAGAGGCTGGAAGATGGTTCCGCTTCTATTCAACAGAAAGAATCAAGCCATAAAAATGCTGATGGTGCATTTTAACCTTAAAGTTAGGCTGCAAGTCAAAACCACAGTGCTCATACACTCTTCTCTGCCTCTCCCACCCACCTCTGCTTCCCACCAGGCCAGCGCTGCTGTGTCCACAAACCACTGGTGTCCATCCAAAGGGGAGTCAAACACCTGTAATACTAACATGCAAATGCTGGGGGTGGTGAGACAGAGAAAAAAGAGGAGTTAAGCCCTGCAGCTTTCAGCGACAAGTGGCTCAATGAATCTAAACAGACCATAGTCCAAGAAACACTGGGCCACATTCCAAGATCACACTGAGACTACAACTAGGACTCTGACTTCTTTTCATCCATCTTAATGCCCTGTTGCTTCTCCAAGGTCATCAATACGTTGTAGCTCACAGTATGATTAGAGATATTCTCTAAAAGCCAGAAGAGAGATGAGCTGCTATGTTGTAAATGAATCTATATTCTCATTTTTTAGCATGCAGTATTCAGTTCCTCAATAATCAATGCCACCAGTTATTAAGCAATTGCATTACCGGCTAGGGAACTAATGGTGCATGTTTCCTTTGGCTGTATTGATCAACGCTTTCATGGTTTGGTCTCCAGACATCCACTCTCTATCTGGAAAGGCTTCTTGCAAAAAGGAAACACATCAAGCCATGATTTTTATTAATTTTATCCGGGAAAAGAATATTACATATCATTTGCAAGCATATTACTTCAACTATTGACTATGCTGTTTATCCTTCAGAATTAAAAATTTGCATCTGAAGGAAGATATTCCTTCAGCTGATTCCGGAGATTAGGTTCAGTTGTAAAACCTTGCGTGTTACTTTGGCTGGTAGAAGTCAAGAGCATATTCCTGCCTTCGTGCAGAACTGCATCAAGGGCAGTCACATCGGCTTTGACCAGCCTAATGCGTGTCCACAGCAAACAATGAAAAGCCCCAAAGAGAGAGTTGTTTAGATCCTGGAAGCAGAACATGTGCATTAGGATGGCAGTGTTCTGACTATAGCAATAGGGAGCTTTGGGAAAGCTGCTATAACTAGCTTGCAAGGAGCAATGGTCTAATAAAACTATTGTTTCTGGAGCTTCCTTGTGAAGAGTCAGCAGAAGGATCTCTGCCTAGTGATCAGTGTGTAACAGGCATCTCTAAAGGGGAAAGAATCTTCCTGTATGAAAGTTTCCATTTTAATCCCATTGAAACAGCAACTCCCAATTCCCTGCAGTGCTGGACCCTTGCCTTTGCTTACACAGACTCCAGCCATCAACTAGAACAAACCTTCCATTCTGGAACGTTAAACTTTCAAATCTTACTGGTTTCAAACTTCCTGATACTGTGAGATGGAAGAAAGAAAACCTCACTCTCACATCAAAGGTAACAAATCCTTTCTAATAGCAAGTTGTCACATCTACAACCGCTGTCAGAAACTGTACCATGGCTCAAGGCAGGGCAGCCAACATTGCTGAGTGGCTCTAAAATTAAACAGACAGAAGGGCATATTCCCGACCCAGGGAGCTGCTCTCCTCGGGGCTCAGTCCCTGGAAAGCTGAAGGGTGGTCTGCTACCTACTATACACATACTCTTGCACTCTTCTGCACCTTCACCCAAAACCCATTACATTTTCTCCCATCCACTTGAACACAATGAACTGAACACCACCAGCTCTCTGCAGCTGGAGCATCATGACCTGCAGCCAGGCTTCTGAGGTCTTCCCTTTGTGTCATCCAGCCAGGAACTGTGCTCTGTGACCTTCACACAGGAACAAATTCCCCCCCCAGGGGTGCTTTGGCCTGTTTAGACTCATTGCTAGTCTTTGGTCAAAGTCACTGCATCTACAGTCCTATAACTGCTGAATGCTTTAGCAAGGTGCAGATAGATTTCACACAGTCCACATTTCCCTTGCAAAGAGAGGAGAGGCCAAAGCCTTTAGAACATAATAATTTAAAAAACACTTTCAGATTCTTAGGTAAAAGTGTTTTTATCTAAAGACAATCATAGTTTCATAATTTGTATCTCAGGCTATCAATAGTAGGGCACAAATAGTGGGGTAAATTGTGGTTTAAAACAGAACAAACTAAGAGCAAAAGACACTTGATAATTGAATAAGTCCTACCAGAAACTCTGGATTTATCCGCCTAACACTTACTTCTTCCCATTTGTACCTGGGCACTGCTCAAAGTAGTTAGCAAAGCAAGATAAGAACACATGAGAATCAAATAAGGATCCTACAAACAAAATTATTACACCAACATTTAACATCACGAACCTGAATAATCTTGGAATTCTGAGGATTTTGCTATAGCCTCTTCAAACCAATTATTTATTGTTTAACAGTTAGGGTGCATAGTCCTTACCAGCACAAAATGCTACTGGCAGAGAACATTTGATAAACATGCTAGGAATATTAAAAGTACCATTTGAACATATCTTTGTATAATTCAGACAAACCATTTCTCCACTTACAGGGTTGGGACTATCAGGTTTATCTGCTTGCATTGTTCCTACTTCAGGAACTTTTTATCATTTCCAAACAAATTATTCAAACATAATGGTCTCTGACTAAAGAGATGTTCTGTAAGTTACTGCTTAAGCATTTCTCAGGTACACAGATTTTGAGAAGCACAAATACACACACAAAGTACATGTGTAAAACTCCACCTCTCCTTATGTAGTGCAAATTTCGCATGCTTGCTTTCTGCAAATGAAATTTCCTAGTTTCAAATGCATTGCCCTTGAGGGTATCAAGTAATGCGATAAAATAACGAAAGGTTTCTGCTGTTACAACGAAGGTCAGTATACAGTGGACCGTTTCTTTTGTCTCACTTTTCAGGATGATCAGAGCACTGAGGCGATAAGAGGGAAGCTACTGCTTTTATGTGATGCAAAATCATCAAGCTGCATGTCCAGTCATTGCCTGGTGCTGCACTGCAGCTTCTGAAACAAATCCTCGCCTGTCCCCAATGACATTAGGAGAGCTCAGGGCCTGCTTCTATTTTAAAATGACAGAAGCATTTTCCCTTTCAGGTTGAAAATATTCTTGATCGCAGTATCTGATGTTATTGTTTTAAAAGAATCATCATAATTTATAACAGTATTCATTTATTAAGCGTATATATTGGAAGTTAAATAACGTGATAGGGAAAAAGTGTAAATAGTATGCACGGAGCCCGCTGCAAATGCAGATGGAATTTCTACGGTTCACCTGACGCTTGTCTGATTTAATGAAGACAGTAAATTGCACAGCAGAGTAACTGCATTCCATGCTGCATACACCACCCTGCAGCCGCAGCTACTGGGGACAGATATTCCCTTTCCTCCAGCGTTACAATATTCTCTCTGATTTAATCACCACATGGGATATTGCGGAATAGTCTCTAGGATATGGGAGAAAGTCTGCAACATAAGCATACCAAAAGGAAAAATTCTTATTTTCCTCACCCCCACCATCCCCACACATGGAAGTTGAAGAACAGATGAATTCTTTGTCTGGTTGCCATGAAAACTAAGAGATGTAGCCTTACCTCAGAGGAAATGATGTTATGCTCACACAATGAATAAGAAATGAGAGCTGCATGGTCCTACCTCAGCAACACAAAGCTGACTCAAAAGAGTCTTTCTAAAACCCAGGCATGTGTGGATTCTAATCAGCTCTGTTTATAACGTATGATCATAGTTAATTGTTCATTAATTCCACCATGTCATTTGTTCAGAGATTATACCCTCCACATAATGAATGTTTTGGGGTACTCTCCAGCAGAGGAAATTAAAATAGATAATAGCTGTGATTTTAAATAGTTGTCTTAGCAATCTTAGGTTTGAATCCATTGACCTAAACCAGTTTTTAAAAGATTTCAAAGCATCAAAAGATTGTCTATTCTCTTGAAAAAGGAAACACACATGTGTAAACCAACATGCCTACAGAATTGACGTGTTTCTCTCTAGCACTTGGCCTCACCCTGACAACAAGCTCCCTACAAAGCCTTCCTCCTCAGGGGATGGGAAGGTGGAGGGCCTCGAACCTCCAGGTGTATAATTCACCCTCAGTTCAAGCAGACAGCCCAGATTTTAGTTACTTGCAATTAGTATTAATACCATTGCAAACGCTGAATGGAATAGCCAGTAAAAGAGCACACAGCATGAAGTATCTATATTAATGATAATGGAGGTGTTCATGTTTCACTCTTGGATTTAAGAAAACACTTTAATAAACTCACTTGCTCCAGTTTACAAGATGAAATATACTTGTGCAATATCACAAAGAACACGCTTATCCAAATAACCCTGTTACTTAACTATTTTAGTGCTTATTTGAGCCTCCAGATTCACAGGTATGTCAGGAATGACAGTAAATGCTTAACTGCCATCACCATGGGCTCCTATTTCATGCCACTTGCAGTCTTAGGGTAAGTTGATCCTTAACAGTTTTTTCACAAGACTGAATTTGCTATAGGGTCATGATGTATTTGGAGGGATGTCACAAAGAGAGCAGTGTTAGTGATCAAAATGGCTCCCTTTGCTCAAAGCAGTAAAAGAAATCTGGGGAAAAAAACACCAGATTACACAAAAATTATTCTAGGAATCCCTCGCTGAATATAAATGACGCATTTTAATCAGAATTTTCAGCTTTCCAAAACACTCGCACAGGAATTTAATAAATAAATAAATAAATAGAAATCCTGTGGTTCAACATGACCAAACAAAGCTTTCAAGTGACTGATTTTTTTTATTTTCAAAATTTAAAGCAGCATTTTATGGAGTGTTTGGTTTCTAGTTTTTTAAATTTATTCATTTTTCAGAATGTGTTCATTTTTTTATTGACTTAAGTACTTCATTGAGCTTAAATCAAATACAGTTTAAAAAGAATATTAAACTGTATTTTTTAAATTAAGAAACTGAGAAAATTGGCCTGAATTAGTTGCTAGGCTTTAGCCAATATGTTCCAAATTTTATATTTGTGGCGTACAAATAACAGCCCAAAGGAGAATTTGTGTACTTACACTTTACATATTGGATTAATACCTCTGTAACACTAGCCATATAATGAGTTAATTAGCTGCTTAATAAGCATGATTAAATCAATAATTTAAGTGCAAGTATCAGCTGTGACTTAGTGTTAGGTGGGCCTTCCTTGCCTTATTTAATGGACTACTCATTGTTCTCATCTTCAAGGTTTTCTCACCATCAGTATTTGACCATTGTTTACTGATGTACAAATATTGGCATCACAGGTTTTTTTAAAAAAGCACCTACGAAGAAAATAATGTCTTTGAAATGCCAAATTTTTTTAGTTGATCAGAATGCCCAATATTTCAATCCACTGTTCAAGGTAAACGATGTCATCTCCAGCTCGCAGGTGCTCACACCCAGCCTTGTTTGCACCAAGCTGGGATGACTGATATCATTTCAGGATCGACCTTTTCTTACAAGAACTCTCTCTTCTGATGGGGTAAGCACCATTCAACACACCACTTAAGACTGGACTCAGCTTTAAGCACACAGTGCTCCCTCTGTGCTCAACTGAACTACAAATAGGCTTAAACTTAAGTGCACACTTAAGTACTTTGCTGGATTAGCACCAGAATATTTAGCGCTTTTGCCTAACCAGACCCAAGACAACAGAAGCAAAGATATCGTGTAGTTTGCTTAGTCATTTTTGAGCTCTGAGAAACAACGGTGTACCTTTTTATTGTCTTTCTGGTTGACAGCTGAAGTAAAAATTCAAAATGATTAAAAGATTTCAAAACCAGAAGCCGCCCAAAGTTTTTCTTTCCTGTCAGCTCAACACATAAAGCTGATCAGTCTATCAAGTTGCAAAATATTTTGCTTTCTGAAAACTGAAATCTGTGGCCAACACATAGCATCATTTTTCCATATGTATTTCAGTTGCAACAGCTAATACATCTTTTGCAGCTAGAGGTTTTTAAAATCAAAGGGAACCTTTCCTTGATTTAATGCAAAAGAACTTAGTACTCTGGAGGGAAAGATTTATTTAATTCCTTCTTTCTGATGAGATAGGTGAATTTCCCTCATTTGCAGGCTACGCTCCAAGTGGTTTGACTCCCTCCTACACGCGCTCCCATTGCATTTGACAGCATCATTCAGGAAAGGCAACAATGCCATGGTCCATGGGTCAAACGTTTTTAAAAGTCATTCTAAGTACTAGACTTAAAGACTTTTAAGTGAAATCCTAATGTTTGTAATGCATCACAAGGGAAGAAAAATGTCCTCTAAAATACCAGCAGCATGTTAATAGCACGAGGCCAAAGGACCAGCTCTCCTCCACTGACTTCATGGGACTGGTACAATGCAGTGCCAGGGCAGCCATCAACAGTCTCCCACAAAATGTAACTCCTCTTTTCTCATTACAGAAGGAAGTCTGAAATCCAGCATTATTATCACTGCTCAGCTATTAAACATTCTGGTTCTACCATTTGCAAAAAGTCCACGTTGTCATTCTGAGGCTGGTTAATACGCTCCCTCCAAGTTACCTCTGATCTTGTCCTCTTTTGCCACCTCAGCAGCCATTAATGTATCTTCAGTCAAACAGCAGGATGAATTCAAAACAAGGTTGCTACATATTAAACCTAAATGGCGCTGCTAGACAGTCCTCCCTAAAGCTATGCAGCTCTAATCTCTAACTGCCAAGTATAAGAACTATAGACAATTGCATTTATTGAATGCCAGTAACTGGCTACCCATGAAATAAAACTGATTCCAGGCAACCCTCATGTTAATGACACTTCATATATTCATTTTATGTTTGCATGAACAAAACTATCCGAGAAACAAAGGACTGAATATTCATCTAAACAATAAATGTAAAAAATAACTGATATTAATAAAATCAACTACCACTAGTTAACATGCATACTTCTAAAAATATAATTAAAATGCTATTCTGAATAACTAATACAGACAAAACTGAACCCACAGGAAAAACCAATGTATTGCAAAGTTTCAGTCAGAGGCCTCCAAAAGCTCTGGTGGCACTTCTGCTGTTTAGCTTTGCAAGATCTCCCCTTGCTCCCCACAAGTTTTATTTTTTCTCTTTGTATATTTCCTCAATTTTTCCTTAAGATATTGTTTAGTTTGAATATAAATATAATCTGTGACTTTATTTTTCTCTTGAGATGTTACCTTTGCTCATTTTTCAGGCAACTCTTTCAGACAACTATTTTCTAGGAAATAGGCACAGAGAGCATGTCTTGTGAAAACTAGGACAGAGATTCTGACTTGTTAAGAAAATGTGAGAAAATTTTATTGCAAATGAAAAAGAAACACACAGAAAGACATGAAGCTAAATTCTGTTTTCACTCCTAAACTTTAAGAATTAAAAATAATACATTTTGATTAGCAGACTACTATTTAGGGAACAATTGCTATTTAGGGAACAATTGCTATTTTGCAGGCGTAAATGAACTGCTCTACTTCATACAAGAAATATTTAAAAACTGAGAAGCCCTGATTAATTTGTGGTTGCCTCTTTGTATGTGGACCTTGACAAAGTGCTAGGCTACATATCCGTGGTATAAATTCATGCAACCAGGTAATGGATAAGAGATCTTGTCTTTTCAAGGACTTAATCAGATGCAATCTCCTGGATGTCCTCCAACCAATTAAATTGCTCACCTTGCTTTATAAAGCTAAAGGGTTTTTATCTTTTTCCCTACTTCGATGCCTTAATTTCTCCCCCTAACAAGACAGCATTTCTGTCTGGGGAGGAGGGGTTCACAAGGACAACTGCAGTCCCACAGCAGCAATGCAATCGGAGAGCAGCAGCCCTGCAGGCAGCACTGTGTTTGCTCGCTTGCAGCACGGCTGATGCTCTCAGGGAAAAGAACCATTCCTTTAGCCATCTCATCATCCATACATCACCTGTACTGCTCACAGAGCCTATCTGCACTGTCCTGAAAGGAACCACAGGCCTCCCTGAACTCAGCAGGGTTTGGAGCCCAGCCCCCAGCAAAGACTGAATTTTTGCTGGCTTTGTCCTGTTCTGCTCCCTCCCCTCCAGGGTTTTATCTTCTGATTCAGCCTGGGTAACACACTGTGGGTTAAAAGGAAGCTCCTCAGAACAAGGGGCTCACCCACCAGCCCCTCAGAACAAGGGGCTCACCCACCACAGCCCAAATGAAACAAAACTCCTGGGTCAGCCGCCCCAACCACCCCAGTATCTCCCCTTTAATCGCTGCATCCATTTAATTATCAAGATGCTTCCTAATGCTCTCATTCCTTTTTTCTCATCTTCCTTCGAATTGACTTGTTTTAAAAGCCACCAGCTCTGTTTGCTCATTTGCATTTGGTAGTAAACAAGGAGAAAGGGGCAGCTTTGCTGCTGGGAACAAAGGGCTACAATTCTGAACAGCTTCCCTGCGGACCTTGTTTGGTCACAGCAACTCTTGGCTTCCCAACCCAAGGCAGATTGTGCATGTGGCCTTTCAAGCTGAATTTATTGCATATGTTCAGTGGTTCTTCTAATTGGACCTATGACTTGACCACAATTCACTGAGTTTAGCTTCAAGGATAACAGGCACGTAGGTCAACAAGACGATACATATAACGTTATAAAATACACTACATTTAGCCAATTTAGATTAAACTCATGGACTTCTAAAACCAGGATTCGGACAATTTTCCTGTATTTCGGGTGGGCTAAACAGAAACAATTCTGAAAGAGCTTTACAAAATCTTTGCAAACATTGTGTGTTTCTATCTGCAACTTAACTAGTACAATCAGTGCCTCTAAAACAGCCTTTAGCCAATGGCTTAGTATACTACTGGAAAGAAAATTAATCTAAACAACAGTAAATTGGATATTTATACTGAATACCAAGGGCCATAATTAGAATTGTTACCATGCCTGCTTCCTCTCCACCAAAAGCGTTTTGAAAAGCATATACTTCTTTAAAAAACACATTTCTCCTCCAGAATTATGGCAAGACACCAGCGAAAACATTCCCAGGAGTTGTGGACACAGCCAATAGGTCACACCCCAGGGCAGCACTGAGCAGCTCTGAGGTCATTAAAAAACTATAAACCCTGCATGGTCCTTATGCAAGGCATGCAAAATATATTCTATATCAAGAATAGAAAAATAGAAATAGAAAAATAGCTTGCCAATTGAAGAGAGATCCTTAAAATGCACCAGAAGAAAAATATGGAGATATTTTACAGAGAGGAAAACCAGAGATTAAATAAACTGCTGAAGATCAAACTGGAAGAGTCAGTGGGAGAACCCCCTCCCCTTTGTTTGCTGCTTGGATGACTTGGAAGTTTGCATACTTTTATGTGGGTAGCGTGTGCTGAGTGTGCAATACATTTATTAAGCCTTCTTTAAGCATAACCAGACATCCTGACATTACAAAAAAGGTAGACAGGAAAATATCAGATAGGAACATCAAACAACATACACTTTCCCATAACTGTTAAAAAGCGTTGGCTGTTCCTCAGGCTGCCCTACTTAGAAACTTTGATTGTGCACCCACTGTCATGAGAGATGTTTTCTTCTCAACATCTTTTTAATCTTTTCAGACTGGTAGAAAAACAGCAGTCTTTAGTTATCAGAATTTTGATGTTTAACAGCTTCAAAGTGCTGGTGGTTTCAAATTAAATCAAGTGATAGGAAAAACTAGGACTGCAGGTATCCAGTGGATTCACTGATTCTCCTTGAAGATGTTTTCTTTGCTTAGATGTTACAAATGTAATAAAGGAAGACTTTCCCACCTACTTCTCAGCAATATTTCACTATGGGATATTTTAACTTTTCAGAGACTTGTGTAAGAAAAAGTAAACCACAGCCACCCTCCAGAATATACTGTCTGCTACTGCCTGGTCAAAAAAAAAAACTGTTCTGAGAGAGGCATCCTCAGCACTGCAGGAAAATGCTGCATTTACTCACACATAGATTGAGGCTCTTTTTTTAACTTTAACTTGCTGCACTATGAGGTACTTGGTACGTGATATCTCTCCTCTTGGGGAATCTTTCCCTCAGTCATGGAGAGCACTCCAGGCTTATTTGCCTGTGCTTCAAGGTCTAGTCAGCAGTCCATTTCTGAATAATATCCACATTAATTTTCCTACAGTTTGGGCATGAAAACATTAGCCTCAGCAACAGAGATGATTGCTAAATTCATACAAATCCCAAGGGTGCAGGAGAACAGGTTACAGACTCAGATCATCCAGACACTGATATTTTCTCACTGGCCAACGGTAAATTCAGTTGATGAGATGGTTGCAACTGCTAAACGTTAAGCTAGTGATTAATGAATGGGAAATTATTGCAATTTTGGAGATACCATGGTAGGGTCCAGAAGGAGCGGTGAGGCAGTTATGGGAGAAAGAAAAGAGCTATGTAGGAGAAAATAAAATTATTCAGCCTGTGAAAGAATCTCATTTAAAGCTACGAATGCTTACATTTATAAGATACTCTGATTACAACCCTGGAAAAGTAACTTGAATGTTACACATAACCAGCTACAGCCAGTGGCTCAGTTCCACCTTTACCTTCTGTTCACAAAATGACCCATAAACTCATGTTGGGAAGTAGAGGGAATATCTATCCAGTGGATATTGCACAGCTCTGTGTTTCTACAAGTTCCCAGAGAACACTAAAGACCACCTCCAGATCAGTAATCTTTGGGATAACATACAAGACACATCACTTGGAAGGACAGCTGCCCAGCTAGCTGTGACAATCTTGCTTAACTGAGGGAAGCCAACAAGGGAGTTATTCTATGTCCTGACATTTAAAAGAAAACGAACTGATGTGCTGAACAGAAAGTGAACCCCTCAACTGAATCTTCTATCAACACCAAACAGGGCAGGTAAAAGTACGGCTTATTAGAGGGTACAGACAGGATAGCATGACTGTGGTTTCTTATTTTAATACTGCCTTTAAGGAAAGCTCTTTAGAATATGCAAATCAGAACGCCAAAACTGAAAGGAAGATATCAACAACTGCATTGATTCCTGAATTATTCTGAGTTTTGAGAACTCAGAATGTGATGCAGAAATTACTGGTGATGCTGTCATTTGAAGAATTTCAAAAGAAAAGTGGCAGAAAGTTTGAAAAAGACCTTTTAACTTTTTTATCTATACTATCTAATGACTTGCTCTTTCAAATTGTCTTTTCATTTAAAAAAAACCCAACCTATAATTTTTTTAGGAATCAGTGACAGAAGTGAAACAGAATCATACTGTAAATTACATAAACACCCCCA
Organism: Tringa solitaria; assembly: GCA_026413425.1. Classification (NCBI taxonomy): domain Eukaryota; kingdom Metazoa; phylum Chordata; class Aves; order Charadriiformes; family Scolopacidae; genus Tringa; species Tringa solitaria. Next base: position 7,708,172 of record JAOXJM010000002.1, on the reverse strand, counting down.
CACTGCACATTTTTGTAAATATCGTTAACAACTTTGTGGACAGCTTCTCCCTAAGGACCCAGGCTGGCCAACAGCACTGGTGTTGAGCTGAGCCTGGCTTTCCAGGAGCCACTGCACGGGAGCAAAGGGAACATGTTTTCTCTGAGTTTCAATCCCTTGTAGCACCCATGCAACCTCTCCCAATCTAAGTGCTCCCTAACACAGATGGAGACTCACTGTGGGAAGCAGGAGATGCCTGACTCAGAGCTATGGAAGGACTGGTGCAAAGAACACAGGTGGAGAGTCACAACCTGACCACCACCTCCCCTCCTGCTCCTTGCCCTGCACACAGACAAACTCACTCACATAGTATATGCATTACATATATGTTTTGCTGTATATAAATGCTTTACTCATAGAGGGTATGAGTTTTTATACTCAACCCAAAGTTTTCTGCAATCAAAGATGCCACGCAAGCAGCTGTTCGCAAGAGCACTAGCCCCAGCTCTGCAAATCACATCATCATTAGTGGAGAAGAGTATTTGTGTAACTCCCCACGGATACTCCTGAGCACTAGTGAACTATATGAGTACTTGAATTCAGATTGGTTACTAGTTGCTTGTAGTCTATCAGAGTTCAAGGATTTGCATAATCATGGTGCTATCTTTTAAAATAAGTTTATGCAAAAACAGCCACTTCAGCAGCTCCAGGAAATCCTTTCACAGCGCTCAGAATTCAGCAACTGCTTGTCTCTTGACTTCCCTCCCAAGTTTCTTCCCCCAGTGGAGCCTGGATACTTAATAACATCTTATTTCAAAAGGCAGAGGCTACAGGGTTAAGAATAGGGCTATAGCTCAAAGCTGAGCTGACAAGATTTCACTAAAAAAAAAGGATATGATTTTCTGTTTTCAAAAAATACCTTCTATATTCTACAAAAATACAAAAAATTCACATATTATACCCTCATCCCATCTATGCATATGTATTTAAAGGAGTATTACAAATGAGTGTGGAACACATGAATGTAATTCAAGCTCATTTAGTGACCAGTGATTTTCCCTTGATATGCACCAAAACTGAGAGCTGTTCAGAAATCTGCTGAGAATCTACGAACCACAATTTTCTATCAGCTATCCCAGACTTCTTTGAAGAAAGCAGGCAGTGATTTCCACTGACATTGGATCAGGTACCAAAGTTACACACGCATCCCTTCCTTTACAAGGGAAGCAAGAGACAAGATCACAGAGTTTTCTGGTACTGCACAAATGACTAATTCCATGGGTGAAGCACCAGGCACATCTGGGAACCTCCCTGGTCCCCAGTAGAGATGAGGCCAACAGGCACACCAAGTTTAACATTACAGATGGAGATTTTTGTTCAGGTAGCCTCCACTAGGCACTATGATATATGTCATGTCACATCCATGAAATAAATGCAGTGAGTGCATCTGTATAACTTGCCATGATGAGGTAGTGGATACCCATTAAGGTACCAATCTTCATTTCCTCCTTGCCTTATGAGCAATCGGTATTTTAACAGGGGCCTTAGATACTGCTGCTTTTAGAAATAAGTAACAACGAAGTAAAGTCCCATTAATTCCAGTTGGATAAATATGGACTAAGATATATTCTGCATAAACTAGGATTTCAGAATTTGCACTGTTAACTAACCTAAAAATACATACAAATGAACCCCTTCTACTTCATCATTTTCTCTTTAACTATAAATGCTTTTCAACGAAAGATTAGGAAAACTGAATCAAACACCACAAACTGAGATTTAAAGTTGATAACTGTGATGGCACAACATATTAGACCCTTCAGCTGCCCAGTAAGTTAAACTCCAAAACTGTGAATAAAACATTGCTTAACAACCAGGGAGTTAGGCAAAATATATCATTCAGGTCATTAAACCATAAAAAGTTTCCTAAAATAATGCTCAGATGAAGGTGACTGTAGAGTACAATATGTCCTGTATCCTTCTGCAGCTATAAAGGCAAAATAAAGGTTTAGATCTCGTATATAATACAAAGGCATTAAACTGGTTGCGTACATCTCAAAGCACTAACAATCTCACATGGGATAAATTCACATTACTAAACAGTCATGACTTTCTAAATAATTGAGAACTTCATCTTATTGGCAAAATTATTAATTTTTTTAAAATGTATTCATCCCAGAGTGAATTTTCTTTTCAATTAGGAAAACAGTCTTATTTCAACCTAGTTCTCTTACCCACGTTAGTCTTACTTTAATAAATAGGATTTCCCTTTCAATTCACCATACAGTGACATCAACTTTATAAAATAAATAAAAACGAAAGCTGACCTCTTTGTGGAGATCCGTAACTAGCCACCTTGCAGAGCACTGGCCAACAAAGCAGAACTCCATACAAATACCATGCTCAGGCACCAGACGCATGAGAAAGATTTTTTTATAAAGTGTTTTACAATCCCAAATATCCACCAGAGATGTCAGGGCCCGATCTGCAGAACGCCCAAAGCTCTCAGCTGAAGCTACACGGCTCGAGGATACTTGATACCTTTGAAAATGAGGGCAGTGTTTTAAATTGTCTCACTTGCATGCTCACAATTATCCTCTGAAGGTCCCTGTATTTTTCTATTTAATATATAGGGCTGTAGCCTATGTTAGATAACTGAAGTCAGGAACAGCGTGGGGCAAATGTAAAGTCTCAGTTGAACTCATTACTTGAATGGGCACCCACCACCTGAATGGGTACCCACACATCCCAGTCTAATGGGGAGGTTCTAGGATAATAATACTATAATGAGGTTATTTCATACAGCTGCTAAAAGGCCTAGGAGGTTTTGAACTCAAGGGGCATGCTGGGCCCGATCAAAGCCTGGTTCTCTGTGCCTTTACAACGCAGTCCTGCACTAGTCCCACTGCCTCAGTCAGAAAAACCCCGTTACCGCATTACCAGTGGCCTAAACAGCTGTATGAGTTGCTGCAGCAAATCCAGTCCTTTAGTATCCACACTTCCCTTCAAACAAACACGGGAGTACATCAAGCTTTGTATGGGAATTAAGTAAATTAAAAAAAAGAAACAAACAACTCAACTCAGACTTTTTTCTTCTCTATTTCTTTTCTCTACCCACATCACATACACCAAGATCCTAGTTTTTAGCCCCTGTTCAGTCAAAGTACGTCTGACTGAGTCTAACATTCAATTTTAGCAGGTGCTCAGTCGGTTCCACCAGTTGACAAATATTCTGGCTCTCAGTAACAAACTTTTAGTGAATGGCCAAGAGAAACTGTATCAAAGTACATGTGATTTGTCCTAAAGTCACCAATTCAAGCAAGTTAAGAGGTTAAAATTAGCTGTGCTTTGACTTTCGGCACAGGGCTGAATATTCATAATCATGTAAAGAGATTTCTTTTATTATTATTTTAAATCACTGTTCACCAAACATCACCTTTGAACTTTCTTTTGCTTCAAAATCATTTTCCATAGAAGAGACCTGTCTCCTTCAGCTGTCCCCCAGACAACCCAAATAAAACCCAGCCTGGGTGGAAAAAACAAAAGGATAAAAGAGTCCATTAGTACCAACCAGGTGGTTGAAACAGTATTGATTTATACTGACTGAGAGTACAGCTCTAAATCTAGTCGCTGAACAATCTTCCTATAGTGGCGAGGTTGCCCATTGTTAGTCCTCCCTCTTCCTCATCTCCTCCCATCACAAGCTGGTAACATTAAGCATAATGTGGTTTATAACCCACACTGACATTTGCATAACAACTAATGAGCATGTGACAGCACTATCCTGAGGCATCTAGAAGGTGAAGAGGAAAAGGTGAATATTCTAAACCTGCCTAAATAAAAATGTAAATGTATAACAGTGCAAATTTTTTTCTGGGTTTATAAACAACAAAGTAACACTGAGCAGTGCCCACTTCAAATGATGCTGTAGTGCTACCCACACAATACAACGCAATCTTTTCATGCCTTTGGGGGTCATTTTCAAAGAAGGAATTGTTTTTCCAGCTGAATAGAAACACACTTCCACCACCAAACCCCATGCTGGTAAGAATTCAACACTGCTAGTAGATACCCCAAACAGTAACCCGAAACATCTATCAAAAATATCTTTCAACTATTTAATTAGATTTGCCTCTGACAGGGCATCATGTCCAAAATCAAGGATATGATTGAGATTTTCCTAGTACCTAGGAAAGATTCACCAACTTCAACAATATTTCCTTCTGGCCCCAATACACATAATCTTTTCACTTGCCAAAAGTCAGGTTCCCAGATGTTAGAGCAACATCTGCCAGGTTTGTGCCTTAACACAAATGAGTTAAGGAACCATCATTTGTGCCCAACCTGTCTAGATTCTACTACTGTCAAGTTCAAACATTCAGAGACCATGAAACAGATCTTGCTAATCCTGACATTTGTTTAGAAATCATGAGATTAAAAAAAAAAAAAAAAAGATGGGGACTTGTTATCTGAGTTAAAAGCCTTGAAACTCACATTTCAAACTTTCCCTGATAACTGCTTGGCTTGGTTGCATGTGAAAACTGCACCAGTTCCAACCCGAATTGCTTTTAAACCGGAGAGCAGTTCATGACAGGAATATTGCCTGTCAGAGAAAGAACTATCCATTTTCCTTAAACTTGTTTAATTGTGACTGTGAACTAAAGCAAAGAAGCCACTTGAACCAAAGCTAGCCTGCGCACAACCCTTTGCTCAGCTTAATTGTGTGGATGCAGATGGTGAATTTTTTCAACTTCATGAGATTCGCACTGAAACCTTGACACAGCTGAGATCCATGACACATTTGACAGCCCGGAGAGAGCTGAAGAGGAAGAAAACAGTGGGAGTCTCCCAGTTAGGATACGATGCCTGCTGCCCTGGGAGGTGTTTCCAGCTCTGCTACCTTGGGCAGTCCAAGCCTCCTCCCACAGACCCTTACATCTGGGAGCAGAGCCCAGCCCAGGAGATTCACGAGCTCCTTGAACCCACACGAGCAGCTGCATAGCTACAGGTTGATCATTCCTGACACAGCATTTCAATTTATACCCTTTAGAAAAGTGCAGGGCAATTTTTCCAGCATACCTGAAACTGAAAGTTGTTAAGTAAAACCTTTAAACACTGGAGCCTTATGATGAAATTACCAGGATTTGCAACATTGGCATCTATTACTTTCCCTCCTGCCCACAAGTTTGCAGCAGCAGAGGATGTGACAGCAACAGCCTTTAACATCTCAGAGATGGCAGCAGCCAGGCTTTGCATTATGATCAAACTATTCTGTGTTCCCAAAGAACATGCTAGCTCCTGAGCACTACATGCAAATGGAAACCACTTCAGTCCTACTGAATATTGTATAAAACATAAATCATTGAGTATGCGCCAAGACCTACCCTTCTCTTCTACTATGTACTAAACAGAGAACACAAAAAAAATTTCAGAGATTTCACCTTTATTTTAGGAATGGCACTGACTAAGCAACTATTTTCTTTCCAGACATTTTTACAGGATAAACAATTTCTAGTTTTCACAAACCAAACTATGCATTACCGAGCTGCACTATAAGGAATCAAGAAAGCTGTCCTATCAATCAGTTATTATTAAGGGTGGCTTAGCTTGCTCTGTGATACCATTTAAGGCTCAGGTCTGCCCTTGGGTGCACTCAAACTATTTGCAGTGGAGGACACTGCACAACCATTCAGAGGCAGAACTGCTTGAAGCTGTAATATAAACTTGGGCAGAATAAATGGGAAACCCGTATAATGCAGATCCTTCCTTCCCTTCCTCACCCCATCCCTTTCTCTGACATGAGTTAAACTATTTAAGCTCTGGACCTTCAGAAATGTCTTGAATTCAGGCAAACAGAGAAAGAGTGTGGTGGGCCCATAGGGCACAGAAGCACAGCATCACTACAGAGCTAAGTGCGGTGATTTGAAAATATCTCACCTTGAAATTAAATGGGATTGGATATAATACAGGGGTTTGTGTATATTTTTAAAAAGGTCATTTCTCTCATTCAAGTATTGAAGCAAGCCTTAACAGAAACATTATTATACTGTAAATTGCTTAACCAGTCAAAAGCAGTGAAGTATTACCCTCATACCGCAATCCTCAAACTAAATAGGGACATAAATCAGCGTGACTGTTGCTGGTATCATCAAGTCGAGGACACCGGCTGCTCCCACCAGCGTTACTTTCTAACCATTGGCTGCCTTGGTCTCCTTACTGTATAAATTATCCAGAAACGTTAGCACTTTCTGCTGTTCCAACGTGACTGGAGGACCCTAAAGGATATTTCTGTACACTGCTTAAGCAAAGGGTTAGCTTTAGCTTTGTGCAGTATCATGTGATCAAAAAAAAAAACCCACCCCAAGTACTGCTTGCTTGTAGGTGGTGCAGAGGAACAAGTGACTCACAACTCATAGTGGAAAAATTGGGGGGAAAATGTTTTAAATAGCCAGAAAAGTACAAAATGGCAAACCACAATTATTGGACTTCCTACGCCCCATGTACCGGGTGGTAAAACCATGTCTTTGCTATGAGAAGACTGATGTCCAAATGTATAAATTTTAAGCGAAGCAATTACTGCTTTTTGCTCCATTCTCCTAGGAGGGAGAGCCTCTACATGCCCTGAATCTGCATAGTACTAAGGAAACCCAGAAAGAAACTGGAATAAGCTACCAAATTTTAGTGTGAGATGAAGGGGGCAGGGAGAACCCAACAAAAGCTTATGGTGGAGCAAAAGCTCTTTATCTCATTCTTAAGATGCAGAAATAAAACACTGAAAAATCCAAACAATTAAGATTAATAAGTTGATATTTATCCATGTGCCACTCTGGTTGCTAAGACATTTCCTTTCTACAGGACCGTGTTGTATAAACAAAAAAGCATTTTTGTCCACAAAGCAATTGTCTCACCTCACTGAATCAAGAGTCTCTCACCGCCACATCCCTTCTATATTGTTCTAATTACAAAGTCAGAGAAAGCACCCTCACACAAAGACAGTATACGGATATGGCTGGGCAAGCTATTGTTAAACTTGAGCACATTAAGTACAACGTGGGCTTTCTGCATCATGAGTAGAGTTAGCTGAGAGACTATACATTTTAGCTCACAAGCTATAGGTAAATATGGGTTGACGAGCCAGGTCATAAAGTTCTTAACTGCTGTGGACATTTTCAGCTGGGGGAAAAACACCCCACCACCCTGATAGACACATTACAGACCTGCACATGACCTAAACAGCAGACAAGAAAAATATTACTAATTCAGGCCAGTTTCAAATAGCAGCACCTCAGAATCAGCCCCAAAGACAGAATCTTATTCTCACACTTTCCTTTATATTGGTAGATGATTCAGAAGATCTTTGCGTCTGCATCCACACAGAAAAAATACCTACAGTTAACATGCTGCAGTACATTCGCTGCAGCCATCTAAACAGTCTCCTAATGTGCTCACTAGAACAGAAGGCAGTGGGTTTCTTAGTGCTTTTCATTATCTATAGTACTGCCATGGCAGAGAAAAAAGAGAAAAGGGCAGGGAAACACTGACTCTCACCCAACCAAAAGATGCACATATGTTAGAGGAAATCTACATGTCATTTAGGAAGCACATGCACCGCTTCTCTGAGCGTATGAAGATTATCCAATCCTCCCCTTAGGGGGATTTCACAAAGGCACACAGAAATACTACATACCCAGGTTTCCGTTAAGACAACTGGCTTCTTGATATGTTTTTGGAAAATTATAACAAAATACAGCCAAAGACAAGAAATCATGGCAGGGCCTTATTTCTATGGAGCAGAGCACAAGGTGTCATTTTTAAGGACATATCCACACTGCCAAAGTGTCTGGCCTCTTTATCTGTCATTATGCCACAAACTATAACTATTTTGCTTTATATCCTAGAGAGAAACGGTAAGACTGGAATCACACAGAGGCTCCTGAACTGAACAATGAGCAATGCAGTGCTTACTGAATTTTTCAGGTCCTAGTGTGCTGGAGGGTTTTCTGCAGCTAAGACAAATCTACAGCAGAGCAAAAACAGGCTCTGTGATCTCAGTCACATATTTCCCTAACAAAAGAAAGTTGCTAATAACAGATTGTTACAGCCCAATTCTGTAAAACAGCTCACCCTTAGGAAAAAAAAGAAACATTGAAACACCTTATTTCTGTAACATTATCCCAAAAATGGGTGTTTCAGAAACCAAACATGTGACACAGTCCCAACACAAAGAAGAAAAAATCTGCTTCCACACACATCCCCTTATGCACATGTATGTAAGGCTAAACTATTATGCTGTTAAACCTCCGAGAAAGCACAGCGTTTAACCTCACATCATGGTTACAAACT